>JAWWMO010000001.1:54899736-54993685 GCA_035047845.1 Dendrocincla fuliginosa
AATCTACCAAGAACAAGTGGCCATTCTGGTCACTTACAGGAGCACATACATATTTATACCTCTATTAAGAAATAAGACTATGTCTATGAGGAAATTCCCATATCATGTGTTACAAGGTTATGATAGATTTCTATAGAAATAGCTTGAGTTACTTGTATTCGGTTGAATTGTTTCCTTTTGATATTATAGTCCCATTCAGATTGTTTTCAGGCCATGATCACAAATGTCAGGCTAGAACAGAGTTGTGCCTTTGGTTTCGGTGGCTTCGTGGCATTAAAATGCATTAGTTGGTTGGTAGGTTAGGTAGTTGTGGGCTTTTTTGTTAAACATATGCAGGTTGCTTTAAGATTTTCATTACACTGTTTTTTCCTTTACAGCTGCCTAAACTAATAAATGCCAGTTTTCCAACTGACCCTGAACGGATGTCTATTTCTGGGCATTCCATGGGAGGTCATGGAGCTCTTATTCTTGCTCTGAAGAATCCTGGAAAGTACAAAGTAAGATACAGTATAGCTTATATAAGGTATACTAATACTTATATAGATTTCTTTAGATGTGACAGAAGAAAACATAATTCTGAGTTCTGTTACAGCATTAAATGTATAGTTTCAGTTGTAGCAGTTCATGGTTACATAGTCTTTTTTTTTCATGCTTTCTTTCTGAGCAGTCTGTATCAGCATTTGCTCCCATCTGCAACCCGATTCAGTGTCAGTGGGGGAAGAAAGCCCTTGGTGGATACCTGGGACCAGATACAAGCAAATGGGAGGTATGTGTGGCAACTGCAGTTCTTTAGTAACACATGAACAAGTGATCGGTAAATATATTGCAGCAGGAGTCTGGGACAAAACTCTGGGGTTCCTCTGAGCTGGTGCTGTTGTTTTGCTACACCCCTAAGCATGAGAAAGCATTGTCTGTTTTGACTGGGTATGACTTGCCGTTGCCTGATGGCATTTATAAAAATGTAATGAGATAGAGGTCTCTCATCAAATCGACTACATTCCTCTTTATGAAGATTTAAAAATCTGGGCTAAGAAGAATTATGAGCACTTGATTTATGATCAGTTTATTTTTGCAGTAGCCTGAAAAGAGAGTTTGCCTGCTGCAAACTGTTCAGAGACTGATGAGCCTCATGGCATCTTAAGGGGCAGCTTACGAGAGGCAGCTGAAAGAGGTGACCAGGTGCTCAGATTTCCTTGTAAATAAGCACAAGATGCATTTAAATCCCTTGTAAATTGGATTGAAGTGTCTGTTAGGAAGATGTCTAGGTCTGATTAAAACACTGCAGGAAAGGAGAGTGTTAGCTGCTTTAGTAATTGTTAATAAAGTAGTTTGTATACTTAGAAATCACCTAAACTTGCTTAGACTTAATGTAATTGATTTGTTGTGAAACAAAACAAAACAGAACAACCCCCAAAACAAAATCTCTTTTCTATCTCCTTAAATTGTTTTGGAGCTCTTCTGCAAACCCAGTCCAGTAGATCAATAGCAGCCATCAGGACCAGACAGACCTGCCTTTGGCACAGATGCACAACTCTGGTCTCTGTATTTTGGCTTAAAATTGCCATGTAAATATGTGCAGGATCATTTTATACCATGGCCACAGTGCTTGGCTGAGCCCAAGCTACCATTTCCATTGTAGTGTCATTTCTGGATCTGGTGGCATGCTGGAAGGATGGCTCTGATGCCTCAGTGGGGGACTTCAGATTTTGCTGTCTCTTGGTGACCAGTCTTCTCCACAGCCTTAAACACTTTGCTGTCTTTTCTTGCAGTCAGCAAACCGGACCCAGTCAAGCATAGGTAACTGGATGTGGCTTGTCTTTTACTTCTACAGGCATATGATGCTACACAGCTTGTGAAGGCCTACTCAGGCCCTCACCTCGACATCTTGATTGATCAGGGCAAAGATGACCAGTTCCTATCGGCAGGACAGTTACTGCCTGACAACTTCATCGCTGCCTGCACGGAGCGGAAATTCCCAGTAGTCTTCAGACTGCAGCAGGCAAGTTGCTTCTGCAGCCCTTGATTGTCGAGTTCTTGCTTTGTGATTTTTGGATTTATGCAGGAGGCAGTGAAGAGAGTGTCTTGTTAATGGGACATGCTCTCCTTCTTGTCCCTGGCCAAGTGAGGAAGAGGGTGAGAAATGACACTTCCCATCATTAAGGGGTGCAATATCCACCCAATTCAGCTGCTCCTCACCACTAGATGCCATCACAATTCCAGTTTGGACCAGGCCAATCCCTTGGTGGTGACTTGAATTGCCAGTGCTTTGCTGAAGACATAGCATTAATCATTTTTAATTCATATCACAGTCACTGTACAAGCAAAGTGACAGATGGCCTTTTGCTGGATCCTTTATCTGCGCTGAGGGTATTGTGCTTAACACAAAACTTCAAGATCATTTGCTTTGCACGTGTTTGTGTAAATCAGGAAAGGGGTGAAACTGATTGAAATCTTAGAATCACTTAAGGACCTGGGTGGAAGGATTGCTCTTTCCCATAGTGCAGTGACCCAGAACAGCACTGTCCTGGGAGCAGTGGAGTCTTTGTAAGCCACTGACAACTTCCAGACAGACCCAGTGAGGGGCCCAGGTGTGCACAGTGAGGGATTATCCTCTCTGATTTATCACAAGCCCTGCACCTAGAGTTAGTGGTGATGAAGGGAACTAGTTCAGAGGTTGACATGATGTTAGAAGTATGGATGGTGCAGTAATTCCAACTTGGGCTGTGTTCTCCTTGTGCCCCATGTTTTGCCATTAGGACAGCGCCAGGGATGTGAACTGTTCTCTCAGACTGTGTCTCGCTCTGGAGCCGACACTTGCCATTACTCCTCTCTAGCTTGCAGGCAGGGCAAGGTACTTTCTGTTTGTTTAGCTTCCTAGTGTTCATATATACTTAACCTGTTGGATATCCTTTACCATTTTTAGATATAGTCCAGGTATTTCTTAAAAATGGATCAAACCAGGAGAGTCATTACCTTTCCTGTAAGAGAGCTTAGCATGATTTCTTTATCACAAGCCTTATGTTGTTTGCTGATTTCTTTCTTCTTGTTCTTTTCTAGGGTTATGATCACAGCTATTTTTTCATTGCTACATTTATTAAGGATCACATCAAACACCATGCAAAATACCTCAGTGCCTGAACCATTTGGAAGTGAGTGTTTCCTGTCCAATATGAATCAAGGGATAGAGGTGAACTAAACAAAAATCATTTGCTGAAGTAATGTTTGTAAAACGGAACTCTTCTGATTGTATTGCTAAGAAAAATAAAAGTCCTACTTAATTTGGTGTTTGTGCTTTAGAGTAAGTATTTGGAATGTTTCCATACCTGGAAAACTCTCTCAACATAATGAAGGGGCATGCTGCATCCTGGGTGAAAACGTAATTTAGCAAATAAATCAGTTTCAGACTAGGAGTGTGGGTCTGTATGTGGGACCTCCAGATAGTTTCTAGTGGAACTGTGCAGAGACTATTAATAACAACAGTGTGTCCCTTCAGCTGATTAATTACTGGGGTTCACCTCATCCCTTAACACTGAAGGAAGTCATTAGTGGCACAACTAATAAAGCTACTTAATTAATCTGAAGTGATAGGTGTATTTTTCCTTGGCCTGTCTAAATGCATTCCAAGGACAAAGTCTGGTGGAGAATACAGAGAAGCTTTCTGTGCACAGTGGTTTACTCTCCTGTGCGTTTTTAACATCAAACAAATGATCTGGAGTATTTAATGGATAATTAAAAGAAAAGACCTCCTAAAAACCACGTGAAGGAAGCAGTCTGTAGTAAAGGAGGTTATTTCCCCCACTTTGCTTTGATTATTGTTGACTGTGAAAGGCTTATGCTGTGTTTCTTAGATTTAACAGGAGTGAGAGGAAACTGCTGAATAGATCTGAAAAAAGCAATTCCTGTCTAGATGATCTAATATCTCATTGTTGAAAGTGTGCTTATTGTACAAAAGATGGCAGAATTTAGGCCTGACAGTTGTAGATCTAAAATAGTTCCCAGTGGTGAGTCCAAGGCCAGCTACCTTGGAAAAGGACACAGATTGTTCCAGTGAGCTGTTTATCGTATGTTCAAGTAATGACATGTAAATTCTGCTTTTTCATGGTTCAGAGTAGGATCAGTTGCCTTTTTTACGCAGTGCTGAATGCTCTTTGTCTCTGGACCCTTCTAGATTCTAGGCTATACAGGGAGGAACTTAAGATTTCTGTGGTGGTGACAGGCTTAAATTATGTAATGACTTTTATCAATCTCGCATCTACTTATTTATGAGGTGAGCTCTGAAGGCTGGCAATATGCAACTGTGTGCATTGCAAGAGTCCTCCAAAAGGAGATTATTGCAGAAAGATCCTCTCCTTCCTAAACCCACTACCAAACATGGAAATAATAAAGCCTGGTTAAGGTAAAGACACTTTGTTAGAGAAATGAGAATCTAGCAGAATCTGTACTTGGGAGACTTCAGAAACAGGCATGGGAAAGAGAAGACTGTATGCTGTGACCTACCTACAAGCAGTAGTACCTACTACTTTTTTTGCAAACAGGAGCAAGTTTTACTGCATTATTGCTCGGATTCAGTAAAATAAAGAAATTGTCAGATTTTGTTTGTTAAAGCAAAAGTCTGCAGAACAACCTCTGCATTTCAGGAGGAGGGCAAGGAGGAGAAAAAGCTGCCCTGTACAGAGAAGTGGAAGCAGTAAAATAAATGACTCTTATACATCAATGTAAGCAGGAGCAAACTGGAGGAGTCTCCCTGAGCCCAGCCCAGTGGATCACCTAGCCCTGGAAGCAGAAGGCAGATAATTCACTGTCACTAAAGGACTGGCAGGAGACCTTAACAGAAGCAGCAAAGGTGCAGGAAGTGCAGTTGCAGTTACCCAATAGTTACCAGCTGGATCCTATTCCTAGTTTAGCTGCAAAATTCCTTTATTTCCATCACATCATCACCTTTTCCATCCCCAAACTTATAATTCCCAGTGTTAAGCTCTCCAACCACCATCTGTCTTACAAGAAACCATTAATCACAGGGACAGTCATTAAAGGCTTTCTGCAAATAATATAGTTTAATTGTAACTACAGTAAAGATTTTTTTATATACATTATGTTCACTGCGCAGGATATTACAGATTTGCCATGCATGTTTTATTGCACATATAAATATTGTACAAAGGTTCATGAAGATTCTCCTTTTAGCCATACATGTTACGACTGCATAAAAAAAGCTGTATTACAAAATATTTAGAGCTATTTATTTACAGCGAACTTCAAGCAAATACCGAAAGACACTATCAGGAGAAAAACAAAATTTTAATTATGAAAAAACAAGATTTGTCAAAATAATAATTACAAAGCTTCATGTTGCCATATATACATTGTAAAAAAATACTCAGGAAACCTGCATTTTATCCCTCAAGATGCAGAAATCAATATTCCTATTTTTATACTCAATCCTTGAATGCTTTTAAAATTTGATAAACTCTGACTTGAAAACTTAATTTTCTTTACATTGCTCTTGCTTTTTGACAAAACAGATATTTGTGCAGCTCTGTAAAATATTAAAATACATTTTCATTTAGTGTTAAAGTGCACAGTACATTTTAAAGGAAACAATAAGCTAGCTGCCAATCAAAATTATAATTTAAGTCAATGTTCCCTCTATAAAATAAATGCTTTTGCTTTGGTTGAAGTAACTGGATATTCCATACACACTGTATGTCTCATTGTCTGCAAGTCCACTTTCCTCCTCCTAACATGTTGCTGTCACTACACACCAGCACGGTGGCAATTTGTGGTATCAAAACGTGGTCTGCATTCAGATACCACGTGAGCCATTACAGATCTGCCATTGGAACACTGGTGGGTTTGAACGCAGTGTCTGTGAACATGCATGTAACTGCCTGGAGATGTGGTAGTGACAAGTGTGCAACATTCTTCCCAAAAGTCTTTACACGATAGTTCTCGCCACATGCTCTTGCTTAAATGTTTAGTCTTCCCACCACACTGCCTCTTTTTTTGCCACTCTGCATTTCAAACTACCTGCTTGTGTCGACCCCAGCCAGCTCACCTTTCACCACATGCAGCTTCCCCGTCCTGCTTGCCCAAGTCCCATCACTGGCTTCTCGTATGAATGAAAGAAAAATGGATGTTCCAGATTCTGTAAGAACCGCTGTGCTGGAACTTTTTGATCTAAAATGCATGATGTCTTAGTAATAAATTATGATTTCAAAAGTTTCTTCAAAAAATACAAAGTGGTGAAAAAGAGAAGAACCTTATTTCCTATTGCTGACGTGGGATTAGAGGTCTGATCCTGCAAACATGCACTACAAAACATTGTGCTTAGTTCGGTGGCGATTCTTAAGGAGAAGCACTGCACCCAGCAGGTTAGATCTGGAAGATCCGGTCTTTGAGACTGCCTTTGGCAATTTTAGTAATTTTATCTCCTCTTGAAGGAATCACTGAAGAAAACAAATTAATTTTTTGGCTACCTGGTAAATCTTGTTAATGATCTTGTGCTATTTTTTATTATTTGTTCTGTAGTGCTGTAGTCTTTAAAAGAAATCAAGTTACAGTGCAAAATTATATTTCAAGACACATGATCCTAATGCACATCATTCATTTTGTTGTGGCAAAAGTTAAATGTCTTGTGCATAGTAGAATAAGCAATCAAAAATATTTGTTCACATTTTCAAGTTTACATATTTCCTTTTGTTTTTTTTTGTTTGCTTTTAAACATCTATATACAAATACAATGGGTGTGCTCTCAGTTTCAGCCAATTCAGTGAAGTGAGGGGAGAAGTGCTACTGGAATGTAGGAAACTCAATGGAATGCAGAAAATTTTTTGCCAATGTTCCACAGATTCAAGAAATAAAGAATGCCATTCCAGCTAGGTGTTCTTTTAAAAAAAGCACCTATTTTGTTTGCTTTTTTTATCTTACATATTAGAAAATACAATTTACGAAGATCTAGAGCTACTGCACACCAAGTAGAATAAAAAATAACTAAGTATTTATATTAAAATAAAGTGTTTAACCACAAAAAAAGCAGTAATAAAATACAGTTTCCTAATTTACATTTTGCATCCAAAGGATGAATAACAACTCACTAATAAATAATATTTATATAAATATTTTATGTCTGGATATTTTTAAAAGGCAATGGCCTGAAGCAACTGCAGAAAAACCTAACGTGGTAGCAGTCTGATTTACTCTCCCTTCTCCCTCCCCCCAAGTGATTACAGTGATTCTTAGTTTAATAATATGAAGGTATCTTGCTGCAAGACAGCTGTGTACTCCACACATTTTTAAGTGGCAGAGAGGTGGTTGTTTTAGTAAGTACTGTACAAAGTGAGCTATAAAAGCAGTGAAGCGCCAACTTCCTCTAGAAAATGTTTGTTTAGTTTCTGCTCTGTACTTTGACACATACGTACAGTCTGAAACACGGTTTTAAAATCGAAAGTCTAAGAATACTCTTGGAGTACTGGGTTTTTTCTCAATGCAGTTTGAAAAGACGGGCAGTTTTTTGATTCTTTCATGGCACAGTGGAGCTGGTAACAGCAGTGAGAGTAGTTTCATGTGAATAAAGCTTGTTTCACTGTGGTTACATCTAGCAATGCTTGAACTGTTATGCTCACTTTTACCAAGCCCTTTTCTTCTAGAATGTGATGTGGTAGGCAGAGCTTCTCCTAGAAACAAAACAAACAAAGGAATAAAGATTAGCATACTCAATACTCACTGCAAACCCTTGCTTTACATGATCGCATTTGGAAGACAAAGCCCAGCAAGCAGGAATCATTTCCTAGTTTTAATTAAAAAGAACTTCCTGTGATTTTGACAGAAAGTTTCTGATTTTGCTCTCATTACACCTATGGAGTTAGGTTAGTGAGAGATCTGTTAAGATTCTGGGCCTCAGAAACCAACCCATTCTGCGGTCATTACAGCATGTAAACACACTAACTAAAAGCGAGGGCCATCAAGCACACACCGAACTTCTGCCTACAAAGCAAGATAACATGGCATTTGTCTTGTTACTACATATGTATGAGTTTGGAAACAAAAGGCTGGTTTTGTCAAAAACCATTCTACCACTGGGCTCTAGACAGGCAGGACTTGGTCCCAAGATATGCACCTTGAAAGTTACGCACCAGCATTTACAGACAAGTGTGTGAAATGTTGTGCACCCCACAGACGATGTGTTTCCTTCCAAGTATTAGCACCTTATTTGAAATATCCAGGAACCAACTTTGTTCACCATAAGGACACAGCAGTCGTGGACAGGATGAAACCTACTAGCTGTCCACAGAAGCTGCTATACCAGATAACAGTCAAGCAGTACAACCTGTATCTCCTACAGGGAACAAGACACCCACCAGTGAATAACTAAGAGAAAGCTTGCTTAGAGAGGCAGCCTTGTGTCATGACTGGCCCTCTCTTTAAAAAGAACTTTTTCTTAATGTAACTGGGTATTCTTGTTAATGAAATCAATGAAATTATGAAACCAGGCAGCAGGTTTATAATAAATAAATGGAAAAGCTAGACTACATCACATAAACCATAATTACAACCAAGAGACCCATTGCCACAAGGTGGAAGCCAAAAGCGCAAGTGGAACAACAAAAAATATACAGATAGAGAAAAACCCAAAAAATGCTATTAAACACAAACACATGGAAACAGTGTCTGGCTCAACTGCACGTCAGATTGCTTTAAGCTTGAAAAGGCACCATCTACGTGATCTTCTGTTCCTTCCCTGTGCATCCATACATGAACATCAGCAGATCTGGGATACCGATTTTTTGGAAAGAGACAGTTGTTTTGATATTCTCACTATTAAATATCTCAGCTATTCAATAAACTTTTAGTTTTTAAAATTACTGATGCATTTGAGAGTCTATTTTCATTAATTGTCTGCCTCTACCAAATATTCTTCTTGCTTCTGTAATGTTAACTAAGGGTCCCTTATTTTATCTTTATACATTTCGTGTCCTTTTCCCACACTTCCTTATACTGATTTTATCTTCAACCTCTCTTCTCATGACACATTTTTTTCAGCTCTAGTCCCTTCCCTGACTCCTATGGACCCCTAAAACTAAATATAATACTCAAAATTTTTGAACTGGTACACACAAGTACAATTCATACAGTTTGTATTATGATATGCACCTATGATGAATCGTTTTTATCTGCTTCCACTGTTGTTCAGTCCATGCTCAGGAAATCTCCTCCAGTGGGCCACAGCTCCATCAGAAAAGTACGAGTATTAAACAGCTGTTCCCCTGCTTCTGATGTTTATCACTTGCTTTCATTAATGAATATTAGTAATTCCTTTATGCATAACTGGCATTTAGCTTGCTTAAATTTTTTGTGAAGTTCTTCACATCCCACTCCAGCCTCAATGGGAGAAAAAAAAATGCAAAACGTACCTATTAACCACTGAACCTAAAACTGGGAGCCAAACTTAATTCAAAATCATGGCACCTGATACTGGTAACTGTAATTTATCTGTATTTTGTTTACATTTTATATTTACCACTTGTTTTAGTATTTATTATGTTTGAGAGAATTTTTTCAGACCCAAGAAACATCTTCAAACAGATAATCTTCAAGGAGCTTGGCTGAGTAGGTCTGCAGGAGACGGACAACACACATTTCCCCCTATGGAAGATGCTCTAACACTCTAGTGATCTGCTAATTCTGGGTTTCCACTTCCATTGAATTTGTGGATTCTGAGTCACGCTGACGTAAGAGTTGTGGCAAATGCCTCCTGCTCCTGTCTGCCACCCTGCCCCTCTCTGCCCCAGCTGTTTGCCCACTCAGACTTTTATTCCTCTGTAAAAAAAGTATCTTTCCCAGAGAAGCATATAAATATATTTTAGGATGCAAACTCCTAAACTGATACCTGGTTAGCACTGCAGAACCCTCAAGAGAAGGTAGAGGTAGCGATATGAAACAACGGGGAGGGGGGGAAAACCCCTCAAAATATTTCTTTTTCAAATGTGTGATTCTACTAGATATTTTGCCAATCTAATGTCTGGGAACATAGTTAATATAAAAATCTACCATGCTCTGATTCAGATAATTAAACACAAAAATCTTATTTGAGAATGTAAATCAGACACTTGAAGGGAAATGTTATTTCTTCCACTCTTTTATACTCCTTTTCATAATACTCCTTGCATAATGGGGTCTTGTTTCACAGATTCCATGGCCCTTAGCATGCCAATGTTTCATTAGTTTTCCATGCTAGACAAAAGACATTAAATAATAAAGCTTGTTGAATCCAAGATCTGAAAACTGAGGGATTAGTATTGCAAGGCTGAAGGGTAGGGACTGAATTCAAAAGCCTAGGCCCAAACCAACCTACCTTGCTAGATCTTTTTGTTTGAAAATATTCTACATTTTTCTGTTGAAGCCAGATTTGCTTAAACCATCGGTCAAGGATGCTTGATTTAGAAAAACTTAAATTCTAAACTCATTATTTTTGTGTCACCTTCTACCACTCAGAGAACTGTTCTGTCATGGTCTATTGCTAGGAATTCTGCAGTTTGTTTTATAAGCATGTTTTCACTAAAAGCATAAAGGAACACATGCACCATTTCATGGAAAAAACCCATCCAACATGATTTTTCTCTTCTAAAAGATAATGCATTATCTAATTCTTTAAAAGACAGCGGAGTAATTTAGTCTGCACAAAGCAACCTCTCTCCCCCTGCTGCATTTACAAGATACATACTCCAAACAGGAAAGCTGTTCTAGGAGGGCTATAAAAAAATCGGACCATATAACTGTGTCCTAGGAGTGAGAAGTTTCCCAGCATGTAACATCATTCTTCATTAGTGCTTGAAACATATATAATCGACAGCCTTCTCTTATGAAGTAGGTGGAACTTGGCTAATGTTTTATAATTCTGCAGCTAAACACCTGGCTATGATGAGCTTTCCAAACTTGTCAATGAGATGGACATCATCTCCTAAAAATGACAAACTTCATCTCAGTGTGTCACAAATCAATTCTGTTATCTAAGCCCTAACCACTATTTCTACAACTTTGTAAATGGCTTTCACCAACCCTGCCTCACATACTTTTCAAATCAGAGTTTGACAATCATATATTTACTTCTCAGACTAAGAAAAATCAAATCATGCCAAGGATGGAATCCAGAGCACACCGATAATAAGATCCATAAGATCCCAGGAGTCTCCATACTCAGGTTCAGCTGCTGTCCCTGCAGCACAGTCCATTTTCCATGCTGTGCCTCACTCCCTAGTCCACTAAAGCTGCTGTCTGGAAGCCACTGACAGCAGAGCTGTGAAGCTGCAAACCATGAAGATTTCAAAACTTTTCTTAAATCCTGGCAATATGCCTGACCAAGCAAGAGGAGAACTCGCCCATGACACTCAGGAGAATCAGCCTCACCCACTCCTCCCCACCCCAGAAAGACAGACCGAAGAACTGGCTAATTCTCAAGACCAGCCTAGAAGTCTTTTAAAACAACTGTGGTGGGAAGGGCTGCCACTCCACTCATTGCAGGACGAATATCACCCTTCTCTATCTACTATAAAAAGGAAGACCTAATACATTTTTAATGGTTTTGATTTTTTTTTCTCCCTAAGAACACAAAGGAACATACATTCTTGTTGTAAGCCAACCACTTTCTACAGACACACAGTCATTTTGAATGGATAAAGCTGCTTTCAAATTCAGCACGAAGAAAAAGAACAAAGCCCTCCTGATGGCAAAAATATTAAAAAGTGCACAAAAAGGAGGCAGCAGCCAGGAGGCTGAATCACAAAGCAACACGGAGAGACAGTACAACAGGTGTACCCACTAACACACACGTGTGCATGTGCTTGCCAGAGCAAATTTCTAACCCTGGAACAAAATGTCTGAATTAGTGTAGAAGAAAGCCAGGAATACACAAGGACAGTAATCCCACAAGGATATGTGACATACTCCACAGACACATTTATTTTCTTTGACATCACATGACTTCAAAGTCAAGACAAATGTTTGAATTAGTTTATGGTAGAGCAAGCAGCTTGGCGATTCAGATAAAGTAAGGATTTCTCAAAAAAGACATTGCTGCCATAATATCAGACAGGTAAGTAGTAAAATGACCACATCTTGATAACAGCAGGGCCCAATAATATTTGTTAGTAAAAATAAAGAGAAATGGCATTCTACCATTTGGCAAGATCTTTCTTCCTTCTATCTATAGAATTTGAGATTTCAGATCTACCAGAGAAAAATAAAATATTCATGAAAAATGCAGTACTGGAATGTGCAATTTCCCCAAGCACAAATTAAAAAAACTAAGTCCATGTAATGCCCATCATTTCATGTTGGGACACAACTACTCTGAAATGGGAAGTCACTAAAAGAAACTTCAGGGCATTACATTTCAGCAAACTTATGTCCAATATACAAATCCTTGACATTTTGTTAGGTCAAGGCCAGTTTTCTTTCTAAAGAGTTGAAAAAGCTATGGCAAGTGTTTTCCATACATCCAAAGAAATTTGAAAGTATGTATTTTGCAACTATTACTGTGCATGTCTGTATGCATCCAAATGCTCTGAAGGTACCATTTGAATTACAAAAGTAAAGAGCAGAAGATTAAAAAAGCTGAGTAATTCAGGCTACACACAAATTTAATTTTTTTCCTTTTGATTTCCAATGGAAAGGTTAGCATATTTTATAAAGTGCACACTTATGGACAGATTTGACAAAGGAAAAAAAAATCAAAACCAAACCTCAGACCTTCAATACTGCAACTACAATTCTATATTTGGAATCATAGCCAGTTAGATGTCTAGATATGTGCATCTGCTGATCATTCAATAAACTGCAAATATTTACAGAACCGTTAACTGCAGATGGTGGGCTTCAGAGTCTTTATAAATTCTGGCCTTCAGCAATAAAATTTTAAAAGTAGACCCTATATTTTATGAAAACATCTCACAGTTTTATTCTAACATGCTTAGAAAACAGTGACTGAAACTGCAAGGAACAAAAATCTTAATACAGACAGACACACACAAAGCATTAAGAGAAAATGAATACTTAAGGGGCAATACTAAATATACCATAACCTTATACATTAAATTCTGAGAGAAGAAGTCATGAAATCAGTGTTTTGTATCATCAAAATAGAATGGGTCACTACCTTAAAGTATTTTTCTACCGCTTTTTCTGCACAATGCAGCTTATGTGCTAGAAACTAAGAAAACGGCAAAGGTTCACAAAACCAGCTGTACCATTTTTATCTCAACCTACATATATGACAATTTTTTTGGTTTTTTTTTGTTTTTTTTTTTTTTTAAACAGAAGTAAAATTTTTGTGAAATACAATGATATGGCAATACTTTGGAAACTTATTAATGTATATTGAGTAGAAAACTGTACTAAATACTTGCTCAGATCTAATTCAAATCCCATTCACATTAAGTATAATTTTCAGAAAACTTATTAGGAACATAACGGGATCTATATACAGCTTTCAGCTGTAAAAACTTGATAATATACAAGAAAGAGGCATTTGAAGGACTACTACATTGCATTACACTGCACTTGAAAATATTTATCTTTTCCCTGGCCCAAGGAAAAAGAAAGCCGAATCCTCACATCAAAATGCCACTTGTAATCCAGTGCAAACACATTTCACTTACATGTATATCCACTAAAAGTATTTATTACTTTATTGCAATATTAATGAGATGATCTCCACAGGATAAAAGAGCAATCAATATGATGGGCCCAGCAGAGATTGGAAATCAATTTACTAAAAAATCATGGTTTGAAAATCGCTGAGGATCATTGCAATGGAAAAAAATGAATGGGAAAAGAAATAGAGGAGAAAATATAGTTAATGTTATTAATGAATATGGGGGTGAATTAAAACTTTTTTTTTTTAATGAAGGTGATCAGCTTAATTATGTGACTGGCTGTGAGCAGTTAAGTACCAGCTGTATATAACAGAATGTCCCCACATTGGGATCTCTCAAAAGTGAAGCACCACCAATCAGTTGAACTGTTTTTTTCAGGAACAGCAGCACAGAAACAGGACTCTGAATTTCGCAAAGAACCCATAAAAGTAGATTAATGAACTACATCTATGTTTTAGTTTCCACTTCCCTCTTATTGGAAGAATTACTGACTTCAGGGACGAACATACAGATAATATTCATGTTTTCATTATATTTGGTAAATATATTTTGAAAAACTTTACTACAGTCACATTTAGAAAATGTAAGCGTGTATTTCACTATTTCTTTTCCTGTAAGATTTGTAAATATTTGGAAGTGTAATCAATAACAGCCCCCCAAAAATACAAAGCTGGATAAGGTTCATGTATGGTAGCACAGCTGTGCTTGCCATGAAGCAAGTCTGTTCACTGCTCGTTTGTCACAGTCTGGTTCAAGATAGCTTCACCATCTCTAACTACATTAAAGTGCTTGTAATATTACACTTTAATTAGGGTTTATTGTCATTACTGAGAATGCACAGAAAATTGACTCTAAGTAACTAAGCAATAACTATTTGCATGGTAAGCATATGCAAAGTTAAAACTTCGGACAAGTGTTAGAGTTATGTGTCACTATGACTGGGGTATGTTCAGTTGTCTACACTGGCACAACAGTAGTTCAGTTGCTAACCCAGTGTCTAGTCTGGTAAAACATTTAAAAACAATGAAGACATGAACTTCCATTTCTGCACACTGAAAGCTCAAAATACCCTAATCTACTCCTTCTCTTACCTGCCCTCAAGAGCTATTGGATACGGTGGATAATCAGACATGATATTAGACAATGAGACAGATGTGTACTACAAGATGGCAGCAAAAACTTCTCTATGTGATTTTCTAACTTCAAAAAATGTACTCATACATGTAGTTCAGCACTGTATGGGGAGGGCACAATACACAGCATCAACAGGAGACCTGTGTACAACTTATGGGAGCAGTAACAAAATCTCAGCCCCACAGAAGACATAACTTTCATCTCAATCACCTATACTGGATTAAAGAGAAACATGTAAATAAATAGATTCTGAACTGATTCAAGCCTTACGTTACTTTCTCAGTTTCAGCAGAAAAGCAACATTCTTAAAACAAGAGAATCAAAATCAAGACAAAGATCTGGTGAAAGCAGAAGCTTAAACGCCAAGCTCTGACTCTGAGCTAACAAGTGTCTGGTGTTGGACTCACAGAAACCAGGCACACAGTTAAAAGACAGGCCTGTGCAGGATGAGGGCACAAGTCTATAGCTACACACCCGAATAACTAATACATCTTCTCAAGTATCAAAAGCTTAGAAGCACTCACTGAACTCTTGTCTGGTCACAGATGACACCCTTTACCATAGAGTTGTTATACATATGAATTGGAAGCTGCTAGACACTAAATCCTTTGAAGACTTTGATTGATCTATTGTCTGAAATTAACTTTTCCATCCTAAAATATGTATCTAATGATGCATTTCAAACTATATATGTATATATACATATATGCATGTATAAATATGTGTATATATATTTGAGCCACAGAAACTAGGAATAGAACTGCATTTAGAAGTTTTTTATAAAATTTTACAAGTATCTATGGAATGGGGATATTTATAGTGCAGCATTAGGGCATAACCATATGGCCAGAATAATCAGTAACGTACAAGTTCTAATGCTAGTTATCCTCTAAAAGTTATAGGTAATTTTATTATATACTAGATGGTGAGAAATTAATGCATGTATTTCCAAGACACAAAACTGAGATCCTTTGGTAAGCTAGCCTGAGACTGAGTTACAAATTTAGCCTACAGCACCTAGGTCAATATTGCAATGTCATTATAGGTTTATATTCAAGGGTTTATATTTTTCAATCAATTTTCATTTGTATATTTCATGTCGATAAGGAGCAAAACAAGAAAAACAAATTGTCTTATTTTAAGTTTTACAGTAGCTGAACAGAACACAACTAGAAGGGAAATGGAGGTCATCAGTCTGGCAGTCTAACCACAGGCAGAATTCAAACATACCAAAACCCCTCCTGTCTAATGTATGTCTAACCTTTTCTTTAAAACCTCCTAGGATAGAAAAGCTGGAGTCTTTCCAGATGATCTGTTTTCCAAGCTACACTGTCTTTGCACAAACAAACAAACAGTACCTGCATTTTCACAGGTGATGAAACACAAGACAGTGATGTGACTTGCTTGACACCACACATAAGAATGGCAGATACAGGAGTCTAACAGCTTGTTCTCAATCTATTTTACTGTGTCAGATACAGGAGTCTAATAGCTTATTCTCTATCTTACTGTGTCACGCTGCACCGCAGGATCTTCATCTTGAAATGTTTTAAAGTCCCTCACATTCTAGGTTTCCTCATCCCCACTGCTAATTTACAATCATCTTTGGGGTGTAACACAGCAAGTGTTTGAAAGCAGTTCAACACTGCTTTGTGCAGCAGAAGAAAAAGATTATTCTATGGATTCTGGAGAAAACCAAAATATAAGTAGGAAAACATAACTACTCCAGTATGGAATTTAATCAGAACAGGAGAGATGAATAACAATCTTTAAAGTTACAGTACTCTGGTTAATATAAAGAATCAAAAAATAACAGCAATTTGAAAGATAGTTCTCTAAGTGCTTATAACACAACATATGCAGAGATAATTGGCACCAACTCAGAAAATACTATCATCTGTTGAAGTGCCACCTCAGTTCCTTCAGTATCTGCAGCATTCTTGGATTTTCACAAAAAGGTTCAGTTCTGTTTAGCTTGTGATATACATCTAGCCTACACCCAAAAGTGGAATAAGAGTAGCTTCACCGCTTTAACACATTTAGTGTGTAGTCTAGGCAACATGAAGGAAAAACTATAAATATAGAGGTACATAAGTTCTTAAACTAGAACTGGAGGGGACAGAAGACATGGGACTTGTCTTCAAGATGCTATTCCTTCTCTCTCCTATTTCAAGAGATTAATAAAGATATTACAAGGAAGGGAAGCAAGGGAAAAGGAGAAGTTTGTAAGGCAAAGGAAGGAAATTAAGTACCTGTAATTTGTCAGAGACAAAGCAGAAAGTTTGTGTGCACATGCGAACAGGTTATGCTGTTAGCAAATTCCAGTGATAAGTTATATACATCAAGACTATAAAAAGTATATGGAAAAGACAAAAGCCTAATAGATCCCAGGAGCGAAAAGTAGAAGTTGATTGTGGGGGTTTCTCCCCGAGGGCGAGCAGAGTGTCAACAGTCTTTCGAATGTGACGAATATCCGACTGCAGGATGTCATACGGAGAGCAGAGGTCAGCCTATCCCGAAGGGCAGCCATTAGAACAGAAAAAGAGTGCAAAAAATTAAAAATACAAAAATAGAAAGATATTGATAAATAAATTATCACAATATTCTAGCATAAACATCTAGGAATAGTTTCTTCCAGTATTGCCTTACTCACTACACATCCCAGCTTTCTTTTGTTTCCTCTTTATACTGAAGCTATCATATAACATCAGAATGTTAAGATAGAAGAGCTCAGGCCTTCAAATCCTTCCAAAATGTGAGGAGGTGCACATGATCCACTCGTTCCTACTGAGATCTGCACACCTTTGTCCATCTGGGCCTTATTCAAATGCTTAAATGGAACCAGCTGTAAAATCTAACTTATATAATATCAGAACAGTGGGTTAGAAAGCTGTTACAAGCACAAGCAGCAGCAATATGAAGCGTCAAGAAAAAGTACCTACAGAAATCATTAGAAGTATGCAAAATTCTCTAATGTAGTAATCTAAAACTTGGTATTCAAGTATCATCTTAAATGAAACTCTGTGACAGAAACTGAAAAAGTCAATGTAGCACTAAATATACTTAATTTTAATAAAGTTTCTAGACTGCAGAATTGGATGCTCAAGTCCTCTAGGCAGCATTTTTAAATTATTAGCAGGTTAGATTCCCACACCTTTTTTGGAAAGCATCAATGACTTGATGTGGCAATTTACTCCAGAGTAGCTGTACAAAATGAAGTGTAATCTGTAATAATATTAATATGCTCACACAATACTAACATTAAAATCAAACCCAGCAAAACTACTACTTTTGAAATGCAATCTAAGATACACCATTTTACATTGCAAATAAGGTCTTACTAAGATAATGAATACTTACTGAACAAAATTACATGCAGTAAGAGTTCCCCTGTTTGAGAGGAACACTATGTTTCTGTAGTAACTTTTCATTCTCACTTCCTTAATGAACTGACAGTACACCAAATAAACCAAGACATGGAAGTTCAGTGTCTCTTTTGTGTTAGTGCAAAGTTTCAAGAAGTTTGAAATAAATTCAACCTGAAAATATTCAAAAGGTCTTTCTATCCTGAAAAGCGACTAGTGAAACTGGAAGTCAGAACTGTCATTCATACACAAAGTGACACTTTTTTTTTTTTTTAATTTGCTTACCATGACTGGTTCTATCTTAACGAGGAGTCAAACCTGCAAAATGTTGTTACTTAGGCCAGCAGATACAAAGGGGAAAATCAACCTGCATAGCAACAACACTATGTTTGCAGTAATTTTTCTAACTCAAAACTCTAGTATGATAATAAACTTCAATGCAACTGTATTTGTCATTTCTTCAAGCATGAAAACCACAAACAGCACAAAACAGGCTGATCTTGTTTAAAAATGGGATAGGATTAGCATTGTATTCGAGAACACCTACATCCACAAGCTGCTTACCAGAAAAACAAATTTTAGGGCAGACCACTCAGGACTACCAACTATGTAATATATTTCACTTTTACCAAAAATGCCTATAAATTTGCCCAGCAAATTCTGGATTAATTTTAAAACAGCAGTCAAACAGAGAAGGAAGTAATTTCATAGCTAGAGAATGATAGCTGGTAATAGGCTAACTTTTTACAGAGACTGATGAACTTGCTCACCAGTGTTCAACATCCCAAGCAGAACACAGGAGAGGCCAAAGCATACAAAAACAGCCAATGCATGCAGCAGAAACTTCCTACAGCAACTGCCATGCTGTGTTTTAGTGAAATTCAGGAAAGCCCTAGAAACGTCTGATTATTTTTGTGTGTTCTGTGACAATGGATAACATTCACCCTTTGTGTAAAAAGTTTATATTTCATGTATTTTAAATTTCCATAATGTAACTGTAGATAAAAAATAAAAAGCTCTTCAGTAGTGGTGAATGTATTTCCACTGAAGTTACCAGAACTGTACTGATGTTGTGAAATAAAAATACGAAACTAAAACATGGCATCATGAAATAGTGAAAAAGTATGTGACTCCCACCCAAAGTCTCAAAGACAACCAACCACCCACCCATCTATTGCAAGCACTGCTCTTCCCATTTAAGGGACTGAAATTATTGCTGGTAAGAACCAAAAAGATACATATACCTAATCATTACATTTAGGGGACTTTTTATGTCTAGGAAGCTGTATGATGAAATCATACAGCTGTCAAAATCATGCACACAGAATAAACACAGTAAGACAGAAGTGGAACAACAAAAGCATAACCAGTTGCTTGTGTCCACAAACCACCCTTATTCTATATGCCCCTGCAGTGACTGTGAAAACAGACAGCATTTCAGAACCAACCTTCTCAAATTTTGACCCTGGTAAAAAAAAGTCAAGAGTAAGCTTGCAGAAGTGCATTAAAGAATGAAATCTGTAGTGCATATGCATTATACTCAAAACACAAAAGACAGGAACTTCAGAAGTCTGCTTTCAGGACTCTAATTGACAGTGTACTGAACCACTTAACTCCACACCGTAGGCCAAACAATGTACATTACCAAGTCCAGAAGGAAAGGGTGGAGAAAGGAGTCATACCTCATAAAATTTACTGCAACTTCATGGATGTCTCATGATGAAACTATGAAGAAGTAACTGATTATGTGAAGTGATCAGAAAACAAGAATAAGTGGCAACGACAATATGCCTTCCATTAAACTGAGAAATATGATTACCAGTGATGATCAACTAACAGGTGGATAGAAGATAAAACACTTTACACTCAACTCTTGGTTTCTTCCTTTACTTTGTTCTGCTACTTTCAGAATACAAAAGCCTAATGGCTTTTTATTTTATTGTTTTACTTAATTTGCAATTCCTATACTAACACAAATCACATTGATTTTTAGAATAACTCTGACTGACATTACAACATAGTGGACCTGGTTTTCAGAGGAGGAGGCTGAAACGCAGTAGTAGGTCCATTTGTAGGACTTGAAAGTCACAGGAAGGGGTACAGCAGAACTTTTTGTAATTGCATCTTCATATGATGACTTGAGATCCAAAAAGCCCTTTCTTACCATCACACGCTTTTTGTTCAGTATGTTTACACCATGTAATTGACTGAAAACTTGAGAGACATGGCAGAAGTCTCTCATTCCCACCCAAGATACAATTTGTCCCACTAAATCATGCTGCATCACTAGTGATGTGCTGGAACACTGGAGCTTCAGTAAACTTGGAACACTTGCTGGAACACTTCATTGTGAAAGGTTCCATTTTATCATTTACCTTTTATAAACGGAAATTATCACTCTAGGACTAATCATGATAAGTCTTTTTTTTCAAGCTATATGAAGAATGACAAGGTGTGTATGTGGGGGAAGTATTTTTTTCCTTTTAAAAAGTAAATCTAATTTCTCTGACATGAAGAGGTCCCAAAAAGGGCCAAAAGACTGTTAAGATATTACATTAGTATAAGCTGCATATCATAAAAGTTCATTTGTGTCTTTGTAAAATGTTAACTTCACAGACATTGAAAATACTTTCCTCATTTCCTTTTTTGAAAAAATGCTTAGAAGATCGTACTTCTGATATGTCTTACTTGTTCATAATTGAGAACTAGAAGTAATAAAGACAAAAACTCGTAACTTCTGCCTTTCAAACAAAATATTGTATTTACAGCTTTGTTTTGGTCTAAATCTTACTTGTAATAAAGTATCGTTTACCTCACCATCAATTATTTTTTTGCTTTTGACAGGAGTATTTGTTAACTACTGAAAGTGCATAAGAAAAAATACTCTGTGATATGGATTACCAATAATAACAGTTCAAATTTAATTAAGTTATTGATTTGCAGGTTAAAATGGCAAAGTCTACTACTTTGCTACTAGTATGAACACTGACATGGCAATGACAAATTGAAGAAATATGTTATGAATGTTTTTGCCTTTATTTACATATGTTACTGGTTTTGTGAAAGAGCAGTTGAACCCAAAATTTCACATAAATACTTATGTGCTAATGATTCACTCTTCTCAAAATTTTTAAAACCTCTGGTATAAGATGCCACTAAGAAGAGTAAAACTGCACTAAAAGTGGTACATTTGACACTCTGAAGGCCACACTTAGAGGCAAAAGAGAAATAAACTAAAAAATAGCTCTATTTTTTAAACCCATAAAGTATGAGAAGGGTGGGTGCAATACAGGTGAACTGGATAAGCACTATGGGTAGTGCCATTTTTGGGTTCATGTGGCATTAGCAATGCAGTCTAGTGAATGGCACCATCCAAGTACTGTATGTCACTGAGAAACACAGTAGGACTGGCAGCCCTACTTACCACACATCTACTGCCACTTGCTTATTCAGTCAGTACCAGCCAAAAAGTCAGAGTGCTTGTCACTACTGCTATTACAGGCACATTAGGGAATTTGATGGGTTTAGTTAACAATGCAAAATAAAGTATTCTTTTGCAATTTTCCAAGAGATAAAGATTGTACCTTTTTGTCATATACCTCCTGAAGAGCACAGCAGGTATTTTCTGAATCTTCAGGCTTTCCAACACTTACCTGACACCATTCCTTTCTCACATCAACCAAAATGTTTCGTCTCAAAAAATTGTCTACAAGGATCTCTGATAAGTGCTACAGTAAAGGTTAGTGGCAAAACTGGAAACAACTTGATTGTCCTACAATTCTCACACTTCTGATAGCCTGCCAGCACAGCCAAAGCCTTGCTATTAGTTTTTTACTAAGTGTCAGAAGCATATACTTAAAACATTCTTTTGCGTATGATCCAGCACATCCCTTCTGCATGCAATTGGGAGCATCATATGGCCATCAAAAGGAAGCAATTTCAACATGTCCCTCATTGTACTGAAATTCTCATCTGGCAGGTAATGGCTTTCAGAATCATCTACATACCACATCATTATGAAGAGACGTTCATGTTCCTGAATTTTGTATACGCGAGTCTTTGGTCAAGATGCCAACTTCTGATACTCAGTGTGACACATTTAGATACCAATTGCATTTTTCTACAGTTATATAAAGTTTCCCAGGATAATTCTGGGCAAAGCAATTTTAACCCAAGAATTGAATGCTGAAAACCACAGAAGTAAGAGACCATGCACATCAGCACAACACAGTAATTACTTGGCTATTTTCTTTTTTTCATTTTACGTGACTAAACAGGGTATTATTCCAAACCTGTGGAGATCAGAAAATAGAACATACTCTATCCCTTAAATAACTGAAAACAAACCAACATGAATCATGACAATTTTAAATCTTTTAAAAACCCATGCAACAGAATTTTAAGTTAATTCTCAGGAAGTAAACATGGACATAAGTATTACAGAAAAGCCCAACACCTACAGGTATTAGGACCCAAAAGTGGGATCTATCACTTTCCCATGTAAGGTGCTTGCTTTAAAAAAAATGGAATAACTCCCTGCACTGCTTTTACTGCTTTCTCCAGAGACAATTAGGCAATGTACAACTCATCAATTGAGTTTCATTAAGCACGCCATCTGTAGTCCTTTAAAAACTTTGACAGCTGACTGTTATACTCGCTGTTACACAACTCTGCATTCCTAATACACATCCCTCCAACACACAGCAAAGTTCTAGCATCTACCAGCTAGTTTTCCACAACATAATGTATTTTCAAAATCTATAGCAGATACACACATTTTCATATTACCAACGGCTAATCAAAAAGAATATCCTCAGAGTACTAAAAACCTATTTTAAATTTACAGGTGCAAGCTGTTCATTTAGTGTTTAAGTGAATGAGTTTTTCCCTTCAAGAGAAGTTAATGCTTATTTAGATTGACAAGGATGGTTAGTTTATACATCAGACTGGTGAGATGTGGCCTTGTGTTTAAATTTCTGTGTGATTCTTAAACAAATACATTTCAATAATTTTTTTAAAAAAAATCTTAAAAAATCAACACTAACTTTAATGGAAGCAATAAAAAGGAGGGATAATATATATATGAAAATGTCTGTTCACAAAAAACCAAAAAGGTGTTTCTCCAGAGAGCTTACTTATAGAAATCCAAAATAAAAAAACCTCAGAGTAAAGGCTTAGCTTATCCATCTGTTATATGGTTCTGCAAGGAACTTGGTAAATATTTCTGTTCCATTTCCATTTCTGAAAGATCTCATGACAGCAATGAAAACAGCTCTTGGCCTTTTCTTTCTCAACAGGCTACAGACAGAAAAATTCTAATTCACTGGAAACTTATGATGCATCAGAAGACACTGAGTTTTGAGTCAGCTTAACAAACACTCCATTTTTACAAGTCCACAACACTGAGATTTTGATCTGCTTTGAAGTGAAATTTTACCTTTAATATGAAATCATTCTAACATATTATGTAATTACTAGAACTAAATGAACCATTACAACCTAAGAGGCCCAGCCACTACACTGATTTGTCAAATTCCATTTACGATGAACCATTCATTGGAACTGTAAGATAAAGCCTCACCTTCAAAATTCCTACAAATAGCAAAAATGATCTGTTACTTTTGCTGTCCTCCAGATTAAATTCTAAAATACAGAGAAAACAAAGAATTCAAATTGGAATTCTTTCTCAATGTGAAATCTTTGCATTACCATATGCTCCCCAAGGGGATGGTGGAGGAGATCACACAAAATATCCTTTCATTTCAGCACTCTTGAAACACACTAAAAAGAACTGCCTTAATTATTCTGTCATATGTAGGCAATAGTAAAAATATATAATGCAGTTTTCCTGTGTTCAGATTAAAAAGACCTTGCATAACACTTTTACCTGCTTTTGAGGGTCACATTTCTGAAATTAACTTTTTCTTAATAGGTTCTTCTAGACCAGAAGGGGGTCTTTGAAATTTTCCCAGTGCAACTTCAACATTCATTACATCAGTTATAAAAATGAGAATAAATTACATGATGAGTGCTGCCATTCTTATATGAAAAGCCAAAAATATAAAGCACTGCAATTTTCCTCTTTCCAACTCCTGAAACACTTATACCTATATTATAGAATGTTATACATACATACATTCCATACTTAACACACAATGCTTTTCTTCAAATAACTGTAGAAATGTTTCAGTACAAGAGATGAGTGTGCTATTAGTCACTTTTACAATGCATGGGGTACTTAATATTGTAAAAAAAGGAAATACTGCGAAAAAAAGGAAAATAAAAAAGGAATGAAGTTCATATTCTAAAAGCACAAGGTAAAAATGCAGTTATGTTGTGCAATGAAAAAAATCAGCAAGCTTTTGGCTAATTACAGAGTTTCTAATTATCACAATACCTTATTTTTTTCCATGGCAAAGATAAGGAGGTATTAGAGATAATACTGAATTACTAATTTAAGACAAAACCTGAAATTTTTAAGTGCTATGTCATGAGCCACTTAATGCAATAAAGTAGTATTCAATCACATTATTTAGATCAATTTTTTAAATTCTACATATTTATTGTAGGAAACCTGTAGTTCATAAAGTTATCATTCAGCTTTAAAGTAATTCATGTGTTTTGCATTTTTTGAATATCTAGAAATGACAGACTTAATTAAATTACCTCTGGTATCCCCAGTTTTCTACATGCATCCAAAAAGTTTTCCACATTTCTCCTGCATTTGGCCATGCTAAGTTTAGGCTGTAAAACAAAACAAAATAGTCTATGGCAAAAGAAGTCAAAAACATTCATTTGGTCAGTTCACCCATTGCATTATTCTTGTACTGATGCACCATTTTCTTGTTTCTCTGGATAATAATACACAAAACTCTGCTCAACTTATTTTTTTTCTACTACTCTAAAAGCCTCATGCCTACAAATACAAATTGAGTACATAAATTTTGGATGCCACATGCATGTACTGAGCTCTTAAAGTAACCAGCACATTTAGATCTCCACTTGTTCACATCCAGCTTGTGAGGTTCTAAAAGTTGCCTATTACAAACATTTGTTACAGATAACATTGATTTTCTGGACAGCAAATAAACTGATGAAGGATTTTAATGTACATCAGGGAGAACAACTGTAATTAACAGACTCACTTCTTTTGAATTGCTTACGTACTAACAAATTTATAGTACCTATACACAATTTTAATGTCTCCGAAGAATAAACTTCCTATTCCTGTAGAATCTCAAATACTTCCATAATTTGTCTCACTCAGGGCTATTCACCAAATACTCAGAGAAATATCATATGACTAAAAAGAAAAACCAAACACAAACTCCTCACTTTTTCAATGCAAGATGTGAAACAACAGTAATTCCTGAAAATCCACTTAAACCAAGAATTCACAAGTAGCAAGGAATTTAAAGAACTCATTTTCTAGGCTAAAGTAATTTGGAGGCTGTTTCAAGCAAGAGAACATCATCAATATAAAGTTGAAACAAAATGAAAAAAAATTTAAAATATGTGCTTTTTGTTACAGAAAACACAAGATATTTATTTTAAAAAATTGGCAAGAAAACTTAAGGGTTTTTTTGCTCCAGAAATTCAAGTGTGCATATTTTGGCAATGTTGTATTTTTACTAAAGATAGAAATTATTTTAGACCAAGCAATAGCAAAAGAAACTCCACTAGACTATGTGAGAAAATATCTTTTCCTTAAATCTGTCTTCTTGGAAGTTCTTATAGATTGCCTCTAAAAGTCACATGGTATTCTCAGAATTGAGTATCAGGCAAATTTTTACTAACGTATACATTAAAAAGAAAAAAGGCAGATAGTCTAAAAAACACAAAACCTCTTCAGAACCAGACTGTTATCAGAAATATGGAACAACAATCTGTTCAAGAAAAAGAAACAAAAAGAGAAAGCACTACAAAAATTAAGTTACAAGAAGTGCACACAGAGAGATTACATTAATTTTATGTCCCGAAATATTCAGGTCCTTAGTTTTAGGCAAGCCAACATTATAAGGCTAAAGTGCAAGCTTCTATTCTGTTCTGTCTGCAGGAAAAAGGAATCATTTCTACATTTAACTCAAGAGGAAGGTTATGCTAATGAGTGCCTTAAGTGCTTTAGTAACATGACATCTGCTAAGCCAGACACTGATAAAGTAAACATCATTTTTTCAATTGACAAACAAGGGGCTAATTAATTCTTTTAAAAATAATTTTCTTTTAAGAATAAAAACTTGTAGTCATAGAAATTCATACTGTTCTGAACAAAAAGACCATTATGAAAATATCTGATCTTGCTGCTAGATCAGAGAAAGGCAGGATAATTTTACTCTCTTATAGATACACACACATTATATATATATGTATAAATACATAAAAATTAACAAATATCTGAATTTGCTATAATGTAAATGTTTCCCCTAACAGCAAAAAACATTCATTGAACAACCACCTTGTAACAAAATATGATTTGGCAATAAAACAGTAATCAGTAAAACATTTCAATGCAGCAAGAAACATGCAACTTACTACTGCTGGTGAAGGTACATGGATACTCCCTACAGACCGAGGGCGAACGTGATTTACTAAATGGCAGAGAACTACACCATCCATCAGAGCTGACCCCAGGTCTTCAGGCAAACAAATCTTTAGTCTTGTTTCTATGTTCTGCAAATGAAGAAGACATGCACACTTCGATATAGAAATGGATGAAGGGGAAAAAAGGAATCTCCTGTGCTGTAGACCTGTAACCACTTTTGGAGTTTTGATTTACCAAGAAACACAACTCCTTTATATAACTAATTCTTTAGAAACTAACACACAACGTCCTTTACCTTATATTGGTCACTGAATTACATAAACTTCTTTAAAAGAACTCAACACTTCAACTACTGCTGCCATAATATGCATCTATTTTTATATATACGTGCATAAAAACACATTGCAATTAGCCATGTGACTGTACTACATGTGGCTTCTTCCTTTCACCATTCCCCCAAATCTTCTATTTACCATTCTTAAATGTCTTTATCACCAGCCCATTGAACCAGAACTGCATTGTACAATCTGTACAAGCAGAGAGTCAAAGGCAAACTTTCCCTAGTAGCCTAAAAATTACTTAGGAAGCATAAGAGTTATCAGAAAAACAGGAGGAGGCAAGGCAATATTCAGATGCAAAAGAGAATCTTTGGATACCTGTTAAGTAAAACAGAAATCTCATTGAAAAGAATTTGACATGGCAAAATAAAATACTTTTGAAAATATTTGAGCATTTAAAAAAGAAAAAAAAAGGCCCAACAACCTAGAGTGAGATTGTTATATATAATGAGATTCCTGAATTGTGTTCCAATCTTGAAAACATTCCAACTCTATTCTTAGAGATAATTATTTTCATTATCTTTAAATAGGTATTTCTTATTCCTAGTTGAACTTCCTTAATGTCATTACTCTCTATTAATACATTACCTCAACCTATACTGGTTGAATATCTATGAATAGATAATTCTTTCCAGAATCAAAGGAGAAAGTAGGTTGGAAGGGATTTCTGAAGGTCCCCCTGGTCTAACAAATTTGAAGTGACACCAGAGCATTGGTTAGTTAAGTTTTGGATATCTGCCTCCCAAAATCTCCAAGCAATTTGTGCCACTGTCTCTCTTTGTTTCACTGTTCATCTTGGAAAAGCTGGGCTTTGTCACCTCTTTTACTACCCTTCAGGCAGATGAGGACTGTCATATGAAATTCTCAGCAACCTAAGGCAAGAAATCCAAGCTGAAGAAATCCAGCTCTTTGGTTCTCCCCTACGTACCCTTTGCTTGGGTGGCCTCATCATGAAATAGCCTCCACTGAATGTACTCTGGGGTTTCATTATATGTCCCCAGTTTTTCTAGCCACACTACTCAAATATTTGCATGTAGGTTTCAAGTGCCAAAAGGGGGAGTGCATCATATTCAGTAATGTAATGTTTTGTTTTCACCTTAGTTTAGTTCATAAATTAGAAAAAAATATTGGTATATAAGTGCATAAAAGAATACACCTTGAGATGCTTTCTCAAAACCCCTTACAGATATATATATATTAATGAACTTCTTCCTTAAAACACTGATTTGTCTGTTGTGAGACTATTCAGCATACATGAGGGTTCACTTTGTTATGAGCACAGTGCACCCACAGTACCAGTTCAATGCTACTTTGTGCTGGAGTTTGTGGTTTAAGACTAGATTTAAACAAAATTGAAGACTCTAAGCATTTTTTTTCAATTTTGTCATCACTGAAGAACTGATCTTTTTCAAAAATCATCCACACTACAACATCAAATAATTTGCTCCACTTGGCATGTCAAAACTACTGAATGTTTACCTGTCTAGTGACAAAAATCAACCAATTATTTCTTGCTAGACTGTAAGTGGCAAATCACTCTTGAGATGACAACTGTCTGAAGTGACTATGGATCACAAAATCAAGTGGAAGAAAACTAAGTATGCCTCTGAAGCAAAAAGCTTTGTGAGATGGAACAATTTCTGCAAAAACATACCTAATTTAAAGAAAAGGGAGAAATGTATGGAAGAAACACCACTGTTCTCACAATATGTGGCTTGGGTGAAGTGGTTGAGCTAAAGATAAGTGTTCATTTAGATTTCTAAATAAGGAGCCTGAGTAATGTACTAGTTGTTCTTTCCTGTTTAGTGCATAACTTGTTAAGGTTGCAGGTCTGTGGAGTCTCACTAAATCCTAACTTGACATGAAACAACTCAAAAGCAATATATACAAATAAATATATTTATTGAATAAAGTATAGACTTAATGATTTATAAGTTCTCCTTGACTTGTAATCAAACTTCTCACAAGAAATGAAAGAACTTTCATTCCATACACAATGTTTCAAGGGTGAGGGCAAAGAAGGACAGCGCATGAAGCTGAAGGTCAGTAGCACATTAAACCGGTATTACTGGTAATACCTAATATTAATACTGTGTTGAGAGATTCTTATTACTCCTTCATAATCGTGCCTGATACAGTGAATAACCTGGTTCTACTTTTCACTGCGAGGATTAACTGAACTAATACACAAGGCAGGAACATTGAGGACATTATCTATGATCATTTTTAGGAACAATTACTTGGAGACTTGCTACATACTTGTGGTAACTCTTAAAATAAATGTAAAAGGCTGCACTGATGCTGCTGAATAGGCTCAGAATAACTACATCCTACTGCAATTTATTACTGCTACTTCCATTTTCTTCTCCATTACCAGTAAGTCTGTCTCATATAATTCCTGCATCTTGTCCTTCTCACATCATTCAAATTTAGAATTTGTAATGTACATTACATCAACTACATTAAATCTCCAACAAGACTTGTTCTGTTAAAAAAATGAGCAAGACAAAGTAAGAGTATTTCATACTTAAAACAGGTGAGGGCCTGAGGTAAGAAAATGAAAATCTATGTCCTCATAGTTCCACATTAAACATCCAGCCTTTTAAACAGCATTTGATAAGGAGAAAAAAGTGAACCCTCTTGCTTTAAAATTAAATAATAGAAGACAATCTATTTAAAATAAGTTAGTAATTTTGCAATTAGCCATTCCATGAAGTTAATGAGACAAGAACAAATAATCTTGTAATTCAGTTGTGATGTTAAAATCACGTACGACTTTCAGGATTTGCATTGCATTTAGGAGGGCAATGATACCATCTATTCTGTTGCTAATGTGACGTAACTGGAAGCCTTGACAGGTTCAGGGTCATGATATTCCTTGCAGTAAAGGTTGTCAACTCTTTTTTTAAGTACAAATCGGTGTCACACAAACACTGCTACCAATGTATTAACTGTGTAACACAGACCCTATGCAACCACATGCAGCAATTTTTGCATCAGGCTCTAGCTTTGATATTCAAGACAATGTATCAGGAAACCTCCTTCTGTATTCAGATCTTCAACACTGAGGAGTATTCATTTAATTTATAAGAAAGCTATTCCAAGCATTAGTTATCTGCTTTCAGCTTTAACTAATAAATTTCATTATGCTTTTTCCTTGCAAAACTGAAGACTTCCCCAGTTGATCGGCAGTAAGTTTCTAGACCTCTCTCTCTCTCAAGTGAGCACTTCATTCTTTCTGCTTAAATTAAATAAATGGTTAATTCCACCAGTGCAAGGCACGATGCTTAACTGTATGTCATTCACGTAACTCATTAGTACTTTCCCATATTTACAAAAACCTTTCCTGAAGTACAGGCATCAGCTTGTGAAAAAGCACTTCAGGAATAGTCTCATCAATGTGATTTGCCTCATTTAACCTTTCTTATATTCTCCTACTTAGGCAACTTTCCAAAAAGAAAAATTACAAAAGACATTCCATCAGCATAAATTAGTTCTACCAACACTCACATACCTCACGTAGCTGTTCCACAAGCTCTCTCTCTTCTCTCATCTGCTCCATTTTCCTTCGAATTGTAAATTGTGGGTCTATTGATTCCAAATTTCTTTGTGGTCTTAAGAACACTATGATTTTTAAAAAGAGAGATTTTAGTTTAAGAACAAACATTTTAATTTATTTATTTCTAAATGAAGCAAAGTCCTCAGGCACTACATCCAGCAATCACTGTTAGAAAATTTCTTTGTCCTCCAGAGGACAGAAAATGGATTACAGTCATGAATGGATATATTTGGGATATTGCTCTGGACAGCATCCTGCACCATTAATGGAGTGGATAATTTTTCAACCAAATCCTAATCTCAACAGGCAAGTTTTATGAGATCATTAAGCACTAAGGAGTGTCCCTTAGAGAGTCTGATGTATACAAAGCTCTCTATCTCAACATGTCAGGAAATACCTCTTTTTGTTTTAAGTAGAACTCTCTCCTACAAGATGCTGAATTGTGTAACAAGCTGTGACAAGCTTCCTACACAGAACAAAATGCTTACTAGATAAGATTATGCTAAAAAACCCAAAACAAACCACCCACCAAACAAAGATTAATGTAGGCAGATTTAGCCATTCAGTAACTCTGCCTACATTCAAACGCTGTATTGCAAATGTGGCATTGCACAAACTCTTTGCAGTACTGCTTCCCACCAGTCCTGTCGACTTCATCACTTTGCCCACATACAGTTCCTTGAAATAATTACATGACATTCCCACACATATGCACCTCTACATTTTTGTGGTCAATGACTGCTTTGAACAGTTCAGTAGAATGACAAGATGTACAGTCAAAAATTGACTGTCACCTGTTTGCAATTTTGTTTCAGAAAATGTAACTGTCCCATATTTGTCAATAAAATTATAGGCCAACTTGATTATCATGGAAAATTACACTGCTCAAGAGAAAGAAGTGTTTTATATTTCTATTTTCATGTCTCTCCCCTGAGTGCAAGATGAACCCTAAGTACAAGTACTAATTAATGGTGTGGAGAGCAAAAAGTCTAGAAACCTCTGTTTTTTTATATACAGTTACTGTTCACTCTCAATTTTGTTAATTTAATGCTGTCATTGAATTTCTAGGATAATTTCTTGGTCAGTAAGTAAAAGGAAAGAAGATAGGAGGCTTTTGTTTCCTAAAGGGCACATCAGAAGATTGAAAGTGTAAGAACTGCTAACAGCATCTACTAGAGGAGTAAAAAAGATCAATTACTCTTAACTGTAGAAAATGTACACATGGATGCAATCACAGTCATAGTTTTAACTTTTCTTAGGCAATTGAATTTCACTGCATTGCTGTTAAATCAGTAATTTCTGAAAGGCCATATTAAAGGTTATTCATTAAACCAGACTGTTTTTAAATAAAACACCTAAATATTACAGTTTTATGTTAGTAAACTCTATTCTGTTTGATGTCACCAGAAATCCCACTGGCAGAGTGGAAGTGTGTCCTATAGAGAATGTGCAGGACTGAGAACTACAGAAATGCAACCCAGTTCCCTTCTCCAGGTGGACTACACGTCTTCATCAGTGTCACCATTCAGAAGGATCTACACACAGGTGCACACATCATAAATAAAAACATGCATTAATTATGCTGGCCTCCCACACATAGCTGATAGTAGCAGAGCCATGCCTTCAGATGCAAGAGGTCCACAACTGTACTGATGTTTAATCTTTGCCTGTGTAGAAGGCAAACTGCACACTTGAAATTGAATTCTATATCCAAAGTATAGTGAATCAACAGATCCATGCTTCCTAGCATTTTGTAGAGAGCCTACATATAACTACATATATACATATATAGAGCCTACATATAACTATGACTGGACGTACCCAAACACACAAAGGCTTACAAACTTACATATGGCGAAAAATATATAAATTGTTATTTAATAAAGCATATCATTTAGGATGGCTACAATAACAACAAAAAAATCAAATCCCAAGTTTTCCAAGTGCAGAAACTCTTATTGAGGACTTCTATTAAACTCCAGAATCATACTGTAAAGTTTCTGCATTAGCAACTCTGTAATAATTTACTGGAAACTGTTCTAAATTTTTAGGCAGTGAAATAAAAATCTCCTATCACATTTATTAAGAACTGCAGTTGCAATATCTAAGATTTTCTTGTTCATTGTACAATTCTAATAATTGAGCTTTGCTGCCTTTCATAGATGAAATACATCTAGATACAATCATGCTTAAAGACTAATAAAATGTTTAAGTGGTATTTGAAAGCCACCGTAGCTTTATTATCAGTAGCAACATTTCAAATGATTCTCTACAAAAGCATTAGTTCAGAATTAGTTCAGTTCTTATGGTCTTCATTCAGTTTGGCCACAGTTATGCTTGCTTAGGCCTTTGTGAAATCAGTGAGAATGTTGCAAGATATACTTCCTTCTGATTTCAGGCTACAAACATGTTAGCAAAAATTATCAGCCTTTTTCACTTCCATTCTTGAATGAGGCATGCGTTCCATCACAAGGAAAAAGGCAGGCTAGTCTCAGGCAGTGAGAAACTACAATTAGAATTTTATCAATAAAATAATAATTAATTGATTAATTGATTAAAAAACAAAACTAAAAAATCCCAACTCTCAAAAGCATTAGCTATAAAGATTTCAGTTATATACTGAATTTAAAGAGAAATGCTCTAATACAGGAAGTTTTGGCAGCCCTGAGTGTTGCTAGCTACTCAGCATTACACACATTTTCCAGCAAGGGGAGCCCATACCTCACACACACACACCTGAATGTCTATTTTTCACTCTTTCAAAGAGTGAGTTTCTGCTTTTTTGAATGTGTGGTCAACACTGGTTATTTTGTAATACTTGTTCCAACAACTTTTTTTAGAAGCATTTTGTACAAATTTCAACAAGTTAGATGGGTAATAGTTAATAACACAATATATATTCAACACACCACAGTCAAGAACAAACTTACTTGTGAAAATTTTCATTCCTGTACTGAGTGCTAATGCACATAGGTGCACTACTAATTGCACATAAAAGTAATTTAGTGTCCTGAGTACTTAGTCTGACAACATTATCCTTCAGGTAAACCACAAAATGATTTAACCTGACTCTAAAAATAACAGACAAAAAAGAAGGTTGGACTAATGATGGGCAGAGATGAAGTGAGACCAAAAGTTTACAGTTACATTTCTCTTTGATTGATTTATTAACTCTAAATAGAAATAGCAGAAAGATAGTAGCCTGAATTAAAAAAATACGTAGTTGTAAAAGCATTTTTCTGTTGTAACTTCCCAAGGTAATAAACACTAACATTTGCATCTGGCTTAAGATTTGAATGACAGAAGGCATTTGTCTGTTCCAAATGCATAAGCTAGTCTGTCCTGCTCTTTTCATTTAGAAGAGTAAAACAGTAACAAACATAGATCAACACAGATCAAATGCTGCACTGATAGAAGCACCTCTAGGTTTCTAATATTCATCAGTGAAACGTCAAGTTAGCATCACATCACCATACTAAGTTCAGTTTTTCAACTTACCGATATCATAATTCTTATATTCCACACTCATTTCCTTTACAGAGCTGATTGCTTACCTGTGCTGTCTTTTATGGTTTTTATAATCAAGAACATTGTGCCAAATAGCAAGTATTGTCAACTAATGAACTGGACTAAGAACGAAATGCCTGTTGTGAAGGGGCTTCAGTCCTTAAAGCACTTAAAGTCTTGGGTGGTGTAAGTGTGACTCCCAGAGTGGAATCTGAATAGTCACACAGGAAAGTTTCCTTAACAGGAAACTAAATGTTGGCATTTATCACTCAATACTTGTGGTCTTGGTTTCCACCTGATGCTTTTGATGGTTTCACTACTGTCTAATACATAAACTCTCTTCTAATTTAGGACAACTGGGAAAAAAAAAAAGTCCTGTTTTAAAAACAAAACATCAGCCTATCAAATATTTACAAAGAGTTTAGTTGTCTAGGTTCTATTTCCTTCATCTGACATTTAACTACTAATGCAGTATAAGACCCTGACAGCCCAAACATGGCCCACTTTGCATATTAGTGCCATGTCTCAATGTACTAGGGCAAGAAAGCCCTGGAGAAAAACAAAACAAAAGCAGCAGTAACAAAAGTTCACTAAGTGCTTGACCTTCACTATGAACAGAGAAGTTTGACAGCTTACTAACAGTTTCTTTTGGACATAAATCACAATTTTTGTTTAACTGATTGTTTCAGCTTTGTTTCTTCATAGATTCCTCTTCTAGTTAAGTTAGTCATGCACCTGCATCAATAAATGCAGATGAAATAGGATATTTTAATAGTTAGCATCTATAAAAATAATAAATAAAAAATGCAGAAGAGAGTAGCAATATTAACTGCTGTTTTGAATACAATTTTTATAAAATCTTGAAAGTAAAGCAGGTAAATAAACCTACACTGAAAATAGTTCTTGGATTTAATATTACAGGAAGATTTGTTTTGCCAGACTTAAAACCAGTGACACTTCACTCATTTACTTTTGACAGTGCATATTCCACAGTAAATGAACATGCATCCTCTGAATTATTTAGCCTCATAGACCTCCCCTAAAGGGTACTGTCTTTCATCCTTAGCAACATGGGGCATTTGCCATGTATTCACGTTTCTGAAAACACAAAATTAAGTAAATTATATATGGAGCACCTACCATTGTCACTGTCTCCTTCAGATGGGATACTGTAGCTAAAGTTGTCCCATGTTTGTGCCTGTGTAAGTGTGTTGAAGGAGATAGGAGGAAAACTGAGGGATGGGTCTGCTGGAGGGGAGTGATAACCAGTCCAACCATGGTGGATATAAGGACCGGAGAGGGGATAAAAGTGGGCAGCAGCATTTTATATATGGTATTAGGATTGTATGGTAATGACAAAGATGTAATTCAAAGGTGATTAATACAAAATGCATAAATTTTGAGAAAAGAATGAAAGATGGTGCAGGATAAAAAGAATGAAAAGTTAAATGTTAGTATTTGCAAATCATACATTATATGCGCAGTTAAGGCTGTTAAGCTGAACAAGATCATTGTAACCACAGCACTTCACACAACTTGTTTACAAGCGTTTTAAGAAAAAGTACCCATAGATTTTACATTATAGCCCGACAAAAGCCTTGATTCTAATCAAAAGGCAAACATACCAGCTGTGAAGTTTCAACAATGAAACTTTCACAGAATAAGAAATTCACATCTTTGTGTAACTATGTAATAAGAACATTTCTCACAGACATAGAAAATGCACACATTCATATGAAAATATTATTACAATTTCTTAGATCATTTTGGAAGTAGTAACTACATTATCCTTTCTCGTTCTGTCAAAAGATGTTCCGTACGTACATGTGCTACAGATGTTTTCCTTTCATTTTAATCAATTTAATAGTACATCAATCACTACTTTTACCTCTTGCTAGCCCACCCAGCAATAAACTCAAACGTACAATCGGTTCACCACCTTAGTTAAGCACTGGTCCTCTGCAACTTTTACAGACTTTTTGGGGACAAGAACAGGCCTACAATGTCCCTAAAGGGTGATTCTGAGTTTGCACAAGCCTTGGCAAAACTGCACCTACGGTCTTCTAACAAACACAACTTCATTAATGATCCGACTGGGCTCCCTAAAACACACAAAATACTACGTTTCCACAGAACGTGCAACAGAATCTGGAGGCTATTCACCAGATGACTGTAAAAGCATATCATCTCTGCCTTTTACAGTGATGCTGCTCCTTAATGACCTTCTCCTGGATATAATTACAGCGTTCCTTACCACTTCTGCAACAAAAACTATGAACTCATTTCTTGGTTTCCTACATGTATCTTCATGTTTATCTACTGAATCCTATACATAGGCAACATTCGTGCTCCTCAAACTAGAGATAATCTACCTCTGCTCTAAATGCTAAACCATAATCAGAAATCAATTTAAGATTACTATATAGATCAAAAAGCAGCTAAAATTGCATAATATCAGAAGAAAGCACAAAGTGAAACTTCAGTAAGCACAGAAAGTTCCTATTTTATACCATTCCAAATTAATAGAAGGAACTTTACTACGCAGGATTTCTCCTTCCCACAATTCTAGAATTTCTATTAACATGATAATTCAGACAGTCTAAAACTTCACATTAAACTTCTCTTCAAAGTTCAAGAGCTCTCACTCTTTAGACAGCTTTCCAAAAGTTGGCTCATTGCTTCTGGCTATTCGGACATCAGATCAGCTGAACCCAAGATTCAGCACAACTTAAACTCTGGGTAAAGTCAACATTGGGTAACAGAATACAGATTTACGGTAAATGATAAACAGCCTCCGAGTATGCTGGAAATTAGGATTCTCACTATTTTCCAAAGTACATAGATAACGCAGTTAGAGAAGAAAAAAAAAGGAAGGAATAAATATCCAGAGATTAAAAAAAAAAGTAACTAGCACTCAAATAAGGGAAAAATGCTGTCAAGTTTTAATGACCATTATGTGTTCCAACCAACTTGAAATACAATCCTGTCCACCACAGATACTAAGACTGCTACAAATCCTCTACAAGCTCCCAAAGCTAAAGACACTAGATTCACAACTAAGAATATACTACGTAAACAGTTACAGGCGAACAATTTCTCACTTCAGAATACAAACTGCTTCGTGACTTTTGAGTTTTGTCAGTGCTTGTTTCAGCCTCTGACAGTACAAATTTTTGTCTGTCTCTGTTGCTGTCACTTTGGTCAGCAGAAACTAAGAATCACGGTGACCTAAAAATGGTATAGAATAAAAGCAAAAAATCTTCTTGACTGCAAGATGTATTAGTAGCTGTTCAGACTTGAAGGCCTGGCATATTAAAGATAATTGTGTCAAGTCCTTCATAACTGTCAATTACAACAATGAGCGCCACTTTGAAGAATTTAATCAATTCATGAATGAAGAAGGTAAAATTTAAATTTATTAGCTATTTTGAGTGGTTCCTTTTCAGAGAGCAAAAGTACTTCCCAAGGGCAAACTATGGTTCTAAGGAAACTTATAATTATTGTTTCTTTTCAATAGTGTGTTTTTAAGGTTTTCAAAATTAATGTGTATTTGAAAAGTCCATACTCTATGAAAGCATTTAAAACACAGGAGGAAACAACCTGAAAGGTTAAAAAAAATCCTCTCTCTTCTACCTTCTATGTAAACATTTGACCCTCAAAAAGAATCTTTTGAGAAATCTAAACACATTCATTACCTTTCAAAACATTTTCTTTGGGTACTTTGGGTTCTTTCTCTCAGCCATCAGATATAAATTTTCCCAATGTTTTGCCTAGTTTTAAAATGAAAGAATAAAAGGACCTTCAGTCCTGAACACATATCAGCAGTGTGTACTAACACAGAAGTTTAAGGCACTGCGGTTTATCCTCTGGATGCACTTCCATTTGTTTGTGTATTTCAAAAAACTGGAATCCCTACCAGAAGTCTAGAACAGTTTACTTTCACCTTTCCAAGAGACATAAATCATTATGAAACGATGAGGAGGGAAACAGAAAGCAACATTCATTTAAAATAGATGAAAATAAACACAGTGAAAATAAATTCTCAAATTTCAGAAAAAATATGGCTGAATATATTTTCATTGAAAATTTGCCACTATTTTTTCTACAGAGCATGATGTACGTATTTTAGTTAGAACACTTCAATGTTCTTTTAATCTTGCACTTGGACTTTAAAGATTTATAGAAGCAACTAATTCAAATGTAAGCTCTAATGAAGTTAAATGGTTAAAATTCATTAAAACTATTTAACTTCATTAGAGCTTACATTTTAAATGAGTTTTAACGTTTTCTCTAAGGCCATGAAGAACTTAATGAAAAAAGCTATTAAAGTAAACTACAAACTAAGCTGAAACCCCTTCCTGGATCACAGAAATACTGGACCTCTATACTAGCTCAGGTCTAGGACAATATATATAAAGCAGTATATAATTAACAAGTACAAATTCCAACAGTGATAGAATGGTCTAAACGCACAAAACTTGAACAAAGTTTTAAAGGAAATACAATGAAAAACCTAGAGACCTGGCGAGCTTTAGGTAGGCTTCACACACATGCCAGTATTTTCTGTCATGTACTACTTCTATCTGTAAATTTTTCTTATATGTTAGCAAAACAAATTGTAATACTCTTATTAGAGCAATTCTAGGATGGGAATAGAAGAGGAAACAATATGCAGCTTTATTACACCTTTGCAAGGTTTCATTTTGTTACATGGTGCTATTTAGCTAATATACTGTATTTTTATCTGAAGTTGGACCTATAGTTTTACTATTGCCAAGTTCCCCTATTTTACCATGGTATAAATTTAAGGTAACACGACAAACTGTAAGTGATCAGGTGACTGTAGTGTCTGACGTGGAAAAGAAAATAAGTTCAGATTATCAAGTTTACTGAACCCATAGCATGATCAAAAGACACTATAGTATTGGCATACTCAAAGCTATTCAAATATATGAATTTGAATCAGTACAGTGCAGAAATTCAGCAGGTTTTAACCAACTGACTGGTATTCAATGAGGCTATATACAGCTGCAATATAATTGGGGGAAAACTGTAGGAGTTATGCATATCTAGTCTTGCATCATGTGACTTGAGGGTTTTGTTGCAAAGGACTGCAACTATTGCAACCCAGTCTTTCTAGAAATTCTCTCAAAGAAAGACTCACTAGATCTTTTGCCCTGACCTATTATAACCATTCAGGATAGGAAACCTTGGCACACTGAAATACCAAGATTTGGAAGCGCATGTTAAACACTTGAACAAGAGGTCATCGTTTTGCATACTCTCCCAGGAAGCTGCTTCCAGTCCCTGGCAGCAGATTTCACTGGCATCTCAGAACACAGGCCACATCCCGTGAAAGCAGCAACACAGCACAGACCTGTTTGCTTTCACGTGTCTTCTCCTAACGGTGTTACTGCAGTGTTACCTCTGGACTATGCAATGTTACTCACTGCTTCATTTTAAACAAATCCTGAAAAGACTCGCTTGCACATAATTTTGATATTTTCATATTTTAAATATATATAGAAATAGCAACATCTCTAAATCACCAGGAACAAGACTGAGCCATAGTTTAACATTCCAACAATCTAAGAAATGCAACTGAGCAGATCTGTCAAACTCTATACCATAACTACGTGAGAAACTTAAAGTATCTTCCTTCAGAAAAAAAGGTTGGGTCAATATAATTTTCCTTGCTTTTTAACACTAAAAAACAAACCCCACCAAATCTATGGGTACAATTTCATAAACACTCAAAAGTTAAACTGCTGCCATTGTTGCTAAGGTATTTTGTTATGGAAACTACAAGCTTGTAGTGGCTTACCAGCACTTGATTAAAAGCATTTGTGGTGAATGCAAGAAACCAGAACTACAGTCTTAGGATGCTGAAACACACTGAAAAACCTACAGTTACTCTTTAGAGGAGATGTGAGATGACTTAACAATATTGAATCCCTCAGCACAGAGAAGATAAAAACTGAGTTAATCCTGTTTTTAAAGGAAGCTGTTATCCAAGCCCTCAAATATATTTATGTGTTTGGGGGTTTTTCGTTGTTTGCTTTTTGGTTTTGTTTGTTTTTTTAAATAAACTGCTGCTTGTTACAAAGATTGGTGGTTATGCAGAGTTAGCATATTACAAATTCATTAAACTCAGTTGCTGGCTAAAGTAAAGATTTAATCTTCCTATAATGCTTGATCTTTACACAAGCCTTAACTACTGAAAGACTGAGTGCAATGAACAATTTTCAGAGCCACTTGTATCTTCCAAGCAAGCCTAATTGTTTAGATATATTATTCAACAAAATCTAAACTGTATCACTACATACCAATTAAGCAAAAAATTTTGTTTCAATTAGTATGTCAGCATAGATGATAAATATGTATATACATATAAAATATATACAATTATATACAAGCACCTTTTTTAAATGTACATACATATAATTTAACAACTAATATATTAGTAAGGGATGAAAATTGATCCATATATAATAGGCCAAATACATACTTCTTACAAATTCAATCTTAATTCAAACCTATAAAATCTTAAAATATTCTAACCTTCTTCTGACTGTTATACAGAAAATATTACATTGCTGCCTTCTTAAGGGGAAAAAATAGAGATATCTGATAACACCACAGATGTAGAAAAACTCAAAACCAGTACACAAAATTTTCTTTCTCACATTACCTGATCGTGGTTTCAGGCCAAAAGGGATTGTGGTGTTTGTAGTAGGAGACATTGTCGGACTTTTATCCTTATTCTGTGTAATTCAAGAACATAAATCACAGTAAGAGTAATGTCCAGAATATCTCAGCATATCTGACTATGTAAAATGCAAAAGTTAACTATACTATTCCCCCATAATCTGATCACAATATAGCCTCAAACCTATGATAATGTCCATTTTTTTACCATGCTGTATTCCTCTGCTGGAAAAGATGAGTTTCTGACAAAAGGCAGCAAGATATTCCTCCTAGTTATAAATAAACTCAATTATTTCTCAGTTTTCTTCCATGTCATCACTTGGTTCCATCAAACAAATTTTGTGGCAGAGTACATTTAGAAAAAGAAAGCAATTAATTACATTCTGCATGGTATTTTACATGCAACACTGAATTTCTGCGTAAAAAAGCAGAAAAGGAGAAATTAAGCATAAGAGCAGGATCATCCTTGACCATTACTAGGCTAAGAATTACAGCAGGAAGAATGGAGTAGCAACATACAGGAGAAGGTGAGGTATAATCATCATAATGGTAACAGAGTACTGCGACCAAACTCCGTAACAGGAAACCCATTTAAAAAGTGATTCCTCTAGGAGCTGGGAACTACACAAGTCCCATCACCAAGATGCATGAAATGTGTCTGGATGCTTGTGAATTTGGAGGATGCTCATGCCTAACACAGTGTAGAGGGAGAAGCCCTATTTCTGCACAAAAAATACCAAGGGAAAAAAGTCTCCGTAAGGAGCTCCATACAGTTTCCCCTTTTGACCTTCTGATGACATTGGCACTGTACAAACTAGCATCGATAAAATCATACTCCTCTCTGAGAACTAATCAGGAACATGACACAACTGCAAAAAGAAACTGCATTGAAATCAACAGAAAGTCTTGTTGAACAAGGAAGAATTAATAACAGAAGATGTGTCAGAATGGAGAAAATGTAAAAAAATTAAATGTTTTATGCTAAACTACATAACGCAGAAACAAGCTTAGCAGAAAGTGTATTTTTATACCCCAGTAAAGTCTCAAGATGACAAGAATATACTATAGGTCAAACAAGCCCCATATCCACTTCGGATGAGCTCAGTCATATGTTCTGTGACATTCAGTTACGTTTCGCTGAGTACGTGAACCATTCATATAAAATATATGAGACAAAAAAATGGCACTAGCATCTTACCTCATTGTGAGAGGTTTGCCCACTTGTATTCCAAACAATTAGATCATTCTGCAAGTTTGGAAAGAAAAAAAAAAAGCCATTTCAGAAACTATATTGGTGATACACCACAATGGTACGTTTTACTTATGACAGTCAGACACATATTAATACTTAATTCTTTTTTCACTGAAACTGTAATTTGCATGAATAATAAATGATTCTATTGCTAGCCAAACAACACTTAAAAAACCCCTTGTGGAAATTTTTTACAGATTTATTATTAAATTTTTAGCTTCAGTACTAAGGGATTATAACTACATTTATAAGTTTTAATGTTTGTTGGTTAAAATACAGCATACAATTATTTCACTATTTTTTAATTAAACTATCATCAAGGTTTAATATGCAAATATAGACTCTTAATACAGATTTGAAGAGAGAGGCATTCCATAACCCATTAATTTTATAATTGCAATGAAACATACCTTTGGTTTCCACTTCTGTTACCATATTGGAAACATGTACATCACATTTAAAAAATATGAAATAAAATCAATAATTCAGCATCAATCATAACTCAGCAGAAACACATCTGCTATAAGCAAAAGTAAATGATAATTCAATTCAAAATAATTTCTTTAGGATCAAAGTTCTTTTAATAGATAAAAAATTAGATAAGATAAAAGAGAGTACTTGGAACACTAGGTCCCAATAATCATAGAGCTTTCCAAAAGTTAGCAAGATGGGAAGGAAGATTATACACCTATTTTGCTTCATGACCTTTCTTGGCCACATTTCAAGCTTAAAAAAAAATTCTTCAGCTTTAGACATCTTTCATAACATTATCTCAACCACTGTATTACATAGAATAAACAGAAAGAAACCTTACTCTCATTTGATGCCAGTCAGCACCACCTGGGGACTTGCATGCTTGAGCACTTCTGTGCTAGTCAGAATTTTGAATTTATGCTGAATTGAATGCTTTTAGTAACACAAGAAGCAATACCAGTGCTTACTGTATTACACAGAACACACCATGATTAAAAACTTGCTCTTGCAGGAAATGTTCCCATATCACAGAACGTGCCTAGTACCTTCACCTGCCTAACACAGTCCAGACCAGGCACGCACAAGTGTTTAGGAAGATTTTTTTGCTTTTAAAAGGTTCTTAAAAGTGAGTCAGTGGTGTGTCTTTGTTAAACAGGTCATCAAAGTGTTCATCAAACTACAGAGAGCACACATACCTTTGACACTGAATTAGTCTTATCTGTTAATATCAACAAGGAGTAAGAACTATTCCAAATAAAGTGTGGTAAACCCAATGTACAACAATAGAACAAAGAAGATTAAGCAACTCAATTTCTTGACATTTTAAAGAAAAAGCAAAGACAAAATTCAAATTAACAAAGTCACAAGGTTATCATAAGAATATTTGGTAGTAATGATGATTATACACAAGAATATTTTAAAAGCACAAAAAAAAAAATCTGTCTTGATACGACAGACTACAGTACTTAAGGTACTACCAATACAGACAGCATGTTCTGCAATTTTGTTCTCACAATCTTTTTGCAAGAGCTGTCACAAGACTTGCTACAGCACGTTCTGAAGTAATAACATGTGCCCCAAACACTTAAATTATAATTTTTTTTGCAGTTCTTTATTTCTGGATCATTACAATGTACACAACTCTTGAAATGTTCTTGAAACTTTAAAACTATTATCTCAAGCTATATAGTCTGTTTGCAATATTAAACACAAGAAAAATACTGCTGTTTATAAGAACTTAGAAGCTTATATAACTACAAGAATATTTGGGTGAAGGAAGAAGAGGAACCGGGTATTTAATTATCTTGAAGATATAACTTTGAGGTGACATTTTTTTCCCAGGGTAATGCAACCACTGCAGCTACTATACTTCGTATTAGGTCAAAATACTTTTGTTAAATGTATTATATCAGTTTCTTCCTAAGAGATAGGTCTTAATCAACTTTCCATTTACAGTCACACCTTGAGATTCATGCTAAAGCAAAAAAAAAAATACACCAACAAAGTCAACCCATGGGCTTAAGCCCATTATCCCTACACACAAATTGACAGCATGCGAAGATCCATTCCAAATGTTTCCACATTTATTGCATCTAGACACCTCCATACCTGACTCAATGACCATTTTTCACTGTGTTCACAAGTTCTCACTTCAGGCTTTGCTTTCTCCATAATCAACTCCCTCCTCCTCTGAAATTCTAGTTCCTCTTCAGCATTTTCTCTCTGTAAGATAAATAACTCTTCAGACTGTGTATCACTGGAAATAGAATTGTATTTTTTTTGCATAACATTACCTTCAAATATTTCTTACAAATACTGTAATGAAAAGCAAAGAAGAAAGCAGATACTATATAATTGCAGTTCCAGTGCTAACAGGAGATAAATGTAAAATTACTTCATAAAGAACACCAGTTCACCAGTCAGGATACAGAACCAATAATAAGCTGTATGTATCACACTGGAAAACTCAAAAAACATACTTTATATACTCTCTGTAACTGTAGGGACAATACTCAGGAAAAACACTAACTTATTTCACAAAAGTTTGCAGTTATCCTTAATGAATGCACTGCTTTTCTACCTCAGAAGAGGGAGGTAGGGAGGTCAGATGGTAGCTGAGTATTCACAGCTGGACTGGCATACATGACAGTCGCACACACTGGCTGGGAAACGACAGTGAAAAAGTAACTGATAAAGCCAGAAAAATTTTGCATATACAGATAAAAAAAACCCAGACAATTCTATAAATAGAGTAGAGAAAAATTAGTTTTGTCCTCCAGCCTACTAGCTTTTTCCTTTCCCTACTTGGTAGATTACTAATTGATGAAATTGTTGACTCATTTTCTGTCTTTTCCCCCCAAAAATATTTTGTAATAATACACTCATTAACGTACCTGACCAAGGGAAGATATCTCCATCTGTATTTGACCACTATGTATAAAGATAAACAAATGCAAATATGTAATTCATTGTGTAGCAACTTGAATATGATGCATCTAACACATGTATTATTTTTTTTTCTAAAGAAGGTATATAGACACACTTTACTGTAGACTCCTGAAATTCTAAAGCTGTTGCTGGCTCCATGGGATACAGATTCACACCACTGCTCTCTGAAATATCCATGCTTAATCTGCAAGGTTTGAAATAGAAACATTGCACTGGGGTATAGCTTTTGTAACCATTCCATTTACTATTTAATTTCAAACAAATGGTTCTATGAAATACTTTTATAGTCATGGTTTTAATCTGTTCAGTGTTACCTCAAGAACTTTTGGAAATGTTTTCTGATGCTTCAGTTCAGTCAAAAGAAATTAAATGCTTTCATCTGCAAAGTATCACTCTGAGCAATAGCTTGTATCAAAACAAAAGGACCTGTTTACTACCAACAACCATGCCATTATCTAGAAGACTGTAGATTTCTGTACCTAACCTCTAGCATTCAGCGTTCAAATGGAAGTCACAGACCTGCTTAGATATTCACATTTAATTTGCAGAGGCTGAAAATAAAGCAGTGCAAAAGAAAATGGAAAAAAAAGCAGTAAATACAGGAAAGGAAACAGAAATAAGAAGTAAACATTTGAAAATATTGAAAAAGGTTGAATCTGAAACCTCTATCTTTCCCAGAACTGAAACACTGATTACGTGCACACTGGGTATGCAGGTTTGAAGCTCTGCAGAACACTAAAACAACTGCAACCAGACAAGCATCTTAAAAGTTTCATAATCATTTCCATTAGTAAAAATATTACATGATCAGCCATTTTTTAAAAGTCACATTTCAAATTTACTGTAGTGTTACCAATGAAAGCACACCTGTGTGTGCATGGTAAAACAGGGTTTCTATATTTTATTGACCTTTTAAATTTAATAAAAACCCCTAAATATGTAGGAAATATTGGGGCAACGTTTGGAAACAAAAACCAAAATGACAAAGTTTATAAGGCTAACAACTGAAATTTTTTCATTGTTGTTTTTTTCCAAAACAAATGTTTTCCTTTTTTAACTACAACACTCTTCTCAGAAAGTAGTAAGCCTCATATGAGATGCAGGAGCAATGGTATTAGGAAGCTAATGGAACTAAAGAGATTTCCTAATTTGTAAAACATTTTATTAAGCAAAAATACTTCCAATTCAAGTATTTAGTATATGACTCAAGAATTCAGGTATGCTTTACATGATGCAAAATAAAGCTGTGTCTCTAGAAATACTAACAGGAGCAAATTTCTGTCCTAAAAAAGGTGAAAAAGCATTAACAAAATAGGCATTTAAAGTAAAGAACAGTGTAGTCACAAAAGCAAACAGCTGTGGTGAACTGGTCAAGGAAGGAAAGAGACCCAAGTACACTTAAGGCTGGAAGTGACCGAGGTTTCTGGTCTTCAGAGAAATGAAGCTGTAAACCAGCTACTTTATGGTAGTACGAACTGAAATGAATCAATTTCTCAAGGTGATTATGCAAAGAAAAGCAATAGCAAGCATCTGGACAGAACTACCTACACCATTATTGTCAGACGTCTCTAGTAGGGCAAGTATTTATTTTCTTTCAAATACTTATTCTTTTGTTTAGCCACAGATTCAGAGTCATTCCACCTGACTTTAGCCACTTAAAACAGGCACCTAAATTATAAAATCTTGCCTTCTAGTGTAGTCATGAAAAGTCTAAATAGACTCCTCTTCCTCTTTCTCCTTTGGATTTCAGAAGACTAAAGAAACTCAGCCACTAAATCAGGCACCTCCTTTATGTGCTCCATTGAACTGGGATGAAGATGGTCCAGAAGACCGCCTCATTCCAAAAAAATACACCAAGCATGAGTAACAGGAAAAACTATAGCCCCTAAAAATATAGTCTCTAAAAGAACTGTGAAAATCCTAGACAAAACTTCAGAATATCACACTATTGTACATAGGATAAATACTTAGGGGGTGTCCTCACCTCTAATTTTAGGTTTCTTTTATACCTGAAATCCTGCTTGTTTTACTGGGAATCTTGTCTAGATACTCAGAATTTAAATTTCCTTCTTAATTAACTTGTATACAGCAGTATGCTAACAAAGAGCTTCATAACTCCAGAGAACTTAATAAACTGTCAGTTAAAAGAGTATTCTAAAGTAATTCACAAAAATATTCAAATATATTACATTAACACATCAGCTATTGTAAGCATACCTGTTGGAATCTTGTAATAAATCTACCGCTTCTCTTAGTTGTTCTATCATTGCTATATCAATAGTTTGTTCTTCTGATAAATTTAGTCTATAACATAAAAAAAAAGCATTCAAAGAAAAGGTACAAGATCAATTATCAAGAGTAGTCTGAATTTCAGTTTGTGAGCTGCATCTTCCAACTGGCATGAAAAGACTATAGAGAGAGTAAAACTGCCTCTCTGCACACCAGTATGTGTTGAATTTATGGAAAGAGTTTCTTTTGCAAAAGTTCTCCAACACTTTGTCCGTAACAAATCCCCTCAACATAATACATACATAAAAAAACAAATTTGATAAACTAAAACTTTTAGCATTCAATTAAACAGAATGTCTTCTAAAATTGAGAATTTGTTTACCAATATTTGACTCTTAACTGCACTCATCACATACACTGTTTTAACACAAATGGTACTAACATACATACAATCAATTTTTTTTTAAGAGCCAGATTGCTTTCTTTTGCTTTTCAGCATTTGTAATTCTTTTGGGGGTTCAGAAACATAACCTTCTGCTAGTTCTGCCAGTAAGGCTCTTTCAGAAAGTACTTATTCTTTCCTTCCTTCAGTTTTCATGTTTACATCATATAGGACTACACTCTTCCAATGAGTGACTTCACAGTACCCTGTCATGTAAAACTCCCTTTTCTTATGCACTCACTGCAGCAACTGATGTTCACTTGTTCTACTCTTGAATTAGTATCTATGAGTCAATAATTGCTCCAAGGTCAAAATTATGACAAAAGAAGAAAAAAAAAAAAAAGGAAGGCTGTTTTCCAATTAATTCGATCTCTAAAACGTACATTAAATTTGGATCTTAAAAGTTTTGATAAAATCTTTTCTTTAACAAATCCTTTAATAAAATAAATATCAAAATACTTCATAAGAGCTTTCATTCTACATAAATAAAAAGGTATTACAGCATTATTGGTGCATACAAATTCATTAGCTGTAGTATAAGATCCACTCTATTCAGCAATATGTTAAACATTGAGCACACACAAAGTAAAAGGCTATGCATTTGTCATGCCTCAAAGTCTACAAAATTATTAATTGACAAGGAAATACTAGTTCTAATCAAACTAATTAAATGACACAGCTAATTATAGGTATGTAAAAAATACTCACAATTCGTCTGCTTGCCATTGTGTGTCCTCTTCTATTCTCAATAATTCATCACACTCTGCTGCTCTGCTCTGTAAGCAGACAAAAACGATAATGAGAACTGAACTTTGCAATTAAGTAGGCAGACAAATTTTGCTTTCAGACTCCGCACTGACCTAATTGATGTAACAGTTTTAGCTGGTTAGTTGAAGCAATTCAACGCTTCTGCACCACTCCTTACTTTACACCATCGTAAGATGCTGATTACAAGATCTTCTATTCAACCTTCAGATTTTATTGAGGTCAACAGCCCTAACCCCCCTTTACCAGTAAAAAGAAAGTCAAGCCGCATAAGAATTCTTTATTCTTTGTCCCAGACTCCACTGGCGACTTTCTGGCACATGGAAACAATGCTTCAATTAAACACAACCCTAACTCTCCTCCTACTTTCCCCTCCTACCACAGCCAGATTTGTTTACAGAGTAAGGAAATTCCAAACATGCAAACAGTGGCAGTTATGTACTTCATCCATAATTATTAATAGGATTTATAACTGACAGCTTTGACAGTCATGATTTTTTTTTTTTAAAAAAAGAACAACTCAGAACAAAAATTGCATGCAAGAATTCATATCAGTCAGCCAGTTATTTTGGATTCAGTGTAGGCATAAATTAGAGCTCCCACACCTATAGTATGAAATTCTACTTAATTGAAAACTTGACTCTCTCTTTTATGCCTCCACTGTGGGCTTTGCAACGCTCTCATCTTGGACAAGCAGGAACACTAAAATAAGTTCAGCTGCCAGTAAAGACAGAAGCTCTCTGAATGAATGTGCATTTGTACTTGTAGAGAATCAACAAGAGAAAACAGAGGCTTATCCTCTTTTGTGTCATGTGTTTGGCACATGGGTTGCATCACCCTGTACCAATAAATGGTATCTAACTCTGCCATATGTGACACTGAGGAGTGTACCAGCTTCTCTAATATTCTCTGATTCTCCAAACTGGCTCATTTCCCAGTGTCAATCCCTAGTAGAATGAATAAAGCCGTTCTTTTTCATGTTTCTTCACCTTACAAGAATGAAGAATAATGATTTTTTTCTATAAGAAGTGCACATATCATAAGATAACAAAAGTGCAGCACTTATTTGAGAAGGTGATTTGATATAATTTGTCTTGATGGATCTCTCAATTTCTATTATAATGTTTAAAAAATTAAGAAAATGTATTTTACTGCCATAACATTACTTCAGAACTTTAGCCACCTCAGCTAGCACAGTCATCTTGCATTTTAGCAATGTAACAAATAGGAAAATTGATAAATTAAAAAAAAAGCAAATAACACAACAGAGCCGCCATTTTTTCTTGAAGTCTTAAACATAGTTAAAGAATAACCTCCCATATATACTAGAAAGAGTTATGGGTAAATTGACCTCCTAGATTAATTGCAATAATTTTAAACCTACCTGCTTATTTTTGCTTTCTGTATCTTTTTATGACAGTGATTATCAATTGCAGTCTCTTATTCGTTAAAATAGCTATGCTTAATCATTCCTGTTTGCTCTATACTTATGAAGGTAGTGAAGATATTCCCCCCAATTAAAATTGTCACAAACTTGCCTTAATGTAGCTCATAAATTCAGTAGTAAGAGTATCTGGTTCATCAAACTGGTTTCCTGTTTCTCTTGACTTATCATTGACAATCAAGCGAGAAGATCTCTGATGGAATTCCACTAGTAACAAAAATAAAAAAAATATAGAAGAAGGATTTCTGGTTCAGCTTAACATTTGTCACTCAACATAATTTCATTGTATTAAATTATAGAGCTCAAAACCAAAGTTTTGATTCGAAACATATTAAAAACTTCAAACAGGTAAGACCTTTGCATTATAAAGACTGATGCCAATTCTTTTCAAAGCTGTACTAAATCAGTACCCTGGGCATATGCGGTTGTCTGTCAGAAGCACCACAGGAGGCTCTGATGGAGTCAATTATGAACTACACCACGGCTGTCCTGCCATTCCTGGTACAAGAACACACGTGGACAGCTGCTGAGTATTTTAAGACCTTCAGATATCTTCACCAGGGGCTTGCAGTTGAATGCAATTTGAGAGTTATCATGCTGAAGCAAACAGTCAAATGCTTAGCAAAATTACTCAGAGCCTATGCCAATCTCTTGCCTACATATTTCCAGGGATATGACCCTACAACTTACACTCTTCAGTTTGCTAATAAACACTGTAGGATATAATCCTTTTACTATCTTTCTTTGTATTCTCCTGAATTCTAATGAGTATTTCAAATGAAGTTCATTTAACCTAGTATGTAACACTGTGGAAAGGCTAACCTCCTATTTGTGTGGTTTTCATAGGAAATTCACTCAATCCATCCTGCCATTTATAACCAGTATGTGCAGAACTTGGAGAAACACTGTTTTTTCTTATGTAGTATATAGTAGAAAAACATAAGTTACTTTAAAAAAATTAGATAAAATTACACATTCTCAAAAAATCCGAAGAGCTTTACTTGTTTCCAGAGGTAATGCTGACTGACTAATACAGCTGCACACATGCACTAAATCCTACTATAGAAATGGACTCTGCTATTGTATATTTGCTAGATTATTGCACATTGATAGTGGTTGGGAAGCACAGTTTAAAACAACTATCACTTTTTTCCCCCAGTCAGAACCAGATCTTATTAACTCTTGAAACAAGGTGCAACAAGTTCATTGGAATTGCTAAGGAAAATTACTGTAAGGACTTAATTCAGTAGAGTTAAAGACTTTCTAAGTAGCACACTTTTTCTTTTTTACATGATTGCATATGCATGCTCAAAGGCTTCTGGGGAGGCAGGCAGGCAGGCATGGAATCAATGACAGAATTTCCCTGTATTTAATTTCTGGTTTTTAGATTCCAACCTTTTCTTGAGTTACCATGGTGACCTGAATCTTCCTTTACAATATGGTCTTCTTCCATGATGTCTGACATTGGAACATTAAAGCTGACAGTGTCTTCATCAGATGGCTAGGAGAAAATATGAGAAACACTAGCTCCAGCTCAAACCAAGACTGATAAAAATGTACATACTGAGAAGAGTTGCAAACTAACAAGGGAAAGGATATCAGAGCACATGACCAAATCCTATTGTACACTGAATACATCCTCACAGGAGGTTTGCCAAGCAGAACGATTCATCTGTCCTCTATTCCTATCTTCCTCACTGCCCTGCTCCTCTTCTTACTGTGACACTGCTGCACTGTGCTGCTCTCTGTGCTTTCTTGGGCCAGACGAAACAGGGGCTCTTTCTAGCCACCAAAGTCTGTAGAAACACTGAGTCTCATATCACTGTCCTTTTCTTCTTTCCCTCCAAGACTCTTCTTCTCTGCTTTACTATGCAGCTTGTTAACTGAATGTCTAAAGCAAGCAAGATGAACTTTGTAGAACAATGCAGTATCTTTAATTATATTAACTGCTAGAGCTGGGGAAAAAATAAAAAATAAAAAAAGCATAGACTTTCAAGTACACTAGCTTTTCTTGGCTTAAAAGCCCATCCATTTTTTTCAGCAGTGTTAGTTAGTACACTAAAACACATTACTTATACCTACAAGCCTATCCTGTCTATGAGTTTACAGATAGTGGTTGCACAAGGAAGCACGGATACAGTAGGCTTCATTTTTGTCCAAGGCCACTAAGGCTCAGCTGCTCTGCAGGGCTGGCAGTGACCTGCTTGAGTGGGACCTGCTCACATCCTCTCCTGAGGTGAACTAGAGCAAAAGCAGTTTGTAGAAGAGGCCAAGTTTTTATTATTAAATCTCCTGAGAGAGAGAACTTACAACTACAAAAATCTCAGAACTTTGCAAGTGTATTTCCCAACAAACCCCATGGGTGTTATAAATTCTTTAAATGCTCTTTGTTTCTGTAACTCACTACTCTGCACATGTGTATTCCATACATGTATTCTGTAATTATAACTGCTGTATTATATATATAGCAGTTTGTTCTGTACCCCTTAAGAATATGTATTTTAAAGGAATAATATTTCTGATTTTATCGGTTCAGACCATTTTAACAAAAGATCTGCAATGGAATGGAAGAGTGTTAAGTACAGTCAGTTATTTAATGCCATAATTGCTAGCTTCTAGTAGAACTATGCCATTCTTGCTACCTTTATATGTTCATACTCCAGGTAGAAAATTTACATCCTGAAGCTAAGGTTTGTGATAAAGGATGGACCAAATCTAAACCTTGTTCCTAAAAACTGCAAACATACATGTAGTTCTTCCTATTTTCCAAGAATACCTCAGAGTTAAAATATTTTGCAAACATGGACAACCATGAGTATTCTTCCTTAGTAATGAACTGCATGTTCATTACTCCATGAATTCACTAGTTGTACTCTTCTCCTTAAAAAGAAAAAAAACCTTGAAAGAATGTTCAGGAACTTCATAAAGCCTTTTCAAAAGAAATTTTACATTTTAAAATTAATTCTATTATAAAATGAAACAAATTAATCTCTCAAAGAGAAATCAAACAAACCATGCTCCATGTATTCTAAGCACTAAAGTTGCTGTTCTTTTAGATTTGAAGCAACGGCAATCCAACAGCTTAAAAAAAAAAAAAGACATGCACAATATAAATTCATGCAGACAACCAATGTTACAGTGCAGTTCCTTCTCTTTCCTTCAAGCTGTATCTCATGTGACAGTTGAGCACTGAATTTAGTTATTCTAGCTGAAGGTTTGTGTTTTGTTCATTTTCCAACTATCATTTGAAAACAGTACAGCAAAACATTCCTATACACATTAGTACTAGTTCTGGATACTAAAACAGGTAATTTTTTTTTTTCTCAGCAGAGTAACACACACTTCAAGGAAAATATTTTGGAGTGTTGATATAAAAAAAGCCACAGGCCATTCGATTTGGAAACAAAAAATTATTCCTTTAACAGGCTATGTCTCACTTTCAGGACCTATAGAATTCTACAACTGATTTTCCAGGTGTTTCCTGCCAGTGTACTATAAAACAAACTATCCAAAGCCTGCAATAAAACAAAAGTATTGCTCCTTCATACGTGAAATACTGTATCTCACTTCCTTCACCCACAGTTTTATTTTTTTATCCAACTAGCAATAAAAGACAATAGACATATAAGAATCAAAAATACCTTATTCTAACACAGAAGACATTATTCTGACACAGAATTCAGATGATGCACTTCAAAATAATCATCACATACATTCCTGCTGGTAGTAATTTGTCACCCATATGGGTAATAAAGCAGTGACACCACCTGAACCTCAGTAAGTACCCTCTAGTTCTAGTGAATTTTAATAAAATCAAAAATAAGGCCAAAGAGAGGTAGAAAAGGAATCAAAATGCTACACTTCTCCTAAAAGATGAGGCACATGAGTACACTACCTTAAAGAAGAATTTGCCTTTAAGATGCTGTGATCAATTTTACAGCAACACTACAAGTTACCTTTCCACAAAATGCTCAAGATTACTATAGCTTTGAAAATCGATGCTGTAACGACCCTACCAAGTCAGACAGAGACACATAAATAGTTCATTTCATCAAGTACTCCCTCCTAAGTGTATTCATCCAAAGCCAACTAGCAAACTTCCCCAAAAGTACATTAGTATTCAAACAAGTGATTCAGTTACTGGTTTTAAGTTACATGCAAAATGACATTGCAATATTTTCTGTAAAAGCGTTGAAACTCAATAGCCACTACCCTTCAGATTAAATGGTAGCTTGTATTTATAAAAAATACCAGATAGATGTTTTAATGATCATTTTATGTCTGATCATTTAATGTTTATCTAATGTTTAGTGTGTAGCTTTCTGAATGTAATTAACAACATATGTGAACTTGTATTTGCAACATGCCAATATTTCTTGCACAATTCTCATGTGCTACACAGGTAGTAAAGATCTCATCAGAAGGAAAGTGAGTGGTAAATTTACTACAAAATGCATTTGGGATTACTGATCTCAGCATCTATTTCTCCTTAATAGTACAGCAGTAGTCAGGCAGGGATGGAATGAGAAAACAGTTCTTATATAAAAAAACTTTTGTTCTATTAATAATGCATGAGTTCACTGTTGGTTGTCTTTAAAATATTTTCTGCAGCATTTCAATGGCTACATTTTGATTACAGGTCAGATGATCTATTTTCTAAATGTGGTAGGTACAGCTAAAGAGGAAATTTTGGAATAACAGTTTTATGAACAAGCTAACTCAGCTTCAGGAAGTGCAACAATGGCAAAAGAGTTTGTAAGTGTCTTTGAATGGACTGCATGCTCTTACAGCTAAAGGGAAATCATTAGAAGTTTGGCTAGAAATCATTACAATTCTGCTTCACTTCCATCTAGCAAGAAACTTGCCCAAATACTTGGAAATCCCTGTGTTTCATTTTTTAAATGCTATTGTATTTAAAAGACTAATCAGTGTTTAAGTGGATTCATATTCAATTTGCTTTTTAGTAACTTCACATTCAATACCTAAACTTGATTCTCCATACATTTGTTTCAAAAGCAACAGAATCTCTTTTCCTCAAAGGAGGACAGAAACACTAAAGAATCAGTGTAGAATTATTTTAAGTAGTGAGAAGGTCATTCTTTTATTGTGACCTAGGTATTTCCCATTAGGTCAGACCACAAATCCTGTTATTATACATTTTAGAAAGATCATTACTGAATTATATTGCTAATTATTTACTTATGTATCATTAATGATTCTGTTCAACTCCAATTAGATTTAGTGCCCTGTTCAGCTGAGTATTGCCTCAGGAAAAAAGATCTTGGAAAGTCAGTTCTAACTGCTTAGGACAACACTAGTCCCACACAGCTGTTCTTTTCTCTCTGCTCAGTTAGACGATGCAGTTCAGAAAAAAGTCTGAAGATTTATTTCCAGTACTGCCTAACTGCCAGAGCAGGTAAACACATTAAGATTTGCAAAGTTTCTGAAGTTTCTGCACTACAGCAATCTGCCATACTCACATCACAGAACATGTTGGGACTGGGCACTGTTAATTCCCAATAGGAAAGAGTTATCAGTCAGACAGAAAATATGTAAGAAGTCATCAGCATGTAACCTGTTGGCATTATCTCCTTCACTGAAAACAGCAGACATGGATCCTGTTTTGGCTCTCATTCTCTAGATTATGTAAAGTGCCTGAGTAATGTAGTGAATTTTCACTGTTGGTAGGTTGTTGACCATTTGGAAGCAAGTATCTCACTGTCCTCTCCAGACAACGTACAGATAAAAATTTTAAAAAGTCCCAGCCTCCTTTTATCATTGTTTTAGCCATGTCTTAGTGAGAAATTCATGTCAAGGATATGGTTGCAGAGTTTTTACGACTCAAAAATCTATTCACACATTTATGCAACTTAAAATATAGTCAAAATACAAATGCTGGAAGGGGAGTTGGATGCAAACAAAATTAAGTAACTTACCTCTGTTGCTGACAAACGTTTATCACCATTATCACTACCAACACCTGAATCTGAGTCCTTTTTACTTGGGTAGATGTCATCAATGCTAGATGTGAATTAAAAAAAAATTAAAGATCAGTAAAAAGCTACCATAACATTTATGCCCAAATTCTGTCCTGGCTTCACTTAAATCAGAGGAAATTTGTAACCAGTCTTAAGTGTAGAGGATGCAATAGCCTGGTATAACTAAAAAACTAACATTTACAGTCTGGTGGTATTAAAACAGATCAGATGGAATGGTTGGTTAGCCTAAGGATTAATGAAAACAACAAAAGTCATCTGCAATAAGCTTGATTTTGTCTATACACTAGGCAAAAATGCTTGGTAACTAGCTAAGTAGCACAGGAGTCCAACTGAAGTGATTTAGCCACAGGAGAAGCAACCAACATAGTTGAACTCAAACAGGAGTCAACTGATTTAATTGTACCCATTGATCCATTAAAAATGAACTAATATCTCCCTGCAGCTCCAAGTAATTATTAACACAGAAACCTCCTTTTGGTGCTTTAAAATAGACTCGGAATTTAGGTTTTTAAGAAAATTACTATAATAATGGCAACTGCTCTCTCTTGTGGTTTCATTACCTGATATGACCTCTACTCATTTTGAAGTACATTATTAGGCTCAATACTCTCATCACTTAACTTTTTTAAAATATACTTTATTATTTCCTCATTTGCTATCCTGAAAGCTGTAATACTGAATTCAGATTGACACAGAAATTTAAAAAAGGAGCTTTACCCATCTTCACATGAACAAGTATCTGATCATTTAATCCTAATCTTAAATTACCTCTTATCAGTAAACACTAAGGACTTTTTGGTAGAAACTGCCTATGGAAATCCTAACCAGGTTATATTTTTTCATTAGAAGTACGGTGTTACACTCTAAAATAAAAATTTGGTAACTATTACATGGTAGTGCATTAGGCTGCTAGTTACCCACTGGTATCTACTCCATACTATCCCTTTACCCTAACTTGTATTTTCCACTATTACCAAATATCATATAGGACACGATGTTCCAGTCAATTTTCACATATCCTAAAAGAACAAAACAGAAAAACAGTAGGTGTTTTCCAAATGGAAAACCTAATCTTCATCCTGGATTCTTCTCACCTTTGACATTTCCTGATAGAAATTCACAAATGTGTCTCCAAAGGTACATAAAAACAATTTCTTTGAAACCTTATCTAGATGTCTGAAAGGGAGATTGCGTAACAGCTCTTGCTTTTATCCCTCTGGGTTTTAGAAGTAACATCTTTATTATTATTCACATCAACACTTTGTTTTTATTGAGTACTTCTCTCCAAAAATATCCCCCCTTTCTCTGATTGCTCATATTATGCTGCTCATATGTTAGCAAAGAAAGAGTTGGTTGAAAGGTAATTTCCACCTAGCTATGGATACTTATAGGAAGGAGCTGCTCCATATCTAGTTCCTGTCCTTAAACCACGGTACAAGGTGGTGTTTCCTAGATGTTTGGTGCAAGACATGAAAGGTTTTGTCTTTCATTTTGCTAAAAAATTAGCATATTTCACTTTAAAAGCATCTCAACATTCATGCAGTTCTCTTTGATGGATGGATAAGACTTTGGATGAATTAAAAACTATGCTGCAAACGTATAACAATATACAAATCACAAAACACCGAAAGAAATTAAAATGTATTGTGTGTATTAATAGCTTTACAAGAAAGTTTAAGCACCTAATATTACTACCATCTGAATTACTTTCAATATACTCCAGAAGGCCACGAGAAAGAGGTTAGATTTAAACTAAGGTTCACTTTTAAACTCCTAATAAACATGCTGCTAACTTTGATCAGAACTGATTATTAATTTTTTTTCCCTAAGCTCTTATAGGGATTTCACTAAAATAAAAGCAAATGAACTTAAATTAAATCAAAGCAAAACAAAACTCCATTCAATAAAGTGCACTCTAGATCGCATCTAAACAAACAAAACTGGTGACTCAAAAGATAAACACTGTTTCATTTTGTTTATAAGTGCTACATGGGAAAACTAAATGAGACTTTCATACATACCTCTCTTCCACAGGTTGTGGCAAATGCTGTGGTTCCATGGCATTAAGATATAGTGAGTCTGCTGTTTTAATCTGACAGGCTTGTACAGTCAGATATTTGAATATATGCACCTTACCCTTTGTACAAATCTATTAGACAAAAAAAAAAAGTGAGGTTTATGCCTAGAATGAAAAAAATAATTTATTCCAAATATCACTTAGCATAAACCAACTAATATCATCACAATGAATATCATATAAAGAAAAATGGATTTTTTTTAATTACTAAGAAGTGCTTTAATTACCTATTTGCGTATACCAATATAAACACTCTCAGAGACCAAAACAGAAAACAAGAAAATAATGTAGTCTGTTTAAAAAAAAAACCAAAAATGAGCTTTTAACTAAAACCAAAAAATACACTAAAATATATGGTATGACCTGTTGCTAACTGTAATTGAATAATTATTTTCCAAAATTAGTCAATGACATTTAATTAATTAGCATGTCCTTTATATTCTTGGTCACATTGTTTTTACTAGTGTTCAAGCATACTTAAGATGCACTTCACCCAGATTCTAGCATTCTTTTTCTTAAAATGCACACTTCAACTTGCTCTTCATGTTTTTTAGTTTAAAAGCAGCATCACTATTAATTATGAAAAGCATTTCTCCAATGGAATAAAAAATTTTAAGTATTTCAACAGCTGTTGATTTAGAACTGTAGCTTTCAGAGATGAAGTTTGAACGTAGTGTCATCCAGTAAGTCGACCACAATGAAACTATCCTTAAGCAGCAAGCCCAGGACCCATTCATTTATTATCATTATTACTCAGCGTGGTCTACAGTTCATTACAGGAGTTTGATTTCTCTGTGTATAACATTCTATATCCTTACACTATAAAGAAAAATAAATTTCACGTGGATTATGTTCTAGATCACCTGCATATTTTTAAGTTAACAGCAAATCACTGTAGAACCTTCTAGAACTGGACTCTTATTAACAGAGGGAAAAATTATCCAGGAAGTCTCTTACTTCACATTTTCAAAATTATATAGATATCCCAACATTGGGTTTCATATGCAGATAGGAATGACAAAAACAAACAAGCAGCTAACAGAATGGAAATCTAGATGTATGTTTGTTCAAATGGTGGACAGACTCATACATAGAACATAGCATATTTTCTATGTCTTATTTATATATTTCATATTTAGATATCGACAACTAATGTCTGTGATGACTGAAATTCAGGAACCTGCAATTGCAGAAGGTGATATTTTCTAGTTTATAATTTGTTATTGCCCATTCGATATTAAGGGACAATTTAAATTACAGCTGTTACTTACTTGTGCTGGTGGAGATTGCAAAGGATTATTCTCAAGCAGTAATACTTGTAACTGCACCATCTTTCTAAAACAAATTGGAATCACAAGCACTTTATTGCAGGAAAAGTCAAACTTTACCAAGGGAAGCTGAACTAGTTCTAAAAGCAACAAAAAGGAGAGAAGGTGTTATATCCGGTTTTATTTTTGCCATAAAATAATAAAATATTTCTGAATAAACCCTCTTTTGCATTCATAAGAAGCAAAAACTCAGAGAGGAACAAGATCAACATTTACTCCATTCTATACTGGGAAATGAAACGAGTGTTATTGTTACACAAGTGATAATAAATATTAAAACAAATACTTTGAAATATTTTTAATTCCTGAAACTCAGCTGACAGTTCCTTCAGATACTTTTGCAAGTTAAAATATTCCCAGAATCATAAAGATAATACATAAAAAAACACCTCACACGCTGTTCTTCAGGGAATACCATGTTATATTCTGCAAACTCATATGGAAAAAATTTGAAGACAGAGTAATTATTATTTTTTAATCATATTTACTTATATGCGTAAAAATAGTTTTGAAATGCTATTAAAAAAATCTACTGTAAAGGTATTTTTGTTTGTTTGCTTTTACCTTGGGGTAAAACTTCGAGGTAATTTCTTCTGACATTCAGTTCTTTTAAAGATTTCAGCTGGCCTATCTGCTGTGGCAAAGCTGTGATTTCATTACAGCTGACATCCTACAGCAAAATAGTGATAACAAATAATAAGGAACCTTCAGCTTCTAAATATTTAATACAATTGTAGTCAATTGCTATTATAATTGTTACATTTTATTAGCCTTAAAACGTGCAACAATCTATGCCCTGCTGTCACAATATAAAACAAGATACATGGGAAAACGTTTGAACATTACTTAACATCAGAGAAAATTCTTATTTGTAGAACAAGCTGAGTCTGAAAGTTAATTTGATTTCTGTAGAAACATTCAAAACCATTTGCTTAAGATGTTCTACTTTTTTGTTCTTTTCCTCATATGAAGAAGTCAGCATCATGGTTATATAACTTAGCATCTTAGGATGAAATGTAAAACTGCTATAGTGTGTGGATTGAAGTTTTCAAAAAGATTCTTGTTCTCCTAGACAAAATATTTAAGCAAAATATAATAACAACAACCACCAGTAACTGCATTCTGTAATGATGCTCAGTTAAGGCATGTATTTGATCCTCACAGTACGCAGAAGGACATAATAAAATAGGACAGATCTTGTTTAGTAGTATATAGATACTCAACATATTATTGTAAAGGTACTTCTTAACTGCCTAGCCAGGTTCTAAGTAGGCCTGATTTTGATGACTAAACACAAATGGTTTAATAATCTGCATAAAATTTGTATCGATCCTCATTTCTTCATTCCTAAAGGAGCAACTTTTGTAAAGTTGAGTTGAAAGTACAGGGTGTGGCAATACTGATGATAATTTCAAAGAACAAGTTTACACGCTGTGGTATTATTGTAATATATATGACACTTTAACACTATTTCTAAAAATAAAGTGCCATGTATGTGTACAAAAGATCAACTTCTCGGATTAAGCCACTCTAAAATTGACAGCTATCAGATCCTCTCTTGACTGTTTCAAATGGATTTATACAGTATCTGGGAACTCTTGGACGACAAAAGTTCTAGAAGTGAGTCAGATTTCAAAATAATCTCTTTGAAGATACTTGCTTTAATACTAGTCAAAAGCATTGCATTAACTTTCTACGTTTCAGCCTAAAAATTAATAAGAAAAGCAAAATGTGATCCAGCAATGCTGCTCTCTCCATCAGACAAGTTTCTTCTTGTAACAGAATCTCACTGCTGCCAATGCTTCCTTCCCTTCTCAAAACACAGTCAGGAAATGATTGTAGCTTTTAGACAAAGAATTAAAAATTCCAGCTAATGAGTGCATTTTTTTGCCACAAAGTTTGGTTAATTGCACTGTTCCCAGATCATTTCTTTTTAAAGCTTTACAGTCCTGTTTTTAATTTACACGCTTTAAATGACTTCATAATTAGATAACTGATTTTTAGAACACAGAATTTAAAGTCACCTTGTGGCAAAGAAACTCTAGACCAAGTGCACTTAGGCACACACATCAGAACAAGTCAGGGAAAGAGACAGAGAATTCTAAAGGAAGTAGCAAAAAAAAAAAAAAAAAAAAAAATCCTGGCAGTGTATAGTCTCAAAAACAAAGTCCACTTCCACTTACAGCCTTTCAAAACATCCTCAGTAAGACTGATCTGTTGTGACAGCATGTCAGCATTCACAAGATCTCTAGAGACCACAGTATCCTTTATCCCACTAAACGTTGCAGTCCAACTTGCTTTTTTTATTACTTTGTTTGAATAGCCATGGAAAAAAAAAGACCTACAACATTATTGCTAGTTTTGCTTCTATTATTAGACTTCATAAGTGTGTATGTGACACAGACAGTGTTTACCTTTCTCATTTACTTTGCCAGTAATGGAAGCAATACTATCAGAGTCAAACACCTATCGTTTTCAAGCTAATAATTTAAGGAACTATACAACCAGCAATTTGGAACTTTGCTTCATAAGCAGCTGCAGGCACCTGAAGTGCAAACACCTACTCACATTTTAAGGAGCTAGTATTTGCTAAGGTCAGACTTGAACTAATTCTATTTTGTTCTTACCAGTTATGCCATGTCCTGCCATGACAGGACAATTTCTCAAAATCAGAGAAATGTACAGCATATTTAAATTTAACATTAATTTCTGTGACATGAAGCTTAGTGGCATGAAAGCAAATTAATCAACTTTTTTCCTTTTTTTATGGTAATCTTTATATGATCTTAACCTAATCAAATTCAGCATATATATTCAGCAATATAATCAGAAAATACAGAGTCTGAGTACCGCGTTGTTTTACATATTTATTCACACACACACACAGAGTTTATTCAAACCGTTCAAATTAAGGCAAACTTCCTCCCTACATTCATTTTAAACTTGGGACTCCTGATGGAGCTGTTATTCCTAAAAAGCACATGGATTCAGACAGAGCTTGTGACCCACAAGCCATATTGAACAGTAAAAAGAAACTACACAGTACATGCGCACGTGGATCCTTTCAGACAACAGTAGGCAGCAGGACCCCCATGGTCAGGCTGATTAGATGAACGAGGTAGAGGACATAAATCATAGCTGAGAAATTTAAAGCCTTCCAACATGAGACACGAGCATCCCAGAGATGGAGAGGGCCACTATCTGCGGAAGACAGAAGTGCAATACTGCCCGATAGAATGGAGAACACAATTTCACTGTACATCTGATAGTTTTGGGTACAATTACTAAGCCATCTCTGCCTGCATGACAGTAGTGCTATGATTGAGCTAAGGAGCTGCAAATAAAAGTAAGTTTCCCCACCAAATTATGCAATTAATTGCAATGTGTTCTGCAGAGAGAATAATTTATGTTTCTTTGGTGCTTGTAAGCTAGCTGTCAGATTACTAAAATTTTAAAGAATACCTTAGATGTGATCTAATTTGAAGCAAATTATGCTTATATTACTTTGGAGTGACTATAGAGGTAAATTTTGTTTATAAAGGTTAGATTAAAAAAATCCACTTGCTCTGTACACACAGTTCTTACTGCATGCAGCTTGTGAAACATTTGGGGAACCTGAGGTTGCTTGGCAAAGTCCTATTAATACAAGCACTGCATGCAGCCAGGTGACACCTCAGGATCGATCTCCTGGCCCAGTTCAGCACCAGCACTGTGCATGTACCAAAATAGCAGCAGTCCCTGCCACAGGGCTGGGTGATGGTTCTGCTTGAATACCCTGCTATTCAGGCCGGCATTGCTCTCACACAGCTGAATTTTTCATGCAACAGTTGCACTATGACTTAATCTTTTTTGTTTGTTTATTTTTTACTCATTTTAGGACAACAATCGCCTTATTATCTAAACTGTATTATATTATACGTGCCAGTACAGACCCCCACTCTCAATCCTACCACTCTTTGCTTCTCCCAAACATCATGGTTATGTAATTTCCAGTTAAATAGTGCAACTCATTTTGTTAAAAATGTACCAAACACACATGGTGGCATCAAACTAAGTCATCAGGTCATCTGAATAGAATAATGCTCAATTTAACAAAAACTTGTTATTCAGCTTCCTCTCCGCCCTCCCAGCCGCCCCCCCCCCCCCGGCCTTCTAATCACAAAGAACAAGCATCAGACCTCTTCCAGTTTTCATACATCTTCTAGGCTATCAAAGTGACATGTTGCTAGACCCCCTCGTTTGAAATATTTTTAGAGCAACAATTGTTGAGTTCTTCTTGATACACTGTAAGTGGAAAGCAATATGAAAATCCAGCATTACAGAATTTAAATATGATATGTTTGAACTAAACAAACCCCATCTGCTTTGGGTATAATCTACATTGATCTTCCAGCTTTTAGTTTTTTACTAAATATAAACTGATTCTTTACTAAATTTAATTATTTATGAAACTGGAACAACCATTTTTTATTGTACTTATTTTAAGCACAACAAAAACAATACTATAACCTAACACCCTTTTTTCTTAAGTTTTATTAAATCAGAACCATTTGTGTAATCTTACTAAACCCATCCCCCACCCACAAAAAAATCTAAACTATTTGATAAGATAAATTAATAACGCTCACCAAACAAGACCAGCTTGCTAGTCTATAGCTCAGGTATTACCCAGAAATGAAAAGGTAACTACCCCTCCATTCTCACCAACAGTCAGATCAATTGTAATATATAACAGAAGCCTGATACCCAGGATGCTGTTCAAGAATACTAGAAGGAAAAAAGCCCCACAGTTACCACTTTACTCCACATATGAAGAATCAATAGCAAGACTGGGGCCTAAGGCAAGATTAGCTCCATTTCTGCAACATAATTTCGTGGAAGAACTACTATTATAAAAACAATAATGATAAGCAGGCACTTTCAAGAACAGAGAAGATGTTCAAGATAAATGCTGTCAATAGAGATAGCAGCAGCTGGAAGAAAGTTCAAAAGTCATTGTTTTACTATGCATAAATTAGCAATGTCAAAATCTATTTGTCAATTTATATCTCAAAAGGTCAAGATGAACAGAAACAACCAGAAGATATAAAGCATATGCCACAAAGAATTCAGTCTCAGCCTTCCTATAGAAGAGGAAGAGAAAGGGAGAAAAAGGGAAGCATTATCTTACATATATTTTCCACACATAAACTTAAAAAACCATGTGCAACTAAATTAATTTTAAGCTATAATACCACGCAGTTTTTCTACTTTTTCAGATTGTCATTGAGTGGATGATACATTACAGATGATCTACTGCTTGCAGAAACAGTACTCATGTAGGCAGCTTTGAAAACAAGAGGAACATAGTTTTGTAGAACTGTTTAGATGGGTGTTCCAGGAAAGGAAGGCTACATGACATAGTGAAATAAAATGAAAATAGACTGATAAGACCAGCATCATGAGTGGAATGCAATGCGGTAAGCAGGGAGTAATAACAGACAGAAAGGAAGCAGGAGGAGAGGGTGCTACAGAGAGGGTACAGCCTTTCAGAGCTTGATGCCAGAACTTCTGAATCATTTTTTTGATACAGTGAAACACGGGTGAGTAAAACTGGCAAAGACAACAAACTTCGAACCTGAGTTTTGAAAGAACCAAGGGCATCGATGAAGAGACCTGAAGAATATAAAGGAAACTACCCAACATACTTGAGAAGTAAAAAAAACCCTTAGTTTTTCAACCTGCATTATAGTATTAAGCATTTGTTCAAATATATGTGCAAAGTGATTTTTTTCTGTTTTCATTTAAATACAAAAGAAGACAAAATAAAAAGTGCAAAAATAAAATATGAGTAACATACCAATTCCATTAACTGTTTTAGCTGACCTATCTCTTCTGGAAGGGAACATAGCTTATTGTTACTCGCAATTAAGACTTTTAGAGGAAGACCACACAGGCAAGCTGGCAAAGAAGAAAGCTGATTTCGACTGCAATAAAACAAAACAAAACATTAAAACCATCAGTGATGTTCTACTGTATACTTACAAAGTCTGAGAGTTGCAAAATTTCTTCCTTTTCATGGGTCAGATTTTATACAGATAAAATTTAAATTTTTAAATGCCATTCATTAAGAAAACACTTGCACATCGGAAATAGTTGTATTATTGACTAAACAACATTATGGAATTTACCACCTGGGAAAAAAATACATTATATCAGTTTAACAATATTGTAACAAATCTGTTTTTCACCAAGAACAGCTGTTTCCCTTCCTAATGAATACAGGAAAGTCAACTGAGACAGTATTTTCTAAGTAGTTAAACATTCCTGTGGTTTTATGTGCCATTAAAATGGATGCCTTTTGTTCCAACTGAAAAACAAATATATAAATTACAGACAAAATGATTATTTTCTCTATTTCTTTAAAGCACATTTATAGCTGAAGATTATTTGGGACTTCTTATTCTATGATTCTGTGATATTAAGTCAGTTACATACAGCAAAAAAATTCTGGGACTATCAATGGTTCATCTCTTTGTAAGATTTATAAGTTAACACTTAAAGATGACAAATGCCATGACCCTTTGTGACGGCTGCATGATTAAAAATAGTGATTTGTGGCTCAATTACCAGAAGAAACTTCATGCTCATCAAAGTAACATATTAAATACTTCATCCTAGAATATTTAAAGGTTTTCTTAAAATATCACTTCTTTCTTATGGGTATTAACCTGCAGTAAAAAAATGAACAATAACTTAAAGTGGCACCCCAGTATCAACCATTTTAGTTAGTTTCTGCTCGCCTGTTAAGGCTTCAAAGAGCAAAGATATATATCAGAACTCTGAAAACACATGGAAAAAATTTTCCTGTGTAATTTCAGTAAGAGTTGTAACACTGAAGTGAAAAATCCAAACAAAAATCAAAATTCCACAAATTTCAAAGCATTTTTCAACTGCTAATCCAGTGGTATGCTACAAAGCTGCATATAAACATGCATATTCGTGCTCCACACAACAGTATCAAAACATTTTACAAAGCAAACTATCATCATATCTCTGTTGCATAGGCCAGGAGACAGACAGGTATCAAATAACAAACCCAAGGACATTAAAAATGAAAAATCCAAATATTAACCAGCAGTAGTTGAAAAAAGAATCAATGCTTATTGTGGAGCCAGGTTTCTCCATTCTAGTATCTTTACAGAAGACTAAGACAACCTTTTCTAAAAAATTAAGTAGGAATACTTTTTTATGTTCCAAAGAACTTAAACTGAGGGAGTCTACACTCTATAACAGTTACACTACGCTGCGGATCAGACACAGACAAAAAATAAGTAGGAACAATTTTTAAGCTCTACAGAATTCAGAAGAAACCCACAAGGAGATAAGGAACCGTACATCACCACGGCAAGAGAGTAATAAATCATCATTAGTTTAAAAGGAATTTCTTTAAATAAAACATGAACAGTATTCACCAAGGCCCACAGACACCATATATCTCTTGGCATCACTTTTTAATACTATTTAACATAGGGGCTCTGCTGGTAACAGGCAGAAAAATATGCAGTCTAAATCTATAATATGTTTCTTGCCAAGAAGCAACATAGTTAGAAAGTCAAGGCTACATTTCCTTTAACCTCTTAACTATCTGCAACTAATATGGACAAAGGGCACATCCAAGTGAAGAGGAGATTCTAGACAGAGGGAAATGACCTTAATAAAAGTTCTTTTCATTTTGTTCCATTTACCATCAGACGTGATATAAAATCTAATTATTATGGTTTTGTGATAATTTACACAAATTTCATGGCTAGACTGAGTTCTAATTCACGGGTTCATGACACTGAGTTATAACTAAGTTAATTCTAATTCCTAAATTTACCAAGATGTTTTATGTAAATTGAACAACATAATCCAGTCTTAAGTACTTTATGTATATCTAACAAACACTAATTCAAAATTTCAAGTCCTACTGCTTGTATGTGTGCAGATACTCAGGACACATGATTACATTTCAATTTTTAGAGCCAAAACAGTGTTCCACAGTGGCCAAATTTCAGTACAGTAATAATACATGAAGGCTTGAGAAAGATCCTCAGTGACGATAAAACTGATGATCAAACCTTCATACCTTAAATTTAAAAGTACCAAGTGCCACTTCACCCTCTACTCAAACCTCATTCTCACAAAGATCAGATTATATTTTCACTATTACAGTATTCACATTATTAACTGCAAAGAAGACTCCACACCTTGTCCCAGCTGAGAAAGGGCTCACATGCCCTCCATCAAAAGCATGTATGCATTCACTTGCACTTTAACTAGTAGCAATTCTCTCTACTGATTTGTATTCACACAGACCTTTCCCTGAAAGAAGTCAAAGGTGCATAATTTCTGGCCATTTCCTCCTAAACAGGTAGTAACTATATTTACTGCATAAGACAAAATCTTAGTGATAAAGTATCATGCTTTTCTATGTTATTCCCCATGGGAAAAAAAAAACATAAATCCTCTGTCTCTCCATGTCTTTAAGTACTAAACATATGTCAAGTTTTAGAAAATTTGTCATCAGAAGTGAATTAAAAGAATGCAACTGTGCTGATGTCATTAGCATTCTGAATTTGTTAGAAGAATATGGGAAAGAAATCAACTAGTATTTCTTGGTCTTTCTCTTAATGATCAGTTTTACATTTTAGCCTTTAAAATGCCTTCATACAGAGATGTATCTACAGCTAAATATCTTCTTCATTACTGTTTCCAGTAAAATGAAAAATGCAGTCAGTTGTTCCAGAAACATATATAGTGCAGACAAAAAAAAGCTTTACAGATCTGCAAACAAACAAAATCATGGCAAAATTAAACTTACCTCAAGTTTAAGTAAGTTAGCATTTGCAAGTTTACTATGGCATCTGGTATATTTTTAATACAATTGTGGTATAGATTTAGTGTTTCCAGTGATACAAAATGGCACAACTCCGTAGGAACCTCAGTTAATCTGTTCTTGGATAAATCTGAAAAGATAACAAGAAAAGGTATATTTTTTGAACCATCAGAAAAATGTACTTTGAAAAGCTACACTTTATTAAAATAAGTGAATACATATAATCTACAGGGAGATGGCAAACTAAACCAGTATTTTTATTATGCAAAATAAAACTAGTGTGAACGTTTACAATCTTGAAATGGAAGAGACTGCATATAAAAGAGCAAACATTCAATTATGATTTATTTGGTCTAATAAAAAGTAATTATTTGCAGGACTCAATATGCTAAGGAAATACTTGCAGACAGAACCTATTGCAGATTCCAAAGCTCATACAATATACACAAAGATTTAGCTAATACAGTTAGACATCTGCAAATAATAATAGCATTGAGAGAAAACAAACAAGGATTATGTCTTTAATTTCTTTAAATAAGTAAGTTTGTTCATTCTTTAGGTAACTTTTCAAACTGGCCTGTATTTCCTAGGTCTAAACCGTTTATAAATGAATGTTACCTATAGAAATAGTGAAGACCTTCAGGAATGTATTTGATGTAAGTACATATAAGACAACAATGATAGATTCCAATCCCCCATGTGAATGCTTGTAGCTACAGATCACAAGCTTTTGACTTTTGATCAGTTATTCATTCTTCATTTCTCATTCTAAGCACACAGACACAAAGGAAAATCAGTAGAAAGAAATGTTACTGAGCTTTGTTCCTTAACTATCACCATATGAAGAATGAGGTATCTCAATACTGATGTGATGTCAAGTCAAAAAATAATAGTGCATGCCAGCATACAACTGAATCAGTTGGGTTCAAATAATTGTTTAAATAGTGTTGCAGAACAAACATCTGTCATCAGAAACTGCACAAATGCCACCTACCCATGTCACCAGAAGGATAACCTGATCTGAAGTATGGTCACCTGCCTTAAGTGGAAGTAACAGGAATGTGCCTAGGCAAAAAGTGAAATGTCTGATGGGAAGGAAAAAATAGAACTTAATTATCTTCTTACTTCTTCACTAGTGTTATTTTAAGCCTCCTCTCTGATCTTTCAACATTTATTTCAAAGCTTACTTAATTAAACCAAATAAAGGGAAAAGCAGCCCAAGTGTAACAGATGTATTTCCAGAGCCCTGATGATCTGACTCCTCACTTTAGTGCCACAAAGCAACTTTTTCCATTTTGTGAACAAACAGATAGAAGTCTGAAGAACTTTTCAACTTCCTTTGCAGTTCCAGACTTGTCAGTTTGCTGTGCAGAAGCATGGCTTGCATTCAAAACTATCATCAGTAAAAAGGATTTATTAGTTTTGTACTCATCTCCTGCAATGTGAGCTGAAATTCAGCATGCTCTATTCTTGCCAGCTTCCACTCTGCTTCCAGCAAGAAGCTGGTTTCATTATTCCATCCTCTACCGAGGCAGCAAGTGATGGCCTACAAGGGCAGTAACTGAGAGCAGCCCCGCTGACCCAAACAGCAGCGCAATTGAACTGAGCATCTCAGCCAAAATTACTCACTTCTAAGTTACTATACAACAGCAACACTTGAATTGTTCTGCTTTCTCTTACCAGGCTTTGATGGTGGTTAGATTCACTCTACTCCTAAAACAGATATTAATATGATAGTTAAATGCTTTTAATCTTTATTTTTATTATAATCCTTTTCTCTCAAGGTTTTGATTCTGTTAAGCTGAGAAAAGCCAAATAAAAGACATACAGATGATAACAGACAAATTCCTTCCTGTCATCCTCAGGATCATGGGTTATAGGACACACTACATACACAAGAAAGGAAGTGAATTATTTGTTACTGTCTAGTTATCACACTCTAAGATAATTTCAACACTTTTAGCCGTTGTTGCTTCCTAAATTGTGATGATGATAATAATAATTTTAAAAATCTAATCTATTCACAGTGTCAGAGAAATGAAAACTACACATTTTATTTAACACCATTGTACCATAACTTAATAGAAAAAGCAGAAGTTTACTACTATAATTTAATAATAAAAGGCATCACTAATACCAATTCTGAACGTCTTTGTGAAACACAGTACCTGAATGGAAACTGACATACAGAATGCCCATCACATATTTAACTAGTGGTATAATTTTTGCCAAAAAACAGACTTCCCTGATGATATGGAAGTAAAAGAAGAAAATAGATTGCTTGTATTCAAGCCTACAGTGAATGTGAGCCTCTGAACATGATGCAGCTGTGAAGAAAGCCTAGCAGCTTTCTGAAAATTCCATACAGGAAAGGACACATCTTCAGAAATGAAAGCAGATTGCATAACAATCTTATACTATACCATGAAAGCATATATAAACAGGTACAGAAACCTCTGAAGTTTACAAAATTATTTTGATGCTACTTAATACAAAGGTATTTTTGCCTCAAATTCCTTCATTTTGCAATTAGTCTGTATAAAAATTGGAGTTAACCCAAAATAAAAGTTCTAGAATAAAATACATGCATTAAGCCTTAAGGAAACTGCAGAAACTTTTGAACATACTGACAAAAACAGTCTGCATGTGTGCTAGTTTTGTCACGATTCATAAACTTTCTGAAAACTATTTTGCAAAGTAATTCCGGAGTTACTTAAGGAAATGAAAGAATGGAGAAACTAAACTTTCAAAAAACTTCTGATAATATTTTTAAAATACAGAAACGACCAGTTGGCAAATCTTTACTTTCTTTCTGTAAATGTTTAACTCTATACTTCTCAAACTCTGCACATCCCCCTTACTTCATTAATTTGATGAATAACACTTAATGGTAATTAATAATAATGAAATTACTATACAGACTAGCTGTTGCTACAGAAATGAAAATGAACATAGGGATGGAATTTGCTGGCGTTTAAAGGAATTTTAAATAATTTGCTTATGCTAGCTAACACAAAGGAAATTAACAAATTAGTGAATTCATTATAGTAGAAGGGCATTTCATGGTTGCCAAGACAGTACAGCTAGGTGAGTGAGGTGACTATTTCCTTTACCTTCCGTTATGCAATTTGGTGGCACAAATATCAAACATCAGAATGGGGGTGGGGGCATGCACTAGAGTGAACTTTTGCTTTAATTACACTCTTCATTCATTATTTGTGACACCAAGACATTTTCAAACTCTATCTGGCTTCACTTCATCTTTTCCTGCTGAGAACAAGTTTGTTAAAACTCTGACATAAAGTAACAGAACACAAAAAAATAAGTAAGCCAGTTTAGAAAAATATTAGATGGAATCTTGATCTTTAAAAGAGTCGGCAGAGTTCTGGCGCAGTGACATGGTTTTTGTATGAGAAATGTTACTATGCTGGAACTTAGACAGGAACTACACAAAATAAGCACTTCCTTAGCTGGGAGAGAACAATAAAAAGCAAAAAGTTCAGAGTGGTAAATAAGCATTTAACAGAAGACTCCAAGCCAAACTGTGGTGACTGGCACTCTGCACAGCCAGGGACCACACTGCCATCACACCAGTAACAACTGGCCCCCATCCCTGGGGCAAAACCTTTCTACTCCTGTAGCTCGGAGTATGTCCATCACAACGAAGTACCACCACTGACTAGAACCTTTCTGACTTCACACTTTACAGCCAGATAACCAAGTGCCACTATACACTTATACATGGTATGAAACATTGCCACTGAAGAAACGAAAATGGTTCTGTCAAAATAACCAGAATAATATGAGAAGTCAGATAATTACATTGCTTTCACTAAAACTACAAAAGTGCTCCAAATTTACTACTTTCCAGTGATTATGATATTATCAAATATCAGTTATTAGAACATCATTTAATTAAAATTGCAGACTATTCACTGGAAAGCTAAAAAATGTAAGACTTTAAATCATAACAGTAATTCATTCCGTAAATATGCATATGCACTAGTACACCACAAATCTAAGCCAAGAACTTGAAAGAAAGCAGTTTATTAAAAAGCAGCAATTTACAGATTTCAGATTATGGACAAAATCACTGCAAGTTTGTATTTCTAACACACAAACCTACAACAGATAAAAGTTGGAATTATGCAAGTAAGCAAAATAAGCATCTATTCACCACTGAGCAGGAAATTATATATATATATATATACGAAATATCTTTATTTGCTATGAAGTTCTGAAATCAAGAAACTGCAAAGGAACAAAGCCACCCAAACAACCTTAACTCCTGCCCAGCAAGTTCCTTTTTTTGCAGGATTCAGCACCTACTGAACAAAAGATGGGAATCATTTTGAAGCTATTTGCATTTGTACTAAGATACCATTCAAAGTATTCAAATGAGATGTCTAAAGTGAATTTGACAAAGAATTCAAGCAATTCACTGTAAAAGCCTAAAAAAAAATAAAATACAAATTCAGCCCTAATTTCATAAAGCAAATAAGAATGTTAAAAAATACCTTAAGAAGTCTATGTAAGACATAACTATATGGAGCTCTACCTTTTATATTCTAAGTTGCCCATGGTTTTATCAGGCTTTTAGGAAGCCTGTATTTCCTTATCAGCAAGGTGTATCTTCATTGATACTGAAGCCATACACTGATGGCACGGTATCTTGGAGACCTTTTGGAATATCTGCTTAAGTGCACTTCATATCTTTGGTAACACTGTACTCCACCTTGGCAAAGAAGGCAAGTCATCTATTATCAATGTAATTGTGCCTATCAGAATCAATCAAATAGTCAATGCTCTCTAATGAAGCAATTATTTTGTTCTAGCCTTTAGCCAATTTTTCCCCCTAAATTGTAGGAAAATGCACCATTCTACAGACAAATGCTATCTATAAGTCATGAAAACACTGTAATGCAACTCTTAAGTCCTATATGCTTTTAAGATATGCCCTATAACTTGTCTCTATATGCATGGCTGCACACCTTGTCTCAGCCACTTGTCCTCTCTACCTGCCATAGTTAATGAATAATGTCCTGGATGTACAGCCAGTTTTTACTGTAGTCAGCAAATTCTACTGACAGTGATGCTACACGAATGAAAAATAGGCAGCAAAGACACCCACTGACTTTGGCATCAAATGCATTCTGCTTTGTTCGTGACAATTATGCCACAAAGAATGCATGGTATTTCTTCACTAAGAGACATTTCTATTTCAGTTATTTAGCAGACAGAATAACACATAACAGAAGACAATGACTGTACAGTAAAGCAAAAATAATTGTGCTTCCATATAAGAAAAAAACATGACATAGTCATGCACAGACTCAAAGTTTTTCCTTCTGAAAGTACAACATGTATCACATTGAAAAAAGGTAGCTGACTTTGTTAGGAATTTGCATTGGAGTTACAGATAAAGTAATATAAAATGGTAACATCTAGTCATTGATCGATACTCCTGAGTCTAGCTGTAAGACTGCTGACTCAAAACCTGTAGAAAGTGCATCTCTCTCAGGGAGACAGACATAAAATTGTACAGACCTTGCAAGACAAATATTTTTAACAGATTATGAAGCAACTCTGATGCTTCAAACACTTAGTAAGCACTACTTCTGAGCACTGTCAGCATATTTTCCTTTTCCATCTGTCTCTCATTGGTTAATTTAAGAATTAACATTAAAAATCTCCACCTCAAAGCCATAGTTAAATTAAGATTACACAACAGATGCAGGAAATTTCAAAGCGATTGTACATGTACTCTTGTACCCACTTTTCTTTTAATCACTATAATTTAACACATCAAATGTTTTTCCTTTACCACTGTGTATAATACGTAGTCAAGTTAAAGAGCTAACATAGAGAGGAATTAAACGTAGGGTTTAGAGGAAAGGGAAGAAAACAAGGGCTGAAGAACAGGCGGAGAGCAGCAACTCGTGGACCCTGACAGCGGTGGCACCACTAGAGGGGGTCCCGATCTCACGAACTCGGCCAACACCCTGAAAGGGCCTTTCACCGTTTCCTTCTCTCAGAGACCATCGCAGCGGATGAAAAGGACAGAATCAGGAAGGTACACTTTAAAACCACCCCCCAGGCACTCCTATGAACCCACTGCCCACCACAGTATTCAAAATATGATGAATGAGTCTTCTTACTTGCAATCCTTACTGCAAGAATCAAATATATACACTGATGGCCTCAAGCCCTGAAAAAGAAAAGTCTATTCTGAAACAGCCACACTGAAAGTTCTTTTCCCCAACCTTCACTCGGATGATGCAAGAATAAGAGGCATCCTTGAGCCCTCTGTAGTACAGTAATAACAACATTTGGACAAAAGTGAAATTAAAAGTTAGATGATATATTTGACAAAGACCCTGCGTGTGTTCCACCCCAACCACCCTGATCTACTCTATTTCATCCACCACTCTACTACAGAATGCACAGCTTACTTTACCACAATACCCTGTAACCTCCCAGTAAGGCGCAGCGAAATGTAAGAAACATGCATTCAACATTTCTCCTCAGGTAGTGCACTAACTAGCCTGAAACAATCCAATGGCATAAGTTGGCTCTCCCAGACACCCCAAATTTTGAGCAAACATCACTTCAGGGTCTTTTGTTTCCTCTGTGTGAAATAAGAGTGGAAGAAGGGAGCAAAAGGCTGGCATATTCTCATTATTAGCTCTAATTCCAAGGAGATGAAAGGAAATGTCTCCACAAGAAACATGCTCAAGAGTATCACAAGGCTGGAAGAACTGAAGAAAGTTAACGCAGTAGTCCGCCTCATTACTGCACTTGGTTTCAGGTGCCACAACACAGCATTTAAATTTCTCCTTCATTTTCTATTTCTCTCAGTTTCAGACAAAAACAGTTTGGTAGCAGAAAAAACTGTTCACACAGTGGAGGTGAACCTGGTGTGAAAGCACGTGAAACTCAGTAAAAACACACTGTAAAACAACAGGATTCTTCCTGCATATTTCCCTGCAGGTAAAAACAGATGTGGACTGTGATGGGTTCCCCCTGGCTGGCCACCAGGTGTCCACCAAGCTGCTCTATCACTCCCCTCCTCTGCAGGATGTAGGAAAGCCCATGGATGGAGGTCCAGAAAACCTGCTCCAGTGTGGTTTCCACTCCAAGGGCCACAGTTCGTGCCAGAAACGTGGTCTGTAGTGTGCGTTTTTCATGAGCTGCAGCTTTCCTCAGTGCACATCCACCTGCTGCAGCTTGGGGAATCCCATGGTCTTCTCCATGGGCTGGGAAGGGAATCTACGTTCCAGCACCTGAAGGACATCATCCCTTTCCTCCTTTACTGACCCTGGTGTCTGCAGGACCATTTCTCTCACATTTTTCACACTCCTTTCACACAGGGTTGCCATGTTAGAAAGCATTTTTTACTTTTTCTTAAATATGTTATCACAGAGACATGATCAGCACTGACAATGGGCTCAGCTTAGGCCAGATGCAAGTCCATCTCGGAGTCTGCTGGAACTGGCTCTGTCTGATACAGGGGCAGCTTCTGGTGTCTTCTCAGCCCTGCAGCCTCTCTCTCACTCTCTTGCCATGTAAACCCAATACAAACCATTCAAACACTAGTATCATGAGATGGAAAAAGTATCAGGCAGCAAATACCTTCCATCAACAAAATGACCTCTAATAAGATGTGGTAAGAAACCCAGTTCATGGCCCATGAAGAATTCCTTCTTCCACAAAAGAGGGAGAAGATAAGTCATTAATTGCCACTCCTTAATAAATAATCAACCCTAAGAATCATCAATGCATTGTATTATGCCAGTATTGTACATGTCAGCGTGAGCAAGACAAATATTTCAGATGTTTTGTCAGACATGGTAGCACTTAAAAGAAATCTTCATCCAACTCTAAAAACTTCAAAAACTGTTCTTTACCAATTTCAGCCTTTATAGTAGGTTGACTCAGAACACTGGAGAAAATATTGAAGTGTTCACATCATATTACTATCCTGCTGAATGCCTTTACTGTATTGAACTATACTTCAGCCATCTGACTGAACTGTTCATACTGGCACATTCAAGGAAATTTCACAGTGAACACCCACACAATATGACAGCAGGACCTTCCCTGCCTCTTCTGTGGAAGCAAAAACTAAAAGCATACCTTGATACTGAAAAGTCCTCAAGAATAGCTGCAGCCACCACAGATGCACTTTCATTATTAGTATGGAATGATGTGAAACTGGGTAAACTGGGGCTATAAGGGGACTTCCAGGTATATTGGAGATGTCTCACAGGACTAAGACTTGGATTTTGAAAATCTTTTCTGAAAGAACAGTAACCACTACTTACACCAAATTCATAAGAAAAGTTCAAAAATGTGTAAATTGCATGTATGTGTATATAAACACACAGGCACACAACCTTATTTCATTCAAGCAACTTCTACCTGTTGGGGAAATCAGAAAGATGTGAAATAAAAACGTGAATTACATTCTAACCCAAAGATAGTGGTGGATCCCTGCAAGGCCATGCTCATGTCTTCTATTATAAATCTTTTGTTTCAGTCACAGAGATGTTCGTTCTTAAAGTTGTCTACTTGGGAAGTCAACACCTTCCACCCCCATGAGGGGATTCCACATGATGCTCTGAAAACCAGCAAGATCTAATTTAATGGTCTCAAACCTTTTTGAGCCCATGACAGCATACTAAGAAGAAATAAACTGAATGCAATGTCAAGTTTTGGTTTTCACTCCATTCCCTATTTTAATAGCTATTATTTTTTTCCCCTCAGGCTGTGAAGAGAGAACACTGATCATGCTATGCATTATCTGCCTCAGTGACCTGTTCAGAACGGAGTTACCTCACATTTACCATCTGGTAAAAGGAGCACATAAACCAATTGCTGTGAAGTGGTTCACTTGCTTGCACTTTGAAGACAGTTATTTTCACACTTGAGAGACTAAAATGCTACATTTGCTTAAAGTAATTTTTATACATGAACTGTCTCATGTTTTGTAAGAAAATTTGCTATGAACTGGGAAATGAACAAAAGTTATTTGATCTTTAGGTATATTAAAGGCATGAAAAAGCTACCTGATGTTAATTTACAGTGACAAGGAAAGCAGAGTATTACTCATCTAATCACTTCCCTTTCTGTCTGCCCATCTCCCACAGATGCCAGGGTTAATCTACCTTATCTACATTATTCATGTCTTTCTCCCACAAAGGTTCTTGAAGGCAGCACAGCATAACTGTAGTATTTCATCAACACAAATCTGCTTTGTGCCATAAAAGCTGACTTGCACTATTGAGCACATCCTTAAACAACGAACTAATTATATGGCTGCTACATAAGAGGTTCAATATTTGCACGAATGGCTAACATATTTCAGACTTCTAAACAAAACAGGTATCCATGAAACCAGTATCAGAAAGTAAGGTACCAAGAAAGAAAAATCCTGGAATAAATTAAATTGCAATAAATAACCAAAAATTGGATGATTATTCCTAAATATAAACAGCAAAAAAAGTAGGAAAAAATTATTTCCTTGAACTGAAAGCAAAATAAGCATAGCACATACTTTCTCTGTCCTTGAAAAAAAAAAATCTAACTAAAAACCACATAGCTGGAACCACTAGAACTATAGAGCTGTAATTTTTGTACCAAGATCTCTATCCTATGAACTGTTCCCATGGCTCTTTTTTAAGTTTAGGACAATGTTTCTCAACCTTCTAATTTTTCTTTCCTTCAGAATCAAAGAACCTTGCCTGCTCTGGGGAAAACAAAACCAAAGCAGATATCCAGTCTGCTTGTCGGTCACGGAGGAGCTGGGTTGGATGGATAACACATGCAACTTCTTTTTTTAACTTGTTTTAACAAGTCAGAGTTTACAACGGGATTTTAATCTAACATCTTTACAAGATGAAAGACATGAGATACACAGACTGCAAAAAGACTTGAGGGGGGAAATAAAACACACACACACTCTACTTATAAACAACCTGATGCCTGTAACTGGGCAGGCACTTAGCACTTGCCATAATTCTTGCTGGGGGCACAAGTGGCAATAAGCCAGTAGGTAATGATGGCACGTGTAGGGCAGCCTGTACGTAACAACTGCATGGCAATGTGGGTTTTGAAGGGACAAAAAGTCCTTCTGGTCATCTATTTTGTGTTATTTTTTGGAGAGGACACTTCACAGTCAGTTTTCTGAAATGCACAAAATTACTAATGCTCATCTATATAGCCTACTGAGCCTGGCCTACAATTCCTGCTTCTGGTACAGATTCATTTCCCCTCCCTTATTCATCTTCCTTTCAAACTACCTTTCAAGAGGTCTAATTTCCATCTTACAGGCCAAGTATTACCATGATATTTTTCCATAAGAATGATTTGGGGCTGGGTTTTCTTTCTGAATGAATTCTGTTCAGCTTCTACGTATATCTTACCTTGCATCCTCCCCTTTGCTTGATGGCTAGTGGGCTCTTAGTGTGGTAACAATGAGTTATCAGAGAGAACAAGCTGCATGTAAATCAGGAAGGGGACACAAAAGTGTTAATTCACTATGTCATCCCCATCAATAATTAAAACACAATGTAATGAACTACAGACTCTGAGGTCTGAACCTGAAGAGGCCAAACAGCTAGTTTATTTATGCCTAAACAAGACCCCTACAGGTAGATAATGAGGAGCCCTGTGAAGAGCAGATGGACTGCATTATTTCCCTTTAGTTATCAAAAAAGTGTAAGCAAGATCTATTAGACCTTAGATTTAAGAAGTCCAGTAACTGCAGTGTATACTGTTGTTATATTAAACAAAAGCAAAAATAAATAAATCCCTCTTAATCTGCTTTCTTCCTGCTGATAAAAGCTAATAATGCTTTAATGAAACAGTTGGAGTTAAATTAGCCTTGTTGGAAAACAAAAGTCTTTGCTGTATAAGCTGTGAACCTGTTCAAATCAGTGACAAATAACAGTTTGATACACATGCTGTTGCAGTCCAAGTCAGGCTTTGTGAAAAAAGGAATCAAGGTAAAAGCTTCAGGACTAGAACTTGGGAGATTTGGGGAGTACATCAACTGTGGCAGCAGAAAGTGCAAAAGATTTTATCATGTACTTAACTTTTTGGCTTAGTTTGTTTATCCAGCATACACATTTCAAGGCTTTACTATGAGAAGAACTGTTAAGTTTTCAAGTTTTCCACTAGTGGAGGTGCTGAGCCTGCTAACCTTATAGCACCACTGCTATTACTCAGCGGCTAAACTTTCACTGATGATATGAACTCCAAGTCTGCAATTTGGAGTTAATTCAATTTTTAAGTCATTAATACACTGCAAAACTCACTGATTTAATAACATATACTTTTAACTGTACCCATTAAACATATAACTGATATTTTAACTGTACCCCCAACAAGTTAATTAATATACAAGAAAAGTGATCTACTGGTAATTTAGATGATTTTGTCATTTTTTAGACAATACTAAAAGTAATCCTATGAGGACTTTGACTCTTACTAAATCCCTTCTCATAACTCAATATTTCAGTGTCAGGTAATTCCATCATGCTCATAAAAGAAGAGGTTACACCTAATAAGAACTGGGGTTTTAATTGAAAAATTGCATTCTCAATTACAATTTCTTTTGTGCGTTAGAAAAACAACAGTCTCAGATTCTTATCTAAGTAACTCCAAATTCAGCCTCTTTTTGTTTGGGGAGGAGGGAGAGCGGGGAAGGTCTCAAGAGCTCACAAGAAACTCTAAAATTTTCATTGGGACTTATTCCAAAACTGGGTAATCTTTGTGACTGACACGTATAGCCCTCAACTCTCATCCCCTCTCCCTTTGCCTCTTCAAAAAATTTACCTAGGAAATTCATTCTTTTCAGAAGAACTCTAAAGATATGCACTTGCACCTATGCAATTATAAATGCACTTTACTTCAGGAAAAAAAAAGGCTGATTATACAGAAATTATGAATCATTTCAACCAGCAGTTCTTTCTCTGAAGAGACTGAATTACCACATAACCCCATGTGTTTCCTATGCTTACTTAATGGAAGTCTCATCTCTGAAGTTTGTTTATTCCAGATTGACACAGATAGCAGAAAATCAACTATAACACAAAACTCTTCTAATGTGGCTCATGCTGAGCCCTCTGCCAGCACACTTGCAGATATACTGACAGTGTTATTCAAAAGACTTACATTACAAAGTTATATACTCTGTGCAGGATACTACTAGACAACTGTTGTGCTATAAATTGTCAGTTGATCTGTTTTCTGCATACAACAGTATTTGATTTCACAGAAAGCTAATTTTAACTGTTGACTGAGAACAGAAATATCTGTTATATACCATGCTCTTGTAATAAGTGGGAAAGGTTAAAAGGTTGGTAAAACTTTGTTAAAAGGCTGGTTTATGCACTTTAATCTAGTATCTCAAGATTGTAAAGTGTCAGAATGCCAGGAAACTTAAGATACATTCTATCAAGATCTGATACATCATCTGAAATCTTGTGCCAGAAACATCTGTGGATAACAAATTCTCCTACAGCTCTTTTCAATGCTTTACGTGCAAGAGGCTTTTTTCTTGATTCTGCAGCTCACTTGCCCACATGAACATGCAACATTAAAGATGAAGGTTGTCCTTTTAATAATTCCTCCCCCCTATTTTTTCCTGTGATATTCATGAGAACAGTACTTTTTCCCCAGTCATTCTTCTACAAGACTATAATAAACAAGCTGGATTCTTCTCAGATTGTCTTGTTGCAGTTTTCCTGACCATCCAAGTGCTTTTTGCAACCTGTTCCACTCTCAAGTCATCTTCCCTGAACTTGAATGGGACACAGCTGGCCATTGGAGGATTACATTACACCATTGCCATGCATAACATCATTAAGAACTTCTAGCCTATATTGACATACATCTTCTGATAAAGCCTCAGGACAAAAGCAGGCTAAGATTTGTCATACTGGTGGCTTGTCACCATTTTTACAAGTCTCATATCCAGGTTTTCCTCCTTTACTAATTACCAGTGATGAACTCGCAACTTAGACCTGCCACTTCACTTACTGACTCTTTAATTTTCAGCAGCCTTTCTTATGGACCATTCTTCTTAGACCAATGAATGTTTCCAACTCTAAGTATACCCTGAGTGTTGTTATAAATCTGTGTTCTCATCATAAAGAAGTAAAAGAGTAAAAGTGCTTAAGAAACACAATACTGGGTGAAACAAAACCCCTGACACTAGAAAACATTTAGTTTCTATAACAAAGTTTCCCATCACAGAACTAAGTTATGTACTTTAGTTGAAATTAAAGCAGAGAAACAACCACCCCTACTAAAAAAAACGGGGAGAGGGAATATTGCCAACATTTTTCACTCACTAGAAAACTGTAAACAATAGCAATTTCTACTAGCAAGTTCATAACTATAAAGTGCTAGGCAAATATCTGCAAGCGTATCTTGCATTATAACTCTCAATTGTAATTCCAAAGATAAAAGTTATGGTGCTTTAGTAAATTAAGCCAATAAGCAAATCACCTTTATCAGTGGATTATTTAAAAACACACCCTTATTGCCATTTGTTACCAAGTTTTCCTAGGTCTGCTTCTGTCAAAGATCTGAAGAGAATCTTGCCCACACCCATCCTTCCCACTAATACATGAGCCATATCTTAATCATGAACACAAAAAAGAGTTCTTAACATTTTCCACTAGCAAAGCCTATTTTAGAGGTTAAATAAACCTCTAAAAAAGAAGTGTTTATTTAGGCTTACTTTAAGGTTCATTTTACAGGTTAATAAAGCTCTAAAAAAATGTTTATTTAAATAAACCACTCTCACAACATAAACTCTTAAACCAAATATGAACAGATTAAACTTACTTCAATAAAGTATGTTGGTACTACACTCACAGGTCAGTTTGCTGATGTGAAATGACATCAGACATTTATCAACAACTCCCAATCAATTTCACAGTGCTTCTTTTCCAATGCACCAGAATCCACACAAACAACCTCAACAACTTCCATCAGAGCAGACTCATTTGTTATCATACCATTTCTTTTTTACTGAGAAACAAGAAAATTGCAGCAAGGAACCAAGGTAAGTTATGAGTCTGGATATTGTAGCCAAATTCCAAGAACATTATTGATTAACTATACACAGACTAGACTTCTAGGCAAATATTTTTCAAAGAGGGGAAAAAACACTATGCACAGAAGAAGGAGAGAACTTAGCCTTTCCTTCAGGAATGATGAGCATAGCCTCTTTAGAGACTGTGTCACAGAAACTGGGCAATGTGTGCACACTAACATTTCACTGATCATATTGCCTTACTGAAGAGGACACTGGTAAGGAGGAGAAAGAGGCTGACACAGATCTGGACCAGCATCCCCTTCATCATGCAACACTGTAACTAGAGTGTAGTCCTGCTGCAGTCTGTGTTTGCACAAAATAGAGACAAAGTCGGAAGAAGGAATAATGGCAGCCAAGGTGGAAAACTGCTGTTTGCTTCGCTTCAATAAAAAAGTGATCTCCAGCAGCACTTAAAAACATTCCAGGGCCACGGAACAAAGAACGACCCAACCAGAGTTACTATCAGATCCATGACATCACTGCCTTTGACAGAAAGGAAGAGGAGGTGAAGTCAGGGTTCTGCTGCTTTTCTTTCAGCAGCTGAACGGTCAACACAGACTGCACTAAATAACACACTTGCCTTTGTTTTTCCAAGGACATAAAAACATACTTTAACTCTTACATTTAAAAATAAAAAAAAAGGGGGAAAAAAAGAGATACTAACAGAGAAGGAGCATTTTCTTCACAAAATTCAGTGCTGCTTCAGAGGAGTAATGCATACAGACTACTTTCTTCTATTTCAGTAGTTTTTTTAAGTTTATCCTCCTATATTATTTCATGCTACTTATAGTGAAGAGAAAAAAAACCCCACAAAGTCATCACGATTCATTTATCAGCTTTTGAATGCTGTAAGACAATGCCTTAAAGCCAAAAGCTGGTTTTTTTTCCAGTGGATTAGTAATAGGATAATTAATTAATTAGTAATAGGATAATTAGTAATAGGATAGTCTAGGATCACAGTGTAAACTGCATCTGGTTTAGCTGAAACCTGAACAAATTAAGATTACAGTATACAGATATGTTTTCAAGAAAACAGAACTTCTTCTACAAATAAGCCTGCATTATTTTAAATAGCTATAAAAAGGTTGGTCTAAGGTGACAGGGGTTTTTTAATAATTTTAATTACCATATTTGCTCTACAGTAGACATTACCATAGTCTAAATGCACCCAAGTGGCTTTGGTTTTCTTTAAAAGAAAGTAAATTTCAATGCAGATATTACATAACTATTAGAAGAACAGTTCTTCAATGATTGGAACAAGAAATTGGGGTGGAGGTGGGATTTCCATTCTTGCATCTGCTAATTTATAAAGAAACATGGTAAAGAACCCTCTCAAAAGCACCTACTAACTCCCTTGACTGTAATGGTCTAAGTATTATTAGTGTACATGTAATATTATACATATGTAAGTGAAAAAGTCTCCTTAGACATAGAGGTAATTACTTAAAGTCTCTTCATAAGTATTTCATTTCTTTTCTTTTGGCATATGAACATAAAGCAACTGATAAAAAGCATATCACTGAGTTGCCTCAAGCTGCTCTAGTTGTAGACAAGGGAATTTATTGCCAGCAGGAGCAGTCTGCATTTTTTAAATTGTTTCTGCATTCTCTGTATACAGATTGTCAAACTATTTGCATGTGGGAGACTCATGTCATTTCCAGCTGCTCTTTGGTCCTTATTATTTTGCACTAACACAGGACAACTTTCAGTACAGCTTATTGAAACTTGGCCACTGAGCAACAGTATTTTCCAAAAACCATAACCAAACACACAAAACCTCTCTCCCAGTCATCAAAGGTATAAGAAACAAGAAATATAGCCTTTCTTTGACAGCCAACGCAAACAACTCAGTAGCTTTCCTTCAGTGTGCTTTAGCAGCTTTCACTGCCCAATTCTGACAAGCTAAAATTCTCTTTTAGGCCTTGAAGTTTGCTTAAAACTAATTAAGCAGTACTGTAAAGTGCCTTTTAAGACTTCCATGAGTCCTTCCGATATTTTCAGCAAGTCATATACTGATTTTCAAAAGTGTTATAACAAAAAACTTTTAACTAGTAAATGAACTCCAGTTTCTATACATAAGACTCAGCACTACAAAAGCAGCTGGTGAAAAATTTATCAGATTTCTTCAAAATTTATTTCCAGGCTTCAATACAAACTTTTTAGGTGTTCCTAGAAGCTTTCCTGTCTTAAGTACTTTGAAGAAAATTCAGCTGAATACGGAACTCTGACTTCACATGTGTTTCCAACGTTGACTTTGAAATATGACTGATCTTCCACTAAATTATAAAAATAGCAGTCAAATAACTTACATTTTGATTATAAATCACATTTTTTCAGTGAATTATAAGTTAGTTCCCTAACTCCACTGTACTGGCCAATGAACTGCAAAGTACACTAAGAAGTTAAACAAATCACCACCTGGGTACTGTAAACATGAGAAGGACCACACAGATTGATAGGTAACCTATACAGGACTCAGATAAAGAATTCAATAAAAAACTTATGAACCAATGGAGAAAATAATCCTGATTTTAGACTTTGCTCTAAATTATTATCCTTTTTGCATGATAGGCATAAATTGGTGGTTACTCTCTGAGAGAAACAGATGAAGTAAAAAAACCATTCTAATTAGCAATCTTGAATACTTACCACAAGTCAGAGTGTCGTGACTTCACATTGTCTTTTAGAATTAAAAACGTTTCTTAAATTCAGTTATATTGTCCACAGTATTTCTCATTCAAATTTCAACACAAATCCTCTCCACTTCGCTTTGGCTGAACTCTCTTGACCAAGGTTGTGTGACATCCCCTCCCAGTACTATCCCTGCCATAGCAACTTCCCAAATACACCAAGGCGGAGACTTTCAGTCCCTAAGATTTTCCTCCTAGTTACCCAAATTGCTATTAATAAAATGAATTAATTCTGTTTTAATTCTCACACAACTTTTGGCCTGTTTTCTACTGAGAGAGAATTACACATCCTATCAGCAAGGAAAACAGTGTTTTAAAGTTCTGCTTTATTAAATTATTAGAATTATTTATTCTTTTATTTTCCTAACAGGAGTTTTAGATATGCACTATCAAAAAAACCAACAAACGACTGAAGTAGTTTGGAAAGGCCAAGGAATTGTAAAGATTAATGTATCCTCTTCAAACCAAATGTGTAGGGCTCAGAGGATTTATTTTTCATACATACTTTGTAATTTGGTCTGGAACTCTGATATGCTCCAACCATTCAGGGAGGACACACGTGCCAGGGCATGAGGTCACAGGACTTCACTGCACTCCTGGTCTAAGCAAAATCTGCATTTTGATATATGTACGATAGCAGATTACAGCACTCCCTTTTCTATTTCATATTCCATACTGCTCTGACTGATTCCTTGTCAGGACAGTTTTCTAAGTCACGAGAAATTACTCAGATATTTTCAATAGGGCAACATAGTCCATTAATATTTCCCTAGAACACTGCAAACTAATATAAGTCTGAAGACCAGAAAAGTTGCATGAAATAAAGAATACTTAAAAAAAAAATATTCCAACCAGCCCCTTTCTTCCAGCTTTCACCCGTAAAAATCGAACTTTACAAATGTGCTATTTTTATGGCTCCAGGAACAGCTAAATCATATGCAGATGAAAGTGACTGTCCATATGAACATGACATTCAAAGTTCAGAAGGAGTTTAAACGCCTTCACTGTAGATCACAATCAGTAGCTTATATACAAGAATGAAAACAAAACTGTTATGATACATAGTTTTCAACTCAAACTTCTGAAGTTATTGTCCTACTCTATTCAAAGTGGTGAGTTTATAAGGGAAAAATGTTAACTGTGCTATTATTAGTAATACTATAAATGTGTTTATTCACAGACAGTTGAACTGTCTCAAATGTTGCTTTAAACACTTAGGCATATAAACTATAGCAAATATTTATGGCAAATCGTTTATGGCAACTCAAGACAAGTAAAGAAGTAGAAGTTCCTCCCACTGCTTAAATTCACTAGAGGTAAAGTAGTAACAAACAAACCCCCACATGTGGAACTTAATAATACGCAAGAGAAGGTGAGCTTTATTGTTATACTGTTGTTATACAGTACTACAATTCATTTAGTAAAGTGTACTGTCCACTGTCCAAAATATACTGCATTTTACTCTACACTGAATGAGAATCTTAAACAAAAACTGAAATGTACTACTTATTTCCTATAGAAAACAAACTTCAGTGTCCCTACTCTTGGAAGGTATGAATTTGTTTAGACATGGTACTTACTACAGCTGAACCCTACCAAATGAATTTAAACTACACTGACATCAAATGTGCCCAAACATCTAAACTGCTCTGAGAGTCCCAAAAACAAAATTTGAGTTATTGTACGGTCTATGCAAAACTGAAGTTTACTTAAAGTACTGAAATTTAAATTAACATCACAGAAGTATAATGCAAATTGCTCTGCAAAGGCTTAAGAAACTAAATTAAGAAATAAGCTTTTAAAATGTTATGACAAGAAACTGTATATGCTTTTTCTCATCATTCTGGCTCAGTCAGACCTTAAAATTGAAAAGTTCCCAGCAATATCTTTTACCCCTATATTAAAAACAGTTTGTTTACCCACCATGAATTTAGTTTCAGAACTTCTAAATGGTAGGACTGCCTCAACACTCCCCTTATTTGAAAGCATCCAAATTGTTAAGAGGATTTTGTAGGTGCATGAATGCAAGCCAGTAAAAGAGCAGACCACTAGGCCTTTGGCTTTATCCGTCTAGGAATACAAGATGAAAAAAGGACATTATTTGAATGTGAAGAAGGTATGATTAAGTTATCAGGGTCAGATTGAAGAGGTTTTATAAGCTTTATCTTTCTAAATGAGCTCAGCTTTTAACATTTATTTCACAAGTTGTAAAGTCTACACTGACCAGAGGGGGAACTTGAGAGCAGCTGTTCAACTGTACATACATATGTCTCTCTATGTTCTTGCTAAGTCAATAATGCTGTTTGCATTCCTTTAGTCAAACAGTGGCCTGCTAGTTAAGCATTATAACTACACAGTTGATAATACTACACTTCTCACGCCTGTGAAGGGAAGGGTCAAATTAAGTGTTGTCAAATGACACAGTGACACTGAGCAACCAGTGTTACACAGGAAGATGAATGAAGCATAAAAATAATGTGTATATGATGGGTGGAAATCTAATTTAATGTATCAAATAACAGGTTTTAAGGCACAGGAATATAAAAACTTCATCCAACAATGCAGGATATAAGAGTGAAATATACAGTTGCCAAAAAAAGAGAAAATACTGATAGAACATACTGTTTGAGGTATGCTTAATACTTTTCCATATTCCAAAAAGAGGTATTCAGTAATCAAAGTTGGATGACACTTTTTCCACCTTTTTCTTCATTGTATGTTACTTCAGAGGACAGAGAATTTGAGTTAAAACAGGTTTATCAAAGAGCAGCACAGCACTCAATATCAATTGTAAAAGTAACTGAAGCATTCAGAAAAGCAAGCAAGGAATGATGCATGAACAGACTGAATGAAAACAACTCTGTCACCATGTAAATCCACAGAGTTATGGATCTGTTTTGAAGACTACACATGGCTTGAGCAATCCCTTTACCAAAAGAACAAAGTCATCTCTTCTCTGAAAAAAATTTTTAAATCTAGAGGTAGACAACTACCCACAGTAGACATGGAACATGCAGAAGTTCAGAGGTACAGCTCTCAGTAGACCTTACGAAGTTCTACATGTGAAGTGCACTGATTTCATTATGTTCAAGACCTGACTCTTAGCAATTGTATTTCACTGCAACCACATTTGATACATACGTTCACTATTCTGCAAACATGAGAGCTCCAGTGTAACTATTCTAATTTGCTTCCTCCTTTGGCTCAAGCATTATGACAATTTAGTCACACTATGTTCTGTCTGGGGGAATCATGACCTAAAAAGGATAAATCAGTTTGACAGAACAAACCAATTGTTTGTTCTAGACTTTATTCACTTGCTTGGCAGTTTTGGTCAAAATCATTCAATGCCCTGCAACAATGATTTTCAGCAAAGGGTGACAAAAATGCAAACTTCACAATAGACCCATGAAGGCTGATGGATTTTTGTGAGGCTTTTCAAGAGAACAGAGTTCAGAAAAATTTAAATTACTAAAATCAGGAACAGTTTTCAGCAAGGTCACCTACTGATAATGTCTGAATTAATTTAAATTCAATTATTGTCAAGTTATTTTTATGTAAAATGTTGCCTATCTATAATGTTTACTTTTATACAGAATTAATCTATTGCACTGACAGAAGAAAATGCTTAACAGAGTAAATCTAAGTCTACCTGGAATGCAACTTGATCAATCTGGAAAAAACTAAGTCCAAACCAGATGGCTTTGTCTTTTTATTCACAAAACACATAATGTTGCCTAAGAGATGTAGAAAGAATGTATGTCACATTAAAGACTGATTTTAATCAATTGCAAAACATTTGAATATATGGGCTTAGGTACTTCTGGAGACCAAGTTCCACCTTCAAAGTGATTTCAAAGTCTAAAATTACTGAGAAAGGTTATATGGTGTTACGAAAAAGTCTATCTATATGTATAAGCATCTACTATATAACAGTCCCAAAGGCTTCCAAATCAGAGCAATCTCTACTTAGCCCAGCATTTCTGAATTTTATTGCATAATAAGGCACAGGGGAAGAGAAACCTCAGTTAGATTGCTTCAGCAATTCATTACCAAACTAAAACACTGAAAGAGGGACACAAAAGCAGTGTGCTTGATTAAGACATTCTCAAATCAGTTTGCTGTGAAAGTATTTCTAGAGGAGCAAAGTGGACTAAACCATTTTAACAGAGCCAGAACCATGCCTCAGATTCTCTGTTATTAAAAAAACATGGATATAAAATACAGGATGAGAGTTCTACACTGGCTACTAACAACTTGGAATATAATACCTTAGAAGCCAACATGCTTAACACGTTCACAAATTAGATCTCACAAGAGAACTGCAACTGAAGATGTTCCTCCTAACTGCAGCTGGAAAACTATGAGTATGGTTCAAGTATCACAGCTATAAGTGGCCTCAGGTAAAATTACAAAATAACCTTCTTCCCCCATATATAACGCTTTAGACAGTCAAATGGTAAGATATACACACCACAGTATTAAGGGCACACCACAAATTTACAATTTAGCATATTTAAAATTAAATAATCAATTAAGCACAGAAAGCTAAACAAGAAAAGATACTGCATTGATACTCTGGTAAGTTGATAATATAACAGTTTTATGTTCCATGCAGACAAAACTGTGCTAAGATTAGTATCACTAAGATAGGGCCTGTATGACAACACTTTGAAAGCTACGAATCCAAGTGCAAAAAGCATGCGATTGTAACACCCAGAATTGTCTCATTCTTGTAAAAAAACCTGGTAACAGTTATACAACAACCCTGAAAAGGACTCCAATCAGCACAGCAGCAGTTCAGAGTATAGGAAATGGGGGGACCCCTGCCTTGGGTGGGCTATGTGACTTGGGATGGGGAACACTGTTTACCACTAGTTTGCAGGTTGGCACATTGTAGAGAGGGGCCCTGGTATAAAGCTGGAACATCCACACAACTGGGAAGAGGGGCGTGCAATTAGGTGAACTCACATCCTGGAAGAGCAAGTGTTGCTTGGAACTCACACTGCTCATGGAGCTTGTATGCCAATAACCATGTGGGAAAAGACAGGATTAGAACTTTTCATGAATAGTTACAAAGTGTTTAGATATTTTTAGATGTTTATTCATTTTTCTAATGGTCTGACAACTCTGGTTTATCTGTTCTATTTCCTGATGTCAATCCCAAGTATTGGGATTTATTATTTATTATTGTGATGTATTTAGTATTTATTATTGTGATGTAATCAACAATCAGTTCCTTGATTGTTGATTACATCACAATAATAAATCAATCAATACATAGCTTTTTAAACTACAAGATCTGAGAACTTTTTCCCTACAACAGTCAGCAATGAGTCTTTGAATGTATCAATCTTTACATTAATTTCTAATGTTCCTTAGCAGCTGTGCATAGACACTATGGAACAAACATGCTTTCTTGTCAGAAAAAAAATTCCAAAAATTTCCTTGGAGATCATTCATTATTCAGCTGCATCCATTTAAGTTAAAAGATACCTCTTTCAACTAGACTAAGACTGAGAGATACAACCCTAGAAAGGCATTCAGTACCTTTATGAACTCTTCAAATTCCTTGAACTCTGATGAAATTCCAAGTGGATCTCTCCATCAGTTAAGTCATTTAAAATCTTACACTAGCCTGCTTTCAGAGTATGACATTACATCCAGCATAATCACAAATCTCACATATATGCATGTTAATTAAAAACAGATCTAAAAGAAAGGGAAAATATGTTGAAAATTACTAGACAACAGCCATATAACTTTGTTTCACACTGCAGAATAACAGCTCATATAGAAACAAACAAACAGGCCCAGTTCAAACCCTTGCAAGTCAATTCCAAGCTGGTTTTACAGCCTCAAGTTTTCAGGTTTGTTTGGCACTGCTGAATAAGGTAAAAGAAATTTTACCTCTAGGGAACTAAACACAAGGTCAGTCTCGGAGATACAGGTCTTGCCTCAGCAAGTTTACCTCAGCAAAACAGAAATACCTTGTCCTCACTGTTTTGCCAGCACTGCCCACACACAGTTACCATGGTTAAAAAAAATGCAAGCCCATGCCACTCCCACTACTATTTTTCTCTTATAATTGTGAAAACAAAGGCTCAAGTCTGGCCAGATGGCTTCAGGTCTCTTGAATCAAAACCTCTCTCTTCTGAAGAACTACTTTATTATACACATAATATCAGAAGAGAATGAAGCATGAAAATATTTCTGTTCTGCAGAAGAATGACACATGATATTTAACACCGCCTTCACAAATGGAAACCAGGCAATGTAAGCAAGGCAGACTGTTGCACAATCCACACCTCCCAGATCATTCAAGGCTTTGTTTCTCACAGTCATATACCTCAGAAGTGTCTGGCAGGAACAGTGAGTCTGAAGCTACATGCGAAAAAAAAATCATGACTCACGGGAACAAATCCTGATCTAAAGAAAGAGACAGTAGGTGACCATGTAGTTACAGAATTCATCAATACTCTCAGCACTCTGTACTGTATGGTCCATCTTCCAGACAAAACTAAAGCAGCAGAAGAATAAATAAGCCCAGATGCAATTAGCTTTATATCTTCTGGTTCAAGCACAATGCTTAACCCTACCTCATGTTCCAGCAAGGCAGTTTCTTTCATACACACAATTTTTAACAAGAAGCTCTCTAATAACATCTCTGATGCAAAACTTTTAAATGGATGAGTCTTGAAGGAGAAAAAAAAACCAAAAAACCAAAACAACTTCCTTCTGAATTCCCTCTTTGCACTTCTAACATTGCAATCCCAGACTCGGCTGTTTCAAAATCCTTCCAGAAAAGGCTACACCTGAATTTCTAAATAAGACCAAAGGGCCAGGGGACTAAACCATTCAAGGCAGATGTAAGAAGCTATTTCCAAGTTTTACATTAGGTTGGTTAAACTAAAGAATCAAAAACTAAGTCAGCAGCCACTATAAGCTATTAACAGTTTACACATTTGTATTTTGAAATATTTGCTGAAGTAAACAATTAGTTGGAAAAAAAATCACATTTATACTGCACAAAAAGTGCAGTATTCAATTTGACTACATATAACCACTTTGCAAATCCATAAGAAGTACATAAAATGTAGGTATGTCATCCATTAAAACATATATGTAGTATTTTATGATTTAGTTGGGGTGTGACTTGCACAGCTACAAATCATTTTCCTTCAGCTCTTTACAACCAGTGCAACTGCCTCCTGGCAGACATTGTATGAACTTACACTAAACAGTCTCAGTGCCAGTGATAGTTAAGAAAAACAGCCAAATAAAACCCATTCCTTCATGCTCAAATATAGTTGTACAATAAAAATACAAAATACTTAAGACTTTAGAATTCTGGGATTTGTGTGAGGTAAAAGAAGTTGATGAAAGTCATGATTTAGTTCTTTTGTATTTGACACTATTCCAAGTATAAGATTCTTATTTCCTGAGGAATGTAATTAAGTTGTGGAATTCTTGTACCACAGCAGAATGACTTCAGTTAAGAGAATTATAAACAACACTGAATAAATGATTTTTTAAAAGTAAATATAGCACCATAAAGATTCACCAGCATTTTAGAAACTATGTTAAAAATAGAAGCATGCTAAATATTAAACGAGAAACAAAGTCAGCAGTGATTTCCATTTTCAGCTCTGGAACTTAGAGACTAATAGCTTTTGCCAGTTGCAGATGATATAGTGTCCTGGAGTTTCCATAGGGAAAAAATAAACCACTGAAAAGCAGAAACAAAATCCATAAGATTTACTGTACAGGGAGTTCTTAATCATCATACGTTGCAAAACAGAGACTTTCAGTAGTGCTATGAACAGACTTCTTTAAAATTAATTTCTTAAAAATCTGAAATTATGTGTAGCTGTTCCAAAAAATATTTTTTTGCAATTCCTTAAAAATTCTCTGGGTTATTGCCCCATTAGAGAGACAAGTCACAAAGAATTCGTGGTATGCCACAGATATGTACTGTTTATATAGCCCAAAACAACCAAGCCATTAGTTCTGAGGGTGCCCTATGGGCTGTGGATGATTTTGGTTTTCTTTCCTTCCAACAAAAATGTGGCTTTTACTCAATTATCCTTTTAAAATTCGGGGGCATACAAAAGTAAAATAAACTATATGGCAAAACAAAAATTAGATTTTTGTGCCAGTAAATTCTGGTTCTGAAATTCCAACTGAGCCAACAGACTTCTATTTTGCTGAGTAAAAAAAGATAACGATAACAATATGAGTATTCCAAAAACATGGAGAATGTTACACAAAGGGCCGCTGTGACAGGAAAACTGGACTCACCCATTCATCAGAATGTTAAGTATTTTCAAAGTACAACTGAGCAAGCTACAACAAACCACATAATTTATTTCTAAGAGGTCAAGAGGGTTGTTTGTTCTATTATTGATTGTCTTCACTAAGTATTCAATAAAGAAAATATGTTGAAAAGATTAAATGTATATTGTAGACAATAAAATGCAATATGTACAACATACCCACAGGAAATGCCAACGGGAAACAAATTGCGGAATTTTTGGGATTTTGCAACTATCTCTGCAAACATAATATTAAGTCACTAAGATAGACTTGATAAGTAAAACCATCAATCACACTCCCCTGGTTATACCAGTGGGTGCCTCGCTATACTAGTTCATACTCACTACCTCCAAATTTAGCTGTACTATGCTATTCAGTAATCTCATAAGACAAGCAACATACTTAACTCAGATGGTACAGAAGTTTTGTACCCCATGTTCACTTTCCATGGACTCCTAAATTTTCTTTCATCTGATAAAATATCACACTTTACACTTTCCTTAAGCTTCTTTTTCTATTTGACAGTTACTAAAAACTTTGGAGGATCTGACAGGACTTTAAGGTAATGTTAGTATTGCAAGGCTGTGGACTTCCGAGAAAAAAATGCAAATGAAAACTGACAGCACATTATTGGGAGATTACCTAATACCTGGGAAAGGATGACCAGTTATAACACATCAGTCTTAAAAGTCTACTGTTCTGAAAAAAAAAGG
>JAWWMO010000001.1:54993785-55020823 GCA_035047845.1 Dendrocincla fuliginosa
TCTATTTGACAGTTACTAAAAACTTTGGAGGATCTGATAGGACTTTACGGTAATGTTAGCATTGCAAGGCTGTGGACTTCCGAGAAAAAAATGCAAATGAAAACTGACAGCACATTATTGGGAGATTACCTAATATCTGGGAAAGGATGACCAGTTATAACACATCAGTCTTAAAAGTCTACTGTTCTGAAAAAAAAAGGGTTGCCAGCACTAGTCAGAAATGAGATCAAGCTTTGGGCTTACACACCTGCTAGAAGATGAGAAATTCCACAAGGAAAAACCTAAGGTGAGGCTGAAACTCATGAGTTACACGCTCATGAAGCAGAGCTCACAAAGCGCTGTGTAACTGTATGAACTACAGGAAGGATACATTGCAATCTCAGGTAAAAGTGCTCTGGTTGTCCATTGCTGTCAGTGCCAACAACTAACACAGCTGCACAAAAACCTGGTCAAAAGTCATTTTCCTAAAGAGGTTTTTTCCTAAATATGGAAACAAGTGCTTGCTTGACTTCAATTTTCATTTCCTTGTTGTCTTTTTGGGCCCTCTTTTTTCAGCCAGCTGGCCGGATAGCAGTCACTTCCAGGGCAACACTACAGTTCATCTTCCATCATCTGCTTCCTAACATAAGGATTATGTCTTTGATGGCTATAACAATTGCTGCAGCTGCTGCATTGTTACTGATCCTATGGCTTATACATTGGTCTTTAAGTCCTAAGAATTTTTTATCTTTTGCTACTAGTAAATTTTCACACTCTTTATAAAGCAAGTTAAGAGAAAGTGATTGAAATTTTCAACAACTTCAACTGATCCACCTGTCACACAACGGAAATATTTTAACAACTGCAGAAGTTATAGGTGACGCAATCCCCCCCGCTTTTTTCTTTTCTTACCTGCAGTCAAACACAGAGTCTATCCAAGTCATTACTAGCACTGGGTAGCATATCAGGACAGTATGCAATACAAGCCGAGGTAAATGATCATGCTTATTGCTGGAAAAGTTTACCCAAACAATGAAGATACACCCCATATAGAACTGTAGGAACACTGATCATTTCAATTTCTTTGCTTTAAACTGCAAGTGGCAAACTATTGTAAAATATGCCATTACCACTAGAAGTCTTAAATTACTGAGGTACAAGGAAGAGGTTACTTATCGTGGTGGTCAGATACTTCTACAATGTTTATAGATCACAGTTACTCTTCGTCAAATCCATAACAATATTTTATATCTTATTTTATGTCTTAACTAGAGCTAGTAAAAATTACACGCTTTGCAATACTACCTGGCAAAATTATATCTCTTTGTTTATTACTGTCTTAAATTAGATGAAGCAACCCAGTGCCATGCATATGATCCAGTCACAGTATACAACAAAAATGTTACTTAATGAATCTGGAGATGACAAATGACTTATTCTCTTCACTATGGCATGAGAACCCAACATGCAGTCAACAAAGGGAAAGTAAACAGTAAAATAAAGCAAGAGAGCCTTACATTTTAACCTAGAGAAGGAGCAGATGACTAAGAACTAAGGATTCTGAACCAGCTTTCTAAGAATACTGGTTTGCACAAAGTCAGCATAAAACAATCTGTCCAGGCTTCGGAAATCAAGTTATAGAAACTCTCTGCTTCAGCCACTGTGTTTATTAATAAAATTGACCAGAAATCTACCAGGAAACTTTTGTTAAAATAAAACCAGAACCTTATAAGCCACAATGCCTTCGGAAGTTCACACTACACTACTTGCAACCACATGCTGTAGTGTGGAGGCAAGCTTTTCTTACACAAGGAATGTCCACTATTTTCAGAAATGCTGGGCAACAAAATAAATGTGAGAACATTAAATGATTGCCACTAGTTACTCTTCAAATTGATTTTCAGAGTTGCCTCTGAAAAATCCAACTATAAAATCACTAAAACTATTAAGAAAAGTCACCTTCAAATATATCTTGCAGATTTTCTTTCCCCTGGTATACATGGTGCTTTGTAAGTCAACTGTATACCCTTTGAATGGCTGAGTTAATCACTTGGCTTCCTTGTGGTGAAGGGAAAATTTAACCAGGATTGCCAGGAAGACATGCATACCCAATAGGAAATTTATTTCCTGAAGTTTTCATCAGAAACTAAGTTTTATATTAACAGCACTTCAGGAAACAGTTGAAAAATTAGGGTTAGAAATGAACATAATCCTGAAACACACTTAACTGCTCAGGTTTACACATTTACCAGTGTTTGTGTCAAAACAGTTTTACATAGCTTCTCATATTCTCTTGCCTAAAAATCACTCAGTCTCTCTCCCCTTCACTATGACTTTCTACTTGTTTCTATTAAGTAATTTTATAGCATTAACAAATTACTACAAAACAAAAACAAACCCAAAAAAAAAAATAATCAACCAAACCAGAATACTTAGCTGCTGTGCTAAAAGACATGCTGTACACTTAAATCATTAACAGTGCTTATTCACTGTTATGGAAAGCAAGTTGCTAGAACTCTGCAGGTATTCAAATTCAAAAGTGAAAGTACCCAAGTTTTCAGAATTGATAATCACCCAGAGGCCATATCAAATTCCAGCAGAGTTCAGGGTGTTAACCATTTTTTGCATACCAGGCCTCCAACACAGAAAATTTTGTTCTGTGCTGTTGGATACAATCCTGATACAGAAATCTTGCCTTGAGAGCAGCATCAAACACTGCAAAGATGCCTCACAGAAAACTAAATACCAACTCAAAGAGCTTATTTCTTAGGGGCAGGCAAATATGGTAAACTGAGGGCCTCACAGAACCCCTCCTCTCCTGGCCCGGTCAATAAGAACTGTTGCTCCCTAGCACCTTTCCAAGCAGCAAGGTGGAGCAGTAATTGCAAAAGGACAGACACACACATTGTAGGTAACATGGTTGACCACAAACACACAAATGAATAGAAGGTGGCAATACTGTATTGAACACCCACACAAACACAGACAGCACAGATATGTCCATCCTGTTCCTAAGAATCAGTGCTCAGAGATAAAAAAGCCTTCACTAGTGTCTCTGACAGTCTCTGCCCCTCTACTGTCACTCCCACTCATCCTGCTTGCTGGCTAGTCCAGCCTGATGTCTGGTAGAAGATTGTGCACACATCCTATAAAGACATTCATAGGGTGGGGAGGGGTGGTGGGAGAGGTGTTGAGAAAAAGAATTCAAAAAAGAGTTTGACAGGATAAGCCACAGTGATCAGGCAACTAGGTTTCATCAGGCAAATGTACTAGCCTGCCTTAAAATGCAACTGTCCCCTTTCATCTCTTTCTTCTCTCCTTTTCCCATACTCCTTCCTCCCCACTTTGCTTTGATCCTTTTTCCACCTCTGATTCTTACCTTAAAATATCTTGTAACAGATCTGTACAACCTCAAAATTCTTTTGTTAAGTCCCCACTGCCACCCTTCAGCACTCTAACATATCTTATACACCTTTATTCAAGGGCTACCCCTCCTCAGTTTGCCTGGCATTCCAGAGAGTTTCTTACAGTGAATCACCTCAGCAGGTTTTGCAACAGGGCAAATGGTTTCACAGGTCACCCTTGCGGGTTTTAGGAACAGCTTAACAGATGAAGTTGGCTGAGTCTTCCGCCTTATCACCATTCCTCTGGTTATTATCTGCCTATCTGAATAGCCAGGAATCAGATATTGTTACATGTATCATCTCACAAAGCAACAAGCTTTTCAGACAATTTAGTTATTATTTCATCAACATTTCAGCCATTTTATTGTATTATAAAGCTCTATTTTTTATTTAAAAGCATTTAAACATGATTAAACAATTACATTTCAGGTATACTGTAGTCATTAAAAAATAAGAGGTGAGAAGAAAAGCATAATGGCAGCCTAATGTAATTGCAAATTATACCAAACTGTTAAAACAGCTGGTGATGAGGGGCAAGGCTACTCTTTCCTACTTTCCCCCACTCCTCGTTCCAAACTTTCATCCATCTTTCCCTATTCATTCCATCACTTGATCTTTTATCTTCCTGACATATTTTAACAAGTCCTGAGATAAGTGTATCCCTCTTTATTACACTTGCTCTCATCATATGTCTAGTATGTAAAAATTACTGTTACATCTATTTTACAAGGGCTTGGATACACAGTGACTGACTTGAAATTGGTATTTTTAGGACACCACACATCATTTACTTCAAGTGCAGTGGGAATTGTACTATCCATATTTAATAAGTAACACAAGTCAGCAAAGCCAGACTAATAGAGAAATGCGAGATTTGTCTGTCTTACACTAGATGTATGTTGTCAAATGACATCTTATTTTCCTATGGGAAAATAATCAGGCAGAAGCTGTAAGACGATTCAGAGGAGAAAAAAAAACTGCACAGGAATACTGCTGAAAACAGCAGGGAAGGAGTGAAAGAGACAGAAACCCTCCATCTTTACCACAGACAACCACAGTTCTAAAAACCAGGACAGGAAGACAGCTTTTGTCTGAAGAATCCAAGACTCTTCCAGTTTATACTTGTTTTTGCTGAAGACTGAAGAGTTCCATTGTCCAGCATTTACTAAATGTAAATGTTAAGATTCAGAAAATATGCCTACATTGGCAAAGTTCAGATTCCTAGTTTGTACTGGTGCCAGTGCATTAATAATAGTAAGAGTGTAGACCATAAACTAGTGCCAATATAGATACTTCTGCTATGTCTAATGACATATGACCTTACAGGACTTTTCCAACCTAAATGATGCTGATTTTAAGATTAGTTCCAACAGATGATTTTCTCACCATTTTTAAATAAGGCTAAAAAGTTTTAAGGTAATTATATTTTATTAGCTATTTCTTTCTGAATTTAAAAGTTATTTCAAGGCTTTATATACAATGAAAGGGTAAGCATTCATTTAATTCCTCCAAATGCTTTATTCTCTGCTTTCTGATGTGCTCTTAAATAGCAACTGTATTCAATACTAAAAAGGCTCAGTTCTACTGAGAATTTAAGATACCACACAATAAGTACATGTCAAAATATGGGTTTATATTAGCCTTGGCTATCAACATCATCCAGAAATTCTTTCTACAGTGTAGTTAGTCCATTCATTATGGCCAATCACAGGCTACTAATTTGTTAAGTTAATTGTAGATTTTGTTGTCTTTTTTATTGTATGCCTTTATTTGCTTTCTCCCCTTTGCCCATCAGTTCCATCTTGATTCACATTCATTTTAGACAAATCTGCAAGGAACCCACAAGCACTGCCAGTGTCAGGGACCTCAACCCTTAAGAACCTGTATTCTTTCCTATGTTCCCTTTGTTCAAAGCCTTGCAAATCAAGCATTTCAATTACCAAGGCACAGCTCTAATAAACCACCATGAAAATAAGAAAAAGGAAAAAAAAAAAGCAAGGAAAAGATTTGAAACTTCAGTTTTCAAATAAAAAGTTAATCTGAAATATTTCTAAATATGTTGTAAAAATATACCGTACTTCTAAATTAACAGAGAGGGATTCTGAACTTGAATATAAACCAGATATTTAAACCAAGGATCTTTTCTGAGAGTCTAGAATATTCATATAAAAAGCAAAAGAAATTACCCAGACAGATGAAGCTGTTACATCAACAAAATTTTCTTTACAGAATCTCTGTATTATGTTGTCTAGCTCTCCTTTGGAAAACTGCTTAACATACAAAGTTTGGTTCAGTTTCTGGTTATTGCTTGTACTTTTAGCAGTAATAATGGAAAGAGGACATTCTTTCAGAAAATCCTCAGGTTTCATGTCAAGGATCTGTACACAGTTTTAGTGAAATAGACTTTATTAGTGTTTTTCACCTTGGAAGCTACTGTTCTAGGGAAACTGTCCAAAATAAAAAAATCAGTAAAGACATCTTCCAATTCCAATTGATCCAAAACACCTATAAAAAGTGTATCTGACATGGAATGTTCAGCAGCACAACTTCAGAGGGAAAGATTTTCCATACCTGTGTTTCAGGAAGAATTTATGAGTAATATCTGAGTGAACGTTCACACACACTTCAATGTTACATATATGATAGGATTGTTACATGCTTTGACTACTTTAGTCTACTCTTTCAAGTTGTGTAATCTATATACATAGATTTTACAAAGCCACAGGAATACCCTGGCTATTATGGGTTTTATATATATATATATATAAAAGCATATACTGACACCATAGTTAGGGACACACCTCCATCAGCATTATATTCTGCTGAATTTCAGTAACTCTTACACTATGTAAAATATGTTATACTATGTAAAATAACATTTAAAAAACCAGTTACATCCATTACATGTGCCTCAGGCTTTAATGTTAAAAAAAAAAAAGAAAAAGAAAAAATAACTAACCAAGCAAAAAAACTGCCTCTGTTAGACCTATTAGCCTGTTAGACCTCTGTTAGAAATTTTCTTTTTGATTCATAGATTTAAACCCTGAATAAGAGATTAATACACCTTGCTTCAAGTAACATAGTGCCACTAATCCAGTGACATCTAAGAGGAAGAGTTAGTGGCTAAACACAAATTTTTAAAGAATGCAATTATAATACAAAAACGTCCTAGAAAAGGCACAAAATCTTTTCATTAGTGTTTATATAGATTAAAAATACTCAACTGTATCCATTTAAATGCACTTAAAATAGTCCTTTGGTACTCCTCATCACACAGAGGAACAGAATGCAATCAACTATCTGAAATACAAAGACCTTTCCTTTGCCTAACAAAGGCAAAGCATTATGATAATATCAAAAGCAGTCAGAAAACAGGTAACAAGACAGTCAAAAATATCTCAGCACAAATGTTTAAGACATTTAACTACCCTCAGACCCTATGCAATATTGGAAATAATGATTAAACCTTACATGGACATATCTGCAGAAAACATAAAATGAATGAGAAGAAAGGCAAAATATTTTTCATCTAGTTAAACTGTAGCCAGATAGAAAAACAATTGCACAAGGACACCAACAAAATAAAAAAGATTAGGCTAGAATTTTGAGGTGTTCATATTCTTCTACTACTTACTCTTTCTGTCAAAATGGAAAATAGGGATTTTAAATCAGTAATAAAGTGCAGCCTCTATGTATGATTACTATACAACATCTATACCTATGAGCTAATGCTACATTATCTAAACACATTAAAGTGTTTAGATATGCAAACATTACTGTAAAAATAACATACAGTGTGTATTCTGAGGAGCAACCAAATTCAGAATGAAATATACATACAACTTCTTTGAATAAAATATGTGTAAATCACAAACTTTGTTAAAACTAACCCTGAAAAGCTCCCATGATTACACTAATTACTTTCAATTTTCAAATTATGGAAATAAAAATGCGCCTTTCTTTCTCCCAGATACAAGAAAATGAAAATCCAAGTAAAATTCATATGCTTGAAGTGTGTATATGCATGTACGTCATGCCTCACATGTCTATGGACATGTGCTTGCACACCCCTGCAAATGAGAGAATACAATGCAAAATGACTGACGCAGTTCTTTATTCAAATACATCCTTGTTTGACAAACTGCATTATACAAAACTCTGGTTAGTAGTAATTTCAATAGCCAGTATGATTTAAAATATTTTGTCTGCATATAATTATGAAACCAAAAAGAGATGTGTTTTTATGTGAATAGCTATACTAGGGAATAGTCTGTTAGGGAAATACATTGTCCTGGCTTAACTGTGGCTTTATCTGGCAAATAAGCACCTTACTTACCCTATCAAGGATTAGAGAGGCCTATACTTGTTTACGATACATATTCACAGAAAGAAAGGAAGGATCAAAAAAATATCAGTGGTCTACAAATTAAATTTTCCTCAAAGTCTTACAAGCAAATATGAAGTACATACATTGGTCAGACAGTCTCACCAAAACAAGGAATAATGAACTGGTAGCCTTCAGAAATTTGACGCAACTAGCCCTTGCAAAGTAAGGTTTCACTATAATAAAATAAGCAGCATAAACAAGACAATTAATTTATTCTGAAATTAAAAATAGCATTCTGATTATTACCATCATACAATGATTCTTGCCTGTGCTAAAAGTATGTAATAGTGCAAATCATTGGTCAGGTAGATATTTGGGCTACGGTATTTCATGGAAGCCTATTTGTAATTATCTTGTTAATTCAAAATAGTTCATATTTGATTTTCATATTTATCTCATTCACTTGAAGCACAATACCAGGCAGGAAACTACAGATCATTATCCACACAAAAAAGGTACAAGAAAATAGTAAAATATTTTCCTATACAGTTATAAATTAATAGATTCAATCACAATTAAAAAGTTTAAGTGTGCAATGCAATGTCCTTCTGTTAGGAGCTGAAAAAACTTAAAACCGTTTTTTCTCCAAGTTTTCCTTCCAAGTAACATTGGCCATTCAAAACAAAACTGATAAAAATAAAGAAATTAATCATACATTCATTTTCATAAACTTCCCTTTATTAAAAAAACATTCTGAATTACAGATCCAGTGTCTTGCACTATTGAAAAAGAAATCTAAGTTCACAGAGGATGTCCTTTTCAAGCAGTTACACCTCAGAATTTGTTTTTTCTACAGAAAGAGAAGGTGGGCTCCATCTTCCATTCCTCTCATTTTTCCTTCATGTCAGAGGGAAGGCAGCCAGTATTTGCACCAAGACTCAACTCTTTTGTGAATTAATTAGTTTAATTACTGTAAAATAAGGTTAAAGCAAAAGAAGGGAGAAAAAAATTTCCAAGAGGTATCCTAAGATTCAGTATTTGCCACCTTCCTCTGATATACAGTACAGCTCAATTCATTCAGCCATTCCAAGTTAGCTACTGAAACACTGTGCAAAACAACAGATTCATGCTACGTAACTTACAAATCCTGTTCCAAAGTAGTAAACTGCATGAAAATAACTAAAGGTGCATCAGTAGTTCAGTGTTTACATAATAGTTTTATGAAGTCAAGACACACAGCTTCTTTAACAATTTTTAAAAAAATAAATTCCTGTCTAAAAAATTACCTTTGACCACTGTGAAAATCCAGTGCAAAGTCCCTAAAAAAATTATAGATTAGACAGTAAAATGATATTATGTTTAAACATTGACTTCCTCTAGTTAATTTGCAGCCAGGTACACTGACTGACAAACATTTAAATAAAAATTGAGGAACACAATTGAGGCTTGCTGCTGTGACCACTTCCCTGGGGAGCCTGTTCCAGTGCCCAACCACCCTCTGCATGAAGAACCTTTTCCTAATATCCAACCTAAACCTCCCCTGACACAACTTCAGGCCATTCCCTCGGGTCATGTCACTGCTCAGCACAGAGAAGAGACCAGTGCCTGCCCCTCCTCTGTCACAGTTACTCCTTGTTTCTATACCTTCAGCTATAATGGATAACAGAAAATGCACACAGACCAAAAGGCATTCAGAGGAATAATATTATTTAAACATTATTTAGAAATCTGTCAGCTCCAAATACACCAGCTGCCTGCTCTGCTCCTCATCAACTTCTTCAGTTATAATATGAAAATTCTCACTAGTTGAAATCTACCATTCTGAAAGTTTATAAACTTTGATTGTCATTATGGAAACAAATAAAAAATCTTAAGTACTGTTAAATGCCGCATTAAAATTTTACAAGGAAGAAAACATATTGGTAACCACATTTCAAAATATAAAATTTAATTAATGGAAGGGAGTTTTGTCAAAATTACATTCTAAGACATCATTTGATTTATTAAGTTACTGCTCTTCAAGGTACAAAAAATAACACCCCCAAAATCCTACATAACAGTAGTGGTGTTGAATAGTCCAGCCCTCAGTGTATTCCATTACCTAAGACACTTTACACTAATATATAGCTGAATCAGGAAAGTAGTCTGGTATCATCTTGCCACAGATGAGTTCTCTGGCAGATTTTTATCTGACTAAATTCAGAAAACAGGTTCTAACTGCCTGCCTTTTAACACACTTAACAGCTACAGTTTCTGGTGATTCCTTAAAGAAACCAAAGAGAAGAGATCTAGAGAAAACAGATATTTGCCATCTATCATAAACTGTTCCTCTAATTGGGCAGGAGGAGAACTTTCACATATTAAGACTACATTTGAAGAAGCCACAGTAAAGACACTGCATACAGTGAAAATATATTGCAGTTAATATAAATGTCAGAGATAATTTTCTAACATTCAGATACTGGAATATAGGAACAAATTCTCCTAGTATTTTGCTGTTCACATTACTGCTGATGCAATACTACAGATTCCCCACGACAGTCTGAACGTAAGAATTAAAACCAAGTCACAACACCCAAGACCATGCACACTAGCTACGGAGCAAGAATAACTGTATTTCAATAGCTACAATTGCATTACAGTCACATTATTTACAGACACCTATGCTACTGCAGTCACAGCAACACAGGCACACCAAAAACTCCTTCTGAACTAAACTCAGATGCTGACATCAAGCAAAGCACAGCAGTGTGACAGGAGACCTTGCCAAGAAACTAGGTTAAATAAACCTGTGCTGAGGTTTATGCAACTTAAAGAAGACTGGCAAACTACCTTACACTGCTCTAACCCAGTCCTAAGCGCCATTTGTTTTAGAAAATTAGAAGAGGGAAAATCCCACATACATCAGTCAGAAGGGATTTTGCCACTAACTTTATTTATGCTTACCTTTCACTCTACCTGCATTTGCATACCAAATTGTCAAAACAAACAAACCCACCCACAACTTATTTTGCTTGGGTTGCATGTGTAGCTTTTTCTTTACCTATTACATTGACTTTATCTCAACCCACAAATTCTCATACTTCTAACCCTTCTGACTCTTTTCTCCAACCCACTGCAGATGAGTAAGTGAGCAGCTGTTTGGGGCATAGCTGCCTACTGGAGTAGGCAGTACCAATAAGTAAAATTTACTGCCATACAACGTTAAACAGTTTAGTAATTTTCAACACAGGCATTCTGCAATTGCCATCAGAATTTAAAGGGAAAAACCCCACCCTATACTATCTCAACTATCTCAAATCTGTGTCTCCGAGTATTCTTACTGAGCATTCCAGTATTGAGTGCTACAAGTTCCTCATGAACGTCACTGTAACAGAGAAATCCCAAGGTACCCAGAATAGGGTTTAAAACTAAGTCCACACCATATTCTCTTTTAAAGCATAGTAAAAACACTTCCAAATGTGTTAACCTAGGTCTTTTCTTCAGTAATTCCTAAACAGATTAACAATGAGAGTCTGTATTTGGTGACAGATGCAAAATATGTCAGGGTTTACATCAATTCACAACTGGAGCAAAACTCTACAAGTAGGTCTATGGATAAGTACATCAGGAAACAAAAGGTGTCCAAGTAGTATATTTTGCATAGATGCAAAGCAAGGTTGTAAACCAATCTAATCACCTTGGGTATTCTTTCACCACAAAAATGTTGGGAATTCATAACAGAAGTAACACCTGGGACTTCAAGATACTTGAAAATGCCTCAGCTAAATGAAAAGCACTTCAGCTGACAAAAACTAATTGAACAGGTTTAGCCTTGGCCCAGCTTTGCACAGGTGGTTGGACTAGATGACCTACAGGGGTCCCTTCATTAGTATCCTAGGTCCCTTCATAGCTATCCTATGATCCCATAAAATTTAGATATAAAGTTAGAATAAAACTTTCATTAAATTAACTGCATATTTTAACTGATACTTATCTTTTCATTTACAAAGAAACATTCTCTTTTAAAAAGCTGGGTTTTTAAAGTTGTAATTAGATCTTAACCAAAAGTTTTCAAAGGGAAAAATTAACACTAAACTCAAATGTCAGTTGAACCAAAATTACCACAAGTGAGGAAAAAACACATATAAGAGATCCAAAAGAAGTGAGCAACACAGCTTCGCCATCCAAGAAGGGCAGTTCAAGGGTTATATTTTAGATCAGAAAATTACCTAAAGTGGAACCTACATTGCAATTATTTATAATATTTAAAATGGTATAGGTAAAAATCCAAACCACCTACTCCTCTATTTCTACTGCTTTATATATGATCACCTGGACATCAATACCACCAATTCACCTTAAATAATAAGATTGACTAAAACACAATTCCTTGTATATCACTGACACTTCTAAAGCTGGTCTTTATGTATCACCTGTAGAAACAGTACATTAAAAAAATCTGATATAATCTGCATTCCACCAAGGGTGGAGGCAGACAAACACTTTCTCAAAATGAGTTCCCAAGAAATCTGCATTTCATAAAACCAAAACATCCTGTTTCTATAAATGGAATTGTCAAAGCAATCCATTCTGGAACAGATACTCAGGAAGGAATTCTTAATTAAAAAGCAACTTTACCTGTATTTGATTTAAAACCTTCTTCAATGTTCAAAAAACCTTCATTTTTATATTCCTAATTCATATAGCAAAACATGAAAGGAGACACAAGTGAAGAATTATCACAGGGAAAAAACACTTTGATATGTTTAAGAAACATGGTCATAAGCTAGAATGTGTACACTACTGAAACAAATCATATTCTACCACTTATATGAATATACTATCTACTAGAAAAGCCTTTTTTGTTTGCTTACTCCAGAACATCAGTCATTTTGATTTGATTGTAGAGTGTTAATCCCACATTTACTCAGAGAAACTGAACAATGCCCTCAAGGAAGTCATTAAGTGTCTCATATGAGAAATTAGTTTTATTTCTTCACAACCCAACATTCAGTCAAGATTTTCAAGACTTTCCCCCCCTAGAATACAAAGTCATTGCTGATAAAATCTGCAAGTGATTGATGCTAATGGTGCTATAAGTAACAGCAAGGCCAAGCTATAGATACATGGGGACTTGGAGCACACAGTAGGTTAGACACAATTAAGGTCATGTTTAACCCTGTCATACAAAAACTTAAAATACAACATGGAAGATTGTAATCATAGAATCATAGTCCTGGGAAGTGATGGTGTAAAACTGGAGTGATGACAGTCATGAGCTCCCACCAACTCTAAGGTACAAATGACTGCATTGAAAGTTGGGTGCATTAACAGCAAATATCGATAAGTAAACTGAACACACATTACCCCACTGAAAGTATTTGCAAAGCACCTCACAAATTGCTATGTCTAGTCGTTAATAACTATGTAAAAGAGAATAAAAACTATAAAGCACAAAAAACCCTATAAGGTTTCATAAAATTGCAAGACCTGGGATCTGAAAACATATTTCACAGCAGAACATGAAAGGTTCGTCTGTTTAGGACTGACTCACAAACCCTTGAAACATTCAGTACAGCAAGGTAAGATATCACCAGCCTCAGCTCTGCCCTCCACTCCTCTGTTGGTGGGTACCTTCCCAGGAACAGGTGCAGCAGGTGAAATCACCTGCCACCTCCTCAACACCACACTTCCAAGCCTATCCCATTAATTTAAATCCACCATCATCACAGTTCAGGCTTGTCACCCTAGTAACATGGCCAGTACCTTTCAATAGGAAGCTAGATGGACAACTAGCTAGATGGAATGCAGTGGCATTCTAAATTACAGTAATAGGAACTAATCCTCATTAATCAAATCTCTTAGTTTATTAAATACAGAGGTAAAAAATAATGTATAAAAAATGCAGAAGAGTCTGTTATAGTAGATTAGCTGATCTCATGAGGAAAAAATAAATGACCAGAAGTTGAAGATAAAATAAAAAACAGAGTGTGTAATCTTTCTTATTATTTCCAAAGAAATATAGAACAAATCATACTACTATCACTGGCATACTTTAAAATTGAGATAGTACATATGAGCCATAAATTTGTGATCTATATACACAGACTCAGTCAGGGAAATTGATGGTCAGTATTAGGCAGAGGAACAAACTGTATCAACATAAAAATCTCTTTTGTTTTTAAAACAAATCAATTGCTTCAGCATGCTTTAACAAGTATAGTCCACTAGCACCATACTGAAAAGAGCAGTGCAAAATAAGGTGAGACATATCTGGTAAAGAACAACAGAACTGACTAAATATTCTTGAAGTTTTAGAGAAATTCCTCAAAAAAAAAAAAAATAGCAGCTTCTGTCAATAAAGCAAAAAATCCTAACAGCTTACTGCACTCTACCATTTTCTTTTTTGTAACACTGCTTTCCATTGATTTATTTATACTATTCCACAGGAAAGACAATAGTTGCTATGCTCAAATAACCTTCATTTAATAACTTAATCATAACAACTACCAATAAAGCAATATAATTCTCCTTATGTCTTGTCTTTTCACACATATTGATTGGGATATCCTCAGGCTCAAGGACCAGGTTTAGAAACATATGAAAAAGTAGAACGATATCATGCATAAAGAGGAGCAGGTGAAATATTTTTATTTATATATATATAATGCACACACATATTTAACACACAGACACAATAACATAATGTAAATGCTCTGAGCACAAATGATACCTGTTTTTTTCCAAGCTCATTCAATTACAAGCAGAAGAATCCCTCCTAACTGCAAATATTTTTATTTTTTCTATGATGAGAACATTGAAAAATAAGATGGTTTTGTTAGAGACAAGAAGAAAAATTTTTAGACATAGACTAATTCCTTCAAATTAATCAAATTAATCTGTTAATCAAGAATGTGATTTATCTTCAATGATTACCTTATCAGAAATAATTTTTTAAAATAGCAAACATTCTATAAAACTATTTGGCTAGAGGTTGCAAGCAAAAAATGCAAACAGCTTACACTACTTAGCCATCAAAACACTAAACAAAAGATTCTGTTTTACAGGGACAGCTGTATTTAGGACAATTGGCAAGGTTTCTGCTTAGTCTAGGAAAGCAAAATTCAAGCTTTATGAGCGATTGAGCACACGTATTATGCAGTAGCTGATCTGGAATGATTTTTTTTTTTCATAAATTGTTTAGAGCAATAGCATTTGCATTTCAGAAACTGATTTTGGAGGTAGGTAGCTCTCTGCAATGCTTGTGCTTCATTTCTCCCATGGCAACACCATGATTTATTTCTTCATTTTAGAGCCTTAGCACTGATAAAGAAGCCTGATAACAGTCTTTGAAGAGCCATCCACTAGTCTGGTCATCTTGAATTTGTGTGATCACAAATTTGATAAGAATTCATTTAATTCTGACCATATTTCCAGACTGTATTAACAAATCCTTACACTGTAAAGTTAGAACACAAAAAACAAATACTGATTTCTGGGATGATTATAAAATGAGTGTTCTATGCATGTTTATCATTTATGTCTACAGCAACACAGATCCTCATGCAGAATTTGTCCATGCTGACACCACCCACAAAAAAAAAAATAATACAACTGTGTTTTTATATAAATTTGAGTCAGAAACACTTGACTTTCCTGCAGTACCATACATTATTCCTACTTTTTTAAATAAAAAATTTTGAGAAAATGCTAATAGATTTGTGAAGTGCATAGAAGTAAGCAATATCCATCCTTTTCATGGTTTTGGACCTTTAATTGGTCTAAGATTTTTCATATTTAAATAGTTAGCCTCTCATTATTTTCCTGACTGTTGCAAACTCCTGATTTAAAATTCCACCCAAACCATTCAGAAATCTACATTTATTACAAGCAAACATTCACAATTAGTAACTGGTGTACTTGTCTCTTGGGGCAGGGCAGCGTTAGAGTTGGGGAGGGTTTTTTTCATTTTTAAAGGTAAACCTTACTACACTGGATAGAAACACAAGGCAACTTCACAGACTCATTCTATTGCCCACAAGTAGAGTCTCAGCTGCAATGCTCGTGCTTCACTGTTCCCACAGTGATACCATGATTTATTTCTTAATTTTAGAGCCTTTCCCTGTAGAGGCTAACCCTTACAGTGACTCTTACTTCCCTTTAACAAGTACTTATAGAAAAGCCTCTTTTTCTTCAGGCTACCATTGCTTCATAGATAAACATGGCTTACATTTTTCTGATAAACGGCATGTTGAAGGGATCACACAGCCACATCTCCCACAGCTTAACATTTAAGTGCATAACTAAAATGCTTCAGTGAGACTACCAATTACTGCAGTTATGTTACTACCGCACAGAACTGCTCAACACCAAACTGAGCTATGAGATTCCAGAAGCCATTTTTAGCCTAGGGCACTAGGCCAAAAATAACCTTTTCAGTTCTCTAGGAAGCCAAATGTATGAAGATATGAAAACTGGCAGAAGGAGTACAGTACTTCTTGCCAAAATACTGATTTTTTTGTTGTTGTTGCTGTGTAAAGTTAATACTTTCATATTACCTGATTCTTAACTGCTTGCAAATCCTTAGTGATAGTCTTTTAGAGACTATTTCTGAATTGTATCTGTGTATCTGTGCCAGATGCTACTATAAAGTGAGTTCCTGCATTGTGTTAATAAGTTTAAAACCACACCCAGGGCTTAAGACCATAAAGAAAGCTTGAAGTTTTAAGTCTTTCCTACTATCCCAACATCTTCCAGAACAAAACTTGAATTCAAATGCCTCAACATCCATTCTTCAAGATATTGCACACTGCCTTGATTGAGATATTAAACAAAACAAACAAACAAAAGAAAACCCCCACACCTATAGCCAGAGAACCAGAGAATCCAGAAAGCTGGATTCCTTTCATACTTTTGTCTTTGACCTGTTCTGAGATCTGGATTAGGCCATTCAAAATTCCCGATTACCAGTTTTTCCAATCTGTACAACCAGGGATAACCTGCATCATTACAGAACAATGAAATAACTCACTGAGCGAAGTTTGCAAGGTAATTTTTAACAGAAACATAGAACAAGGTCTATGCTAGGAACAAGTAAAAGTAGAAATCTTAAAGTCATTATATTAATGACTTAAGCTCTTAAAGTCATTACATTAACAATCAATATAATTACATAAAAGGCTTTCAAAATACAAGAAATTCAAAAGGCTACTTGCTCTACCCTTCCAAGTTCCTGACTGGTTGGCTGAATGCCAAAGGTACGCATAGCACACTTCAACTTAGCAGTAGTAGCTGCAATACCATGATAAAGGAGAGTGTCCCATGGTCTGTACCATGATAGTGTCTGTCTTACCTCTAAATTCCCTGTAAAAGTTTTAGCAAATTGAAGTTACTCATTATTTTAAATTAGTTCATATTTTTATTCAAATCATAAGATCTACACCACTTGCACAAAATATTTTCTTTGAAGGGGTCTGGCAGATTATATTCACTTTTTATGATGACTTTCAGTAAGCATATGGAAAAAAAAAGGGAGCAGTTCCAAAGATGGAGAAGAAATTTGCCAATATTTTTAAAGAAAAACAAGCAATTTTAGACTCAGCAGCCTCTTTCATCCCCCCACAAATGAAACCACAAAAAATAACATATAAAACCACATATTGCCAAATTAACATAATCGTTTTCCATCAAATTTGGAAGTCCAGATAGTGAATGGAATCAGCCATTAAAATACAGCTACAATTCGGTAGTCAGTTTCTGACTAAGAAACTACATCATCTGTTCATGAGAGATGAAAAAGCTGATCAAGAACTAGATGAAATGAAGAAATATGTTGACGTTGTATACAAGCTAGGAGGCGCTGGTGCTGATAGGTCTTAAAATAAGACAAAGCATTTTGGATGGATGGCTCAAAGATACTGGTCAAACATCTTACTAAGCAGGGGAAAATACCATGTCTAGTAAAACTTGCAAGTGACAGGACGTGTGTGAGTGAGGGAAAAAACAAGTAACTAACACAAAGCAGTCTAAACTGGCTGGCAAGTGGAACACAAACGAAGAGTAGGCAGTCAGCCAGACTGGAATTCAAATCTTGGAACAGGGATCACAGGCAGAACTTACCGGGTAGGGAAATGACACTGTACACAGGGGAAGGCAAAAGGACAGTTTTCTTGAACTGAGATGAACTCAAACAACAACAACAAAACACACAAACAAAAAACCTTAGCAACCCAACATAAAATGAGCATGGGAAACCCGGGGTTAAGTTTCTCCCCTTAATCAATCACAGCTGTGTTTAATAACCAGGGCAACTTTGCCCTGCCCCAACTGTTGAGAAGGCTCCTTTCAGCTCTGACCAGACAAACCATTCCAAAAATCTTCATAACTGTCTGCAATTTTTAATTGTATAACATATGAATGATACTATGTTCTTTCTCATTCCCCACCAAATAGACAGACTGTTATGTTGCTAGTACACTTGCCCTGCCTTAAAAAGACTGAATACAGCTAGGCCTCACTATTCTCCAAATACAGTAATATATCACCAGCAATGGTACAACCTGTCAATAGTTCAAAAATCCCTATTTCTCTTATCACTTAATCTTTAAAAAGTTAAGAGTTCAAACAGTTAAAAAAAAAAGTAATTTTGTAATGAAAATTTCACTTAACAATTTCACTATCCTTAAAATGTGACACAAGGTTCTTATTATAAATGAACTATTGCACTTGCATGTTTGGTATCTTGCCTTGCTTCTGTAAATCTTATCCAAGGGTGTATTCTGCTCCACTTCTTTCCTTGGATTAACCTCTGATACAATTTTCTCTTTCTACCCCACTTCTTGCCCATTTTACAAAACTCCATCAGTTTCAGTGATTTACTTTTGCATGCACATTTTATGAACCTGTTTTTTTCTGTTCAACAAACAACAAATCCAACTTGTTATTCATGCTTTTCCCTTCCTAGTTCAATGTGGAGGCTTTTTTATTTCTCATCTAATTAATTTTTAATTTTTACTTTTTGCCTGTCTAATGTAACGCTAGAAAGGAGTGATGTCACTGCAAATAACACAAAGATGTAGACTTCAGATGTTAAAAACCAGACAATAAATCAAAGTGAAGATGTCATTTGCAGTTACTTTGCTACTTTTGAAACAAACGTAATACAAACTAATATAAATAATATAAACTAGTATTCTAGTAGCATTCTTTAAAGTATAAAGAAATCAAGTAATATGCTACCTTAAAATATACTTCAAGATGTACTTTGCTGAATTTTGTTTCTTTAATTCAAAAAATTATTTGTCTTAAATCTTCTACACACATATTAATGCCAGCTGCTCCAGCAATGTCTCCTTCTAACAGAAAGAAGTATTTATAAGGCTGCATTAGTAGAAAACATCTAACTAGTCTATATAGACAAATCCAAAACCTAGGAATTAAATCTGTTACCAATCTTACATTTTAAAGTGCCACAGTCTTTAAAGCAAATAAAAGTATTACAACTACTGTACTTTGCACAAGGAATAAAATCTCCTACAGACCGGGATAAAGGACACAAGGCAGTTATTGCTATTTCTATTTTTAAATGGTTAGGAGGTTTACAGACATTGTGGTGTTCTGCACCATACAAGGAAAAAAGGGATAAAAAGATGGTCAGCAAGACGCCCTTAGTGAAAAGACACTGGGGAGAAAGCATTAGAATTTTATAAAAGAACTCCTCCCACAAGGACACATCCATGCACAAATTCAGCAGAAAGTAATTATTCCTCCAGAAGCTTAGCTCCTCAGTACCTTTCCAAAGAACTACTCTGATGTGTGTACTATCCCTTGCACAATATTACCAACACAGAACAGTCAGAAATCAGGAGATGTAACACCCATTTCTACTTCTGACAACGATCTGCACGCTGAATACAGGGATAACACTTCTGGCTCTTTCAGTTTTACACTCAGGAGAACAATAAAGGGGTACACTGTTTTCATAATTCTGGTCTCTATAGAAGTTGTTAAGGATACCTCTGGTTTCAAAAGTGTCATTTAAATTATTTAAGCCATATTGATTTGAACTGTAAATTAGCAACCTAACCAGCTCAGGATTGTTCACAAATCTAGTAGATGCTTACTAACAGCAACAACCCAGCAGGCAGAATGATGAACAGCCCATCTATGGCCTGGAGAAATTACTCATCCTTCCTAGAATGGTCATTCTGATATGCAAAACATCAATCTCTCCATCTTGGTTGCTCTTGTAACTCTGTAAGCAGCAAAAATGTCACTGGCTTTTCCTTCTGCAGGTAAATGGATGCTAAGGTTTCCAAACTTAAATTCAACAGTAAATATTTTAAAGTATGAATTTGAAACTATTATTTGTAGCATAAATCTATAAACCCCATGTATGTTAGGGTCAAACAATTTTAATCATATTTATCTAATTCTCCATTCACAAAAATTTAGACATCATGATTAACATAACTGGCATTTTCCTCAGTTTTACAGATATCAGAAAAGTATCCCAAGTCTTTTATTACATTCAACCAAGAATATACAGCTCCTCTCCCAGCTTATAACTATTTCCTTTCTCTGAATTCCTACTTCATATATTTTCACTAAGTAGTTCAGAAATTTCGCACTCTGTATGACACTACTACCTTTAGCAGTGTCTTCTTTTTATCCATTTTCTTGTTCAAACTTGTATTACATTAGCATTCACCCCCTTCCTCTTCCAAGCCACAGTTCCACTGGGCAAATATTCATTCTACTTTGTCACAGCGGATTCTGCCCCAGTCTCTTCCCCGCACAAAGTATTCAGTGTTTTCAAAACTCTATGTATAGTAACCATATTGAGACTCATGCAGTCTCTGCTGTTTTATAGATGTCTAAACTAAGATTTTTTTGTGTGGTGAAGACACAACAGAAACAGATCAGGGAAGGAATAAAAGGAGGCTCACAAACTGTATAGGGATAATTTGGCTTCTACCTCCCACAAGGCCTGTGATCACATGCAAGTGGTTCTCCTAAATTTTTTGTCTAGAAGCATTTGAGAAGGAACCTGTAGCACCTTGACTATCATAACAGTACTTTTGGAGCTCCGAGTCAGTCTTTTCCAAGCAGATTGTCCAAGTTTGCACAAAGGGACAATATTTCTACAGAAGAAATCAGTTTTTATTCATTTACATGCACAGCATGTCCAAACATTGCTTTGGCAATTCTAGGTAGAGGTATTTTAAAAAGAGCCACCCTAAACTGCAAGTTAGCTTTAAGGATAAAGGTAAGGGTAAATACACAGCAGAGCCTACTCCTGCTGAAATTGATGGGTTTCACCATTCCTCCTATCATATGATTTTTAGGCTGTAATCTCTCCTACCTCTTAGTCCTTTAACAAGTTTTGAAGCTTTTCTACAAAGCAAGCTAGTCCAAAAGAAAAACACAAACAGAAATGCAAGGAAAAGAGATTCACACAGTGTCAGTAGTAGACAGCCATTAATCTGTTCAAGCCACACTCTGAAACAGTAACCAGGCAATTGAGTACTGCTAATTTGTTTCATGCAACACAAGGCACTTCGCGCTAATTCAGTGTTTTGTGTTGAGTCTAAGAGCACCTGCAAAGTCACTGACTACATTTCAGCTATGGGGGCATAAATCTTCAGACAAAAGAGGTAACTCAAAAGCACAATTGACCAGACCCTGTAGCAAAACAACTAATAGACTCTTTTCACAAGGAGTCAATAGCCTTGAGGTTTCTCAAGATCCACAAGCGAGGATACACTCAGGCTTTGGGAAGAAAGAAAGGACCAATGGTTTAAACGGTGCCCTGCAGTTATAACTTGCTACACACATCCACGCTTCTAAAAAGACTCCTTCAGTTTGGCAAAGCGCGTTCATGAAACACTGCTTGAGTAAAAAACAGAAACTAGAATATGTTGACACAGAGACGTCCAGACAGAGCCCAAGATTGGGTGGTGTTGGAAACTGTTAAATACATAACAGTGTTACCTATACTGCTGGATACATAATAATGAACACAAAATTAATTTCTCTTCATTTTTAAGCCTTCATAGTTACATGTCATAAGTTTTGGCTGCAGGGTAATATTCAATTCATTAGTGATAATAAACAAACATACTTACTCTCCCTGTCCTAATACATTTATTATTTGTGTAAGAAACTAAGTAAAGTTAGAAATCTTCGAATAAACACAGTAAAGGATTGACTTTTGAACATGAAGAAGAAATAGAGTTCTTTTGTTTTGCTTTACAAAGACATATTTTTACTGATACAAGCTTAGATAAAGCAAGCAAAATGAAAGGCTCTCCAGAAGCCTCATCAGGAAAAAAAAAAAAACACCACAATTTAATCAAAAGATGAATTTAAGATGATGAATTATTCAAAGCAGTAATTACCAGAGAGAATTCTTAAAAGAAGAGAGGCATATCAAATCTCTTTTTTAACCCTAGTGACCAAATAATAGCCAAATTCTAAACAAGAGTCCATTTGGTGGTCATATTTGATACATGAAAGCGTCCAGTAGCACAAACTAGTCTGTATGTGTGACATCCTTCCCAGCACAACCCGTATTTAGAATAAATGGAACCAACTGGATATCTACTGCTAGAATTAGGAGAATTCTCAGAATTGAAGGAAGAATTACATCAATAAAGAAGCTGGAAAAAATGAGAATAAATTATGGCAATCTAATATACACAGAATTACAGAATGGTTTTGGTGGCAAGGAACCTTTAAATGTCATCTAGTTCAATACCACTACAAGAAGCAGGGATGTCTTTGACTAGATCAGGTTGCTCAGAGCCTCATCCATACTATTTAATTTTTTTTTAAATGGGAAATAAGAAATATTATTATGATTGTTGTTGGTTTTGTTGTTGTTATTATTATCAAAGAGAAATGAAAGGAACATATTTCATCTGAAAAAAGTAACAATCCCCATAGGGATACTGTGATTTTTCAACCATCTTGAAAACAAATGTGTAGTTATATAATCTGAACAACTATTTCAAAGATGCTGCCAGGCTAAGGTGTCTTCAACACAGCATTGTCTGGCAAGCACAGTCCGCTTAGAAACATTTTTAAAAAGAGCAGGTAGGGGCACTTTTGTTGAGTGAGCACTCTAAAGAACAAAAAACAAATACATATTCCTTCCCAAATTTCATACTGTCCAAATTAGGAATGAAATACTTCAATTTGTAACTATTTTCTAACAGTCTAGCATGTGATAAAAAAAACTATTTGCTTCTCTCCCATGTTATCACCAGCAGCAGCAAGTAATCCTGCCTTGTGTGCCTGTGAATAACTTCATCCAAGAGAAATGGATGAAGTTATTCACCAGAAAAGGTTCAGAAGATCTGTCTTCAGAAATACAATCAAAGCCTATAGAAAGAGGTTGAAGTGATAAAAGCAGCTATGGTTACATATTTAAGTAACATCTTTGGGACCTTTTCTTCCTCTTTTATAAAGTAACATGCTTCCAGCATTCCCAGCGGTTTGGAGGAATATAATTGCATGCTATGACTTAAGAACTATGTGATTACTGTGCCACTACCTTCTGCATAACCCAGCCTGTAATAAAAGTGATAAAAATAGCATTTATTATTTTTGAAATGGTTTTCGCAAAGCATCCATACTGATGTGGTTTAAAACATCTGACTAAACTCAAGACACTTTATACAGAGGTTTTATTTTCTTCTAACAGTACTGAACACCATGCAAACTCCCTTTTGTGTGCAGAGATCCTGCCCAAAAGTTCCATCTGACCAGGTCACTCAGCTCTTAAGCAGAACTTTCAAGGACTGTGAAAGAAATGTCCTATCATGTCTCTATAAGCAAGATGTATTTAAGGCAAAGGAAAGTCACAGAAGAAAAAGTGCAACAAGAAGCTGCACGAATAGAAAGTGACAAGCATAGTTAAGCCTCTGTAGTTACTACAGAATGTAACTGCCATAAGAGCTAGAAAAGTCAAACTACCCAGTCCCAGCTGTTAAAGGCAAACAAACCATGTTCCCTTCATAATTGCATCAATCGCTATAGAAAATCTGACTTTAAACTTCAGGAAAAACAATCAATGCATGAACAGAGAATTTAAAGTTTAACACTTCTTTCTTCCTCAGACCTTCCTAAAACACCCAGAACCTTTCTAGAAAACAAGCTTGGTAATATTTCATTTGAGAGTAGTTGCAGACCAGAACTTTCTGAATCCAAAAAAATATTTTCAGTCTCTAATACTAAAACACTGTCATGATGCAGACCTGGTTTCAGTTTTCTGGAAATTCCCTGCTTCTCAGACTTTTAAACTCAACCCCCAGACTAGTCTTCCCTACATCTAAAAGTGCCTTCATTTTTCATTGAGATTGACCCTCCTTACCAAAAAAATAAAAAAGCTTTAACAGTGAAAGGCTACCCCTACCCCAACACTCAAAGTTTACGGGCTTCAGAGACATGTCAGCACATCAGATCCAAAACTATAAGTCACTCACTGCACAGATATATTCCAAGCAGTACAAGAAAGTACCGGTTTTACATTATGCACATTTATGGAGAGGAAGCAAGAGAGAAAATTCCCATCAAGAGTTTGCCTCAAGAGCTTCAGAAATCTGGGCTTAAGCCAAGCATCTCTTCTGCTTAGATATTTTAGTTATGTAATGTAAAAAGAACCATGAATTTTTTTGAAATATATCAACACACAACTTAATTCTCAAGGCAAACAATTCCCATTAAACAATTATACTGTTACAAACAAAAACATAAAGTAACTATAGATTAACACATGGTTCTTCTAAAGAGGGACAATGAAAAAAAGGCTGCTGTTGTCACAAGATTGAGACATGGGCTGCTCTACACTCCTGTTTATACTAAACAAAAAGAGAACGAACACACAATTTTACATTCAATTTCATATTGAATGTCTTCCACGTAAACTCTGACAAAAGTATATTAATGCTTGAAGGCAAAGACTTTTTCCTAGAAAAATTAGTAGAATAAGCAAGCATGTAACAAGCAGGTACTACCTATACATATCACCCACAGCTCATGCCTGTACAGCACATACTTACACAATACATAAATACTAACATGCAATCACTGCCAATCAAACAATTTTCTTCCCCAGTACATAATTTTGCTTTCCAACAGTTTGGATCAATATAAGGTCAAACCAAATAAGTTAAATTTCTGGATTTCCAAACTATTTATCTCATATTGTGGCATGCCTTTGTTAGAATACAAGTTTGAAAAATGAATGAGATAAAATGCCTTGCTTGAGGAGACAATCTGAAAGTCATTCTTCTAACCACATACAGTGTCACCACCATGCCTAACCCCTTTTACAACTGTTACTGAGTCAGCTGTTAGCATGGCAACTCATGCTATCCGTTCAAGGTAGTTTCATTCATCAGCATTCTTACATATTTCTCTTTTATTAGTATGACAATATAGGTGTTCAGATAGACCAACATGAAATCCATTCAGCATCAGCAATCAAGTGACAAAACTAAATAACAATTACATATGACATCTACCACACATCTGAGACATTAACTCTGTTCCTTATACCCGGGGTAGACAAGTATGCAGTCAGCACATATGTATCCACATACAGGAAGGCATAAATACCCTCATGTGCAGAAGCAGTCGAGCATTTCGATTCATGCTATCACATGTTTGCATGCAGGTATAGCACCTGTTGTTCTGTGGGACAGGAACAAGTGACTACATGCCTCCTCCTTTGCTGTTACAACACAATTATCTTCAGCAGGCAAATGGGGACACAAAAGGGCATGCGGAGGAGGTACACCAAAGATCTTAAGAATACACTAATACATTCTTCTAATGCGGGTTTGTACTGTTCTGTCTCCTGAAACCATGCAAAGAATGGGTTAGGTTCCAACCCCTGGCACAAACAGGGGCAGGAAAACAGGTATGACCCTTTGAGAGGGGTCCATCTCCTTAGGTGAGAAATAAGAGTGCCTTTTTCATGTTGGAAGGAAGGTGTTAGGGCAAGGTAAACACAGACTGGATACACCTCTCCTCGCTACTCCTGCCCGCAGGGTTGTCAGGCCTGTCCCCTCTGCAGATTTATGTAATGATGGTGTCCCCCACTACAGAATATGTACAGTGCCTGTGGAGACAGGAACCTCTCTTCACATTTGCCTTGGAAGACAGCACTGCATAGAGCTGGTATTTGTGCCTACATGACTGTAAGGACACAGGGGTGGATGTCAACCCCAGTGATGAACAAGTGCCATTTGCCAAAGTTAGCGCGCTCCTCGGGGTTGGTGCAGAGCAAGCATGTTCCTACGCTCAGGTCTCCACCTATGGCGTGCAAACAGGTGACATGTTCAGAGGCATATCTTAATGTGGTTACACACACAGACCTTCCCCCTCTCCGTGCCAGGGGGGTCCACCCACGGGCAGAAGAAGCTGGTATCCACCCTGGCACGTGTATGCAATTCCTGCCGCAGCTGAATCAAAGGTGGGCTGGCCGCCACCGCAAACCTCGGCAGCCAGGGAACAGTGGCACAGCGATGCATTCCCCAGAGGGAGAAGAGGACAGGTGCGAGCAAGAACTCCCCACACACATCCACACACACACATTCCCCCGGTGTGCCAGCTCTGCCTCGCCAAACGCGGAGCCGGGGGGGATGGAGTGGAGCTCTCGGGGATCCAGCCATATGGGAGCGAACACCTCCCTCGTACAGCACGGCGCGGCGATAAAGAAAGCACGGGGGCCGCGCAGGGAGGGGTGGGCTCCGCTCCCGCGTGGGGACGGCGACCGACACGGAGGGGAGTGGGCGTTCTGCTCGCAGGGAGGCCGGGGGGCTCCAGCGCCCGAGGGGAGAGGGGTCCCCGGCATCACACCGACTGAACCCGCCCCTGCCCCTCGCCCGGGCTCACCTGCCCGCACCGTGTCCGAGAGGTCGTGGCTGAGGGCGGCGGCGCTGCGCGGGAACTCCTTCAGCTTCCTGCCGCTGAGGTTGAGCGCCCCGGAGTGCGCCGCCTCCTCCAGCGCCCGCTCCAGCCCGCGGTTCAGCGGCGCCGGCAGCCCCAGCGCCCCGCCGGAGACGGAGACGGAGACGGAGCCCGGGACCGAGCCCGGGCCGCCCACCGCGCACAGAGCCGCGACGGGGAACGGCTGCGCCTCGCCTCCCAGCGTCGCCATCTTCCCCTCGCCGCCGGGGGTACCCAGAGGGCCGCCGACCTGCCTCCCTCCCTGTATCCCTGTCTTCTTCTTCTTCTTCTTCCTCCTCCTCCTCCTCCTCCTCCTCCCGCTCGCGGTGGCGGCGGCGGCGCGCGGCAGGGGCGGGGGCGCGCGGCCCGGGCGAGGCGCGCCCACTGCG
>JAWWMO010000001.1:55020868-55039868 GCA_035047845.1 Dendrocincla fuliginosa
CGGCGCGGCGCCCCCTGGCGGCGGGTGGGAGGTGGGAGTGCGGCGGGGGCCGGGAGGGCGGTGCCGTGGGGCTTGTGCCACACCGGCCCCTTCTAAACCAAACCCAGCCCCACACGGCCCCTTCTAAACCAAACCCAGCCCCACACGGCCCCTTCTAAACCAAACCCAGCCCCACACAGCCGCCCACCGCCTGCCCTGGGCTCTTGCTCTCGGAGCCCGTCCCGCAGCAGGGCGGTCTGAAGCGTGCCCGTCCCGCCTGCCCGGGAACGGCATTCCTCCTGGGGAAGTTCGAGGCTCCAGGGGCTGTTGCCACCGAGCGAGACCCTGCGGGGCATCTGCCCCGAAGAAGGGCTCCCCGTGCCTTGCTCCTGCCGCAGGAGGGGCTGGTGCACACCGGAGTGTGGCTCCCGGGGACGGCCTGCCCAAGAGAGACCCTCGAGGATGAGATTTGTGGTGACAAACCAAGAATGGGAACCGCAATCCGTCCAGTTTTCAAGGGGATAAACTTTCTGAGGGGCAGAGGGTGCTGGGTTTGGGTTTGTTTCCCACTCCCCCTGTGCAGCTCGGCAAAGCTGAGCCCTGGAGCGGGAGAGGAGCGAGGCCGCATGTTCCCACAGGGTTTGCAGAGTTCAAAGCTAAAATAGGACTCGCACGTCATCACCCATGACCTGTGTTTTACAGACCATTACATTTCACTCAGTTACCCCGTGTTGTGATCAATGGCTGACATTAAACCAAAGCCTTCCCGGCTCCAGGAAGTTCAGCCGCTGAGGGCTACAGGGACAAGGAAGGCCAAATCGCCATAAGGAAATAACCCTAGTGAAGAATGAGAGACACCACTGTGAGTTGAGCAGTCAAGACCAGAAACAGCACTGGGAGAAAAAGGTGTTAAGAAACAGGGAGAAAGGATGTTAGAGTGGACCTTTTCACATAGAGGTATCATAACATCCATTAAAATCTTGTTCTTTAAGATATGCTCTCAGTATCAGCATTTTTCATTTATGTTTTATATGCATTGCATCACTGCAGAAGTGTTGCAGGTAGCATAGCTGTGTTTTTCAAGAGATGCCTTACATTAAGGAAAGAGCTGGAAGGTAGATGGGTAGGAGAGGGTTACTTTAAGTACATTTTTACTACACCTAAAATACAAGCCCTGAGCCTGAACTCCAGCACAAATTCCCCTCATACCTAAAGGTGCCAGTTCTTTATGTTTTATGCAGAGACCTTGGGTTTTGGCATGACTAATTCAACATACTACCTGTTCAAGAAAGTTTTGAATGCACCAGAGAGCAATTCTTGAAACCAGTCCTTGGAACAGCCCCTAGGCTAAGAGGAAATCAACAGTTACCACAACAGTTGTGCCCAGATATCACATTACTTTTGACAAAGCTTCTTGGTGAGTTAGTAAGATAGTATTTCCCACAAATTTTCACTAGTCACAGCATGTTTTGGTTTTGTTAAAATGCTTAATTCCAGCTTGCATGCAATCTTTGCATTGCTGCTGGAGAGCATAAAGAAACAGATAAATAGCTACATCTTCTCATCAATTTAAAGAAAAGTGTTGATGAAAAGTAAGTAATAGCAACATTATTTAACTCAAGTTGAAGAAACTGTGAATAAGAACAACTGCTAGGCTATATCTTCCCTATATTTTTTTTAAATGCAATTCCTTAAATGCAAGTTCAATGAACTAAGTGCTCTATTCTTATACACTTAGAGAAGTCTGAAATATTGTAGGTTATATAACTCAGTAAATGACTTTGCACGGAAGATTTCCTGTGTATTTAATTACCCAACATCGTGGAACTTTATTTTGAGACTTTTAATATAGAACTAAACATTCAGACGGCATAGATGTCAAATTCATCTTCCAGCATCAGCCCTTTACACTCAAGTAGCAGGCCTGTCTTTTGGTGACCTTTGGGGAGTTTTCTCGCCAGTGCTAATGTCCCTTCCTCCCCCACTTCTGGTAAGACAAAATTATTTCTAATGTTTATGTTGATTAAAAAAACCTCTGAAACCAAACCAAACAAAACAAAAAAAAAAGGTGGAGTTTTTTTCTCTTCATTGTCTTCATACCATAGCACTAATCCTGGGATTTGATTTACAGCATCTTGTGTAATGACGATTAGCAACGATGCATTTCTTAGAGTCATTAGAAGGACAACTTGTCCTCCTTTGCAGGAGGTATCCAAAGCACAGATGATCCATCAGGTTACCCACAGGGTGTCCACTTTGGCTGCCCTGTTGGGCTCACATGAAGGGCCCGTGACTGGCAGAGGCAGACAAGTCAGCAGAGCCTTCCCTCTCAAGATGCCCACCATCAGGACAGCTAGAATTACAGAGAGTCTGGGGCTACCCTGGCACATCATTTAGCAGAGTTTAAAGATGCAGGTTCCCCCTTATAGCAATGCAAGGACACACGGCAATAACCAGGGATCAAGATTGTTTTAAATTGCTTTTCGATCTGAGCTGCTGAGTTGCAATGCAGGCATGAACTGTGCTTATCAGATACTGTGTTGAAACTTCTGGAAATAACACTAGGAAGGCTGTTAATGTTATCAAGATTGTATAGAAAAAAACCCAACTACATAGCACTGTGTTACACTCCAGCCCCGGAGCTGCAGGCTCATGGGCTCTGCTAAGAGTCTTACTTTAATATTTATATATACCAGGGTTCTTTAATACCTCAAGGAAACATCAAGAGAATAAGCCACAAACTTGTTCCCAAGGAGTTTCTTCATTAATTTCAGGGAGAAAATAAGGGAACTTGGCAAAGGTTCAAAAAGGGCACTACACAAGCTAGACAGAATGTTCCACCAAAATACCAACTCCGCACATATTAATCAACAACACCCAAGGCAATACTCAATTCACCACACTTAAGTCACATCCAATCCCTCCAGCTCCAAGCCACCCAAAGTATCAAGAAAGTAAAGAAAAAAGAAGCAGAGGGAGCAAGAAGAGGGAAAAGCAGAATGAGGGAGAGACAGCTACCACCAAAACTCTGGAAGACTAGCTCCCATACATCCAGATGGCAGGGCCATGACATGTGATACCCCAAAACCTCTGGTTTTATCTGCTCTGGTCTCTACAGCCAAAACCCCCAGGCAGGGCCTCTAACCCGCTGGCCACTCTGGGGTTCCAGGCCAGGGTGAGGGGCAGTGTTCTCACTGTCTCTGCCTATCTGAGCTGGGCCAGGGGCTCCAGAAAATGTGGTGTGTTACAGTTTTCCTGGGCTGTTTGTGACTGGCAGCTGCTCCAGCACTTCCCCATGTGGGCTCCAGGGCCTGCCATGAGGGATACGATGCCACCCACCTCCATGAGGTTTGACCCATCCCTTCTGCTTACACACACACACAGAGGCACTTCCAACAAGGTGGTTCTGACCCGATAATAATTGATCTGGTGTGTAGCACACTGAAGCTGTATATTGCCATCACTTTCTCTCTTCTGTACCTGAGCACTGTGCCAGATCTAACTCTGTTCCTATAGATACAAAGGATTAGAAACTGGAAGCACAACAGAAAAAGAAAAGATCAATTACACCAGCATGGGTTTCCAATTTATGCAAATGTATATAGAAGGTCATGCTCCATATATAGACCTTGTTCAGATCACTAAATGGGCACATCCTGGCACAGCCGCTAAGCTGAGCTAATGAAAAGCTGTATCTGCAAGTAGCCCTTCCATTTCTTGCCTCCATCTACATGATCTCCCTGGTTCCTATATGACAGTATTTGCATTTGTCTGACTCTTCAATGAGACCTAGAACAGCTTAAAAGTTAATCTAGAATGAAAAGAAAACCATGGATATCTTCAGTCAACAGATACAAGTGTAAGAGAGGAGAGAAGAAATGCAGAAGGAAGACTCAGGGGTGGTATCAGAAGGAAAAGTTTCAGAGGTGACTGTTTTGCACTGGGTCACATGTAATATCTCTGACAAGAAAAATTTTATCAAAGATATACAGAAAAATTCCATCAAAGATATACAGAAAGTACCATAGCTGAGGGAAAGATGAGCCTTAGAGTCTCGAGTGAATTTCTGTCACTCTAAATTGGCAGACAAGGGTTAAATAACAAAGTCCATGTGGCTTCTGAAGATCAGAGCTGGATAAGGGCTTATGTGCAGGAAGCTGGTACCTCACGAGGTAGCATGTGGCCTCAGCGTGGGTACCTGTCCTGTACTAGACATGGGATTTTCACAGCATGGAGCAGGAAAACCTCACTTTATTTCAACATACATGTGTTCACCTCATGTTCCACATGCTCTAAGATAATGTTGAAGAAGCAAGAGCATGGAGTAGCTTGACACGCCAGGGTACACCAAGGTTTTCTTCATGTGAATATCCCAGGTGGAGAAGTTGTCTGGTATAGAGACAGAAACAACAGACACACTAAGTCAAATGTCAAACAGAAAGTGAGTTTCACCCAACTTGCAATGCTACCTCTGTTTGATGCCACATAAAACAGCAGCCACAACTCAGGTTACATTATACACTCTTGGTAGCATGGGCATAACATCACCAGGACAAGGAAAATTGTTAGATGAATCTCAAGGGGGAAAATATGCAGACTGAAGCCTCAGGTGGCACAGAATAAAAGATGCTCCTTTCAATTAAAGCACAGACTCCTGACCTACTCACAGCATTCCTAGGACGAGCAGTTCACAGCAGACACACCAGGAGAATGAGTAGCCCAAGCAGAGCAGACAATACCTGCAGCTTCCTTGCAGCACAGTTGGTGAAGGCAGCTTAAAAGGCGGGGAAGATATACCAGGAAATAGCTCAGAAAAATCCATCTATGTAGCACCTGTCTTACAGCATACTCAGAAAACAAGACAAGAAAGGGGGCAAAGAAGAGAACGATCAATTGATTGGAAACAGTAGATCAGGGGAAGCTTACATATAAAGCAGGAGCTCAGAAGGTTGGTAACCAGCATAGTCACTGCTCAGAAGACATGCAAGGTTCATCCTTAACATATATTCAAGAAAGCTCACTATTTAGGGGACAGAATTATTTAATTTCTGCAGAAAAAGAAGCACTTCTTGGTCCCAGCAGCTGATTGTGGCAGGCATTGGAAGCTCAGAAAAGCATCTCCTTTGCTGTGTCCTGAGACCACCTACCAGGTGAGCAGGCTTAAAACCACACTGAGTGATAGTTGGTGGGGGTAAACTGTTGCAGGATTGATCCCAAAAGACATCAGATACACTAGACATGTTGGAAAGGTTTGCTGTCACTGTCAGGGTAGCAATGCTGCTGTACAGACATGGATGCAACAAAACAGAAGCTGCAAGAGGTCATGACCACAAGCTCAGCTCTTAGCTAACAGGTCATGGAAATAGACCCAAGGGTAAACTAAAACCACCATGAAACTTAGTATCACTGAAACATCTGAACAGAGTTAAAGGCAATGCTGTTTCACGCCCATAACTGAAATATTAATTTAGTTCACATTTAGTTGTAAACTGGCAGAACTTCTAAGTTTCTCAGATGATCTTGAAACAGGCAGTGTGATAAAGTGGTAACTGCAGCCACGTTTACCTTGAATCCACTTCAGCAGAGGTTCAGGGGATTTTAACTGTGGTGGGAGCCTTGTTCTTGAAAGAGAAAGACCAGGTAGGTATTTGAACCATGGTCAGTAGAACAAAGGCATACCTAAGCTGGGAAAGGAATGTCTTCCAGGAGTTTGTCTTTGTGAAAATTTGCAACAGCATCTGGTAGGGGAAGAAGCCATCAAAGTAAGATATAACCTGTCTTCTAATAAAAATAGAGAAGACAATTGGTTATTGTCAATAGCAATGAGACAGCATCTGCAAACATTGGCAGCCTCACAATGCCTCCAGTGTATGCTGTTGAAATACTACAGTTCATATGTCTGTTGCAAAAAAACTATGCAAACCTGATTTCCTACCCACATCAGATTATTAGCACAGACACATGAAATGGACACAGAAATAGAGAATCCTCAGTCTGTTGCAGAATCCAGAAAATGCAAAAAGATAGAAGACATCGGCCAAGCCATTGAATTTGTGTTTCTAGGTGGAGCACACAAGGCAAAGATTTTGTAAGACCCATGTTAATGATTCTGGGAAAGACAGAAAATTAAATGCACCATATGCCTTTTTTGAAAACAGCAAAAACACTGGGACCAGAGGCAACCACTGCCTGGTAAGCAGTTGTGATATAAAAGGAGAAAGTGCAGGCGTGAAGGCCTAAATGCCAAAAGTAGCAGTGGAAATGAAAGAACAGCTCTACCTAAATGCAAGCTCAAATTTTTCCCTACAAACCACTTCTCTGTTATAAACAAGTTCTTGAGACACATGGGAACTCAGTAAGAGCTGTGAACTAGCACCAGCCTGGTGGTTGCAAACTACTCATCTGACTTGAGTCAGGTAAGTAATTCTAATTGACCAGTGCTGTGTTTATGCCTTGTCCTCACTCAGTCCAACCATGTTGCTGATACCAGTTGACTGGCAGCAATAAATGTGAAAATAAAATTGCAAAGAGGGTCTTGGGATACCTGCCACCAGGAAAAAAAACACACCATGCATGCAATTCTTGAATGATGGATTGTACCCAAGAATATTTCAGTAGCCAGATATGCTTTGACAAGGCGCACAAATATGGATCCATGCAAACCACCAGCATCTCTCAACCCAAAAGGTGTTTCACCCCTAAAGGGTATCTTTGCTTTCCAAATATGTGTGCAGGACCACTGAAGCAAGAGTCATTTGCAATAACAGCACCATCAGAATAAGGCTTTTACTAGCAAAAGGTAACCTCCTCCTTGGATGTCCTAACAGCCCCCAGACATCAGCAAGGTTGACAAAATGCAGTATGTTATGAAGAGCAAGTCATGTGGACTCTCAGGTTTAATCACTTAGTTTAAATTAATTCACTTTTCATGGAAGTGAAGTTTTATGTGTTATAGGTAGACAGATTTTGGTCCATATGGGGATGCTGCCTTGGTACATGGCCAAGGGAATTGCTGAACTAGGAAGGGATACTCAGTATATTTCATAATTCAAGAACTGTGGGTTGTATGACTACAGAGAAAATTCATGTCTTAGAGCAGCCTTTGATTCTTTTATATTTCATATATGATGGTACAGATGCTGAGAGTGTCTTTCAGATAACTTGAGTAATTTAAAAATAAATCTACATTTGCATTTAGTCTGCTATGCTGCAAGTATGATGGGACAGGTCTTGAGAAACAGTGGTAAAGAATCAAGATCAAAGTTTACTATTTAACCGCAATTTATGTCCTCATCCTTTCCATAAAGATCAAGGCATTCAGCAATTCATATTAAACCTCCTAACAACAATAATTCTGGTTTATCTGAGAGAAAAACAAGTCAGCTTGTTTCATCATAAGTCACTAACATATCTAAAATTACTATAATAACTCTATACTAAGTAACTTTATAAGCAATATTTTAGAGGCATTTTACTCCCAGTTACACAATACAACACTTTGTTCAGAGCAGTCTTATCTTCTTCCCACACATAACAAAGCCTCCATTCTGTAGTTACTTGACATTAGCTCCTAGCTGGAGCCCAGCATAGGGTGGGCTAGGGTGCAGTTGATATGCTGGGCGGGGGGGGGGGGGACCGTGAGAAGAAAAAGGTGAGAACTGCTCTTCTAGGTGTGGCTTTGCTACTACACCTGCAGCAGAAAGCACTTCCCAGCAGTGCATCACAAGCTTGCAGCACCTGAGAGGTAAGCAGAATTCTCACAAAGCAGACTTTTGCTACTTTCCAGTGAAGTCTGGATCTTGCAATCACAATATGAGGATGTGAACTTTCCACCACTGCAAAATCTCGTGTTCTAGGTATGAGTGACTAGACACAACAGGAGCTGGGTGGGAGCCACAGGCAGGACCTGTGCTCAGATGAACCCTGCTAGAGAGGTAGCACTTGTCGTGGCCTCACTCCAAACTCCATTATGTAACTTGTCCCTTGTCCCTGTCCCTTTTCAAGTCATGCCATTATATGACAGCACCTCAGTCTTTGCCAAAGACGACACTTGTAACAACTAAAGCAACTGATTTTTGCTTAGGGCAAGTTTCTCTTTTAATTAACGTACCAAGTGCTTGAGATTCCCATAAAAGAAGACCTCATTGCCCTATACTGTGCAAGAAGACAGATACTGGTCAGAATTTCTTGCATTGTAAGTAGTGAATCATGTTTCATATATACGGGCCTGCATGTTTGGTGACTGAGGGCATATGGTGAAGTAAGAGGCATAGTATCAAGGAACATGATGGAAATAATAGATTCGTCTGGGGAAGAAATAGTATGCAGCATTACTAGTATGACTGACTGCAAAAGACAACTCAAAAATTGTTCTGATGGGGGGAGTCCATGTTCTTGCAGTGCCGGGCAGAAAACACTCCTCCCTTTACCCCCTCCTCTTTCTCCAGATACACACTGTCAGACTGGGCAATGCACACCCAGCAGAATACCTTTCCTTCTCACTGGCAGGTAGAGTTACAGCGTGCTTTTGGGCATGACAAAAGAAAGGTGATCCTGTTAACTGCAGACTTTCGTATCTTGCATGTAGTGGAAGCCAGGAAGGTGCCCAGTGATGGATAGTGCTCTGGCTGATTTCTTGCAATGGTTTGGCTCCTGGGAGATGCCAGGAGATCCTCCCATGCTGCAGAATGGGAGCGAAGGGTGCTTCCCTTTATGCAGAATCATCTGTTAGGGCACGTATCCTTATGTTCTCAGTGTGCACCCATTTAAGGACAACTACCTGAATGTCTTTTTCTCTTCTCTGCCAGTTATGTTTGAGCCATCTTCCTTACCTTGTGCCTTCAAGTACTTTCTTAAAATTAATGTCTAATGCTCTATTTTTAACAATAGGAGTTGAACATTGAAAAGGGAGAGCTAAGTGAAGGGTACGTGGAGAGAAGGGGAAGGAAAAGCAATTCTCCACCCATCCCCCCATCTGTGATCTCTACATCTCTGTTAATATGTAAAACAGAGCAGCATGTACAGCCTACATTACATGTAGCAGTTGCAGTGTTTTCTTGGATGTGTTGCCTATGACACTGAAAACACTGTTACTACTAAAACAGTAACCAAGCAGTACTGCGGATTACTTATCCTCAGTGGTTCTAATAAATGAAAGAGAAACAGCAGAAGAAGTTCCTGAAAAAAACCTTTTGGGGATCTTGCTGCCATTTGGGCATATAGATGGCAAAGGTATATCCTTTATATGTTTCATGGGGGCCTAGAAAGCTGTTTAGAAAAAATGAAAACAGCTAGCAAACAAAGTGAAAGAAATGTTGTTAATACTCTGAAGAAAAGGAAAAGTAAGAAGGAAAGTGCTGGTCAGGGAAAGCATTCAAGGCCTCCCATGACAATGGAAGCAATAGAGATAATTTTTGGGGAAAAAATGGAACTAGAAATTAGAGACTGAGACTTGTGCTCTACTGTTTTGTTGGGTTTTGGAGATTTTTTTTGTTTGTCTGTTTGTTTTTCCACAAAAAAATTCTGAATTCTCCACACTTGCAAAGAAACAATTGACTTTTCAAAGATATTAAGCTGGGAAATTGTTAGGATGATTGCTACTATAATGCTTCTACACTATAGAAGCATCTACAATGCTACTATAATATCTTGTGCTCCGATGTGATACCACTCTCTGTAATTACAGTCCACAAAAATGAGGCATGTTTCATAAACCATTCCAGAAGTTTCTTTCTGAAGTCGTAAATGACCTTTCTTTTTGTACATACAACACAGCTCAAGCTCACATAAACCAGCAGCAAGCTCCTCCTCACACCTTTCATCTATGGCCACTTACTTGTCCTTCAGGCCAGCAAGTCCTTCTGCAGCAGCATCTCTTTTGTGACAGGTCATGTGGCTTCACATCTCTCTCAGCAAGCATTGCCCACCAGCGCTGGAGCATGAGGAGGTTTAGTTCCAGTCCCTGACTGAGTTGGACTTGTCCAGGGAAAACTTCCAGGTGCCTGTAGGACCTCCTCAGACTGTCCTTGTGTGGATGATTATGCCAAATATGCCTGATTTTGGACACTGCACTTTGTCAAAACTGGGATTCAGGATACCTACATTCACAGGAACCTTATAAAATGTATTTTCTGAGCTGTGTTGGAGGTACATATGTTAGGCACTTATTTACAGGAAGACTTCATCTTTCATTCACAGACATCTGGCCAAATGTGTCAGGCCATGGAGATTTAACCAGAGAAGTGAAGAAGACTGACTTCAAGACAAGCATATATTTAAAGTCTAATTACCAGGTGTGCCTCATATTTGCAACATATCTTCAATAAAAACTCTGAAGATTGGCTAGCACTCATGGTTTTAACAGTACACCGCCCAGTATTAAGTCAAAAGCCTTAATAAATCTAAATGTATGACAGTACTTTTATCAGCTAACTATATAAATTCCTCAAGCATGAAATCAGGTTTGCTTTGCAATAACTCATTTTCATTAATCTATATTGATGGCACTAATTATATTTGTATATGTTGGTTCCTTTGAAGACTCATGTTGTTTTTCTGTCATTTTGCCTACAACCAGTGTCAAGCATACAAGCCTACAATTAGTTGCTTGTCACACCCTCTGAAATGCTGGCACGGATCCAGCATTTTCCCAGTCTTCTGGAGTTTATTTCTGGTTCCACGGTGTTTTCTGAACATCTTTAATTGCTGATGCATTGAAAGTTGTGTATGCCTCTGCTAGGATGCAATCATAAATCTTGCTCTATTCTGAACAAAAAATAATTATATTTTTCCTGCCTGTTCAGCACCACTGATAACAGTTTTGTCTTCTGTATCAAGTGACGGGCCTAAACCATCATCATTTCTAGTAATTTAATGTTTTCATATTGTCCTTGGCTGTCATTTGCACATTTTCTTTTCTGAAATCTTTACTTACTTATTTTCAGCACTTTATGATTTCTTATATATGGATTGTTCTATTTTTTCACTATAGAAGTTATGTCTTTTCAACAACTGATTTCCTTCTGTGACTGAATCATGACTAATGTTTAGTCCCTCCTTGACAAAGGGGAAAATGTGACACTCTTCAATCTGAATAAACTTTGAAATAAATTTCCATATTTATTTTCATTTTTCTACCTCTATTTTACCTCCCATACACTTTTCTCTCAATTTACCCGTGGTTCAGAAATTTAATTTTCAGGATAACCAATACACATACATTACCGGTGGCCAGTGAGTAGTGCTTGTCCATACTGAACATAGTCAGATCATGACCATTGGCCCTGAGGCAACTGAAACTGTCCAGTGTATCCATTAATTCTTTTTTATGAATGGTGACTATAACATAAATCCTAAGCCAACAATTAAATTAAAGTCATAGAGATTCTGTGAACTCCAGGAGTTCCTTCCTTTTGAATGTCTGCTTTTTACAACAAACCCCCATATTCTTCTAAATAGTGCTACAGGGAAAAGGTAGGAATGCAGAGAAATTGTTTTCCTATTCTTCCTTTTTAAAAAATCCTTAAAATACTGATTCCCTGCCCCCTGATTTTGCCTTCAGCAGAATGGTCAGCACCAGAGTTGGAGCTGACTGGCTCAGCAAGTGCCAGAGATCTGTAGGACATTGCAGAGTAGCAGGTGATTGCCTTCTCAGTGGCCCTGTCCTAGAGAGGACAGGCAAGAGTCAAACCTGCCTGTGGACTAATCAAAGTCTGTGGCCCCTCTCATGGATTTCCCCTAGGCTTTGCAGGGATCATGTATAAGCAGCCACATGTTTTCCTCCTCAGCCCTTCTCAAATATGACCTCTTCTGTTCCCAGCCCTCCCTGCCTCATCTCTTCCCATTCTTGGCTTCTCAGTCCCAATCCCAGTCTCCTACATTTTCTCACCCAGCCCAAATCTCCCTTCATTATCCCATTCTCCCCTTCCTTGATCCTTATCCAAAACTGCTCACATGTCTAAGTTTTAGCTCTGATTTTTTCTATATTTAAACCAAACTTCTTCCTCCTCACTACCACCAGCCCGATGAAGGGGGACATTAAGAGGCCAGGAAAAACAGAACCCAAGGCCACAATAGCCCAGCATTGCAATTACATAGTCCAGAAGGAATGGTGTCCAGCTCAGACAGACTATTCAAGGTATTTAGCACACAGCTGCAGCAAAGATCTACAAAACGTGCTAACTGTACTTTTTCCCCCAAAAGCTCTATGACTTGGCCATATTTAGGCTCTTTTTTTTGGAGATACAAAGTATACAAAACCCATCTACAGTTAATTTCATGTCCCCCCTGTAAGCATGGGGCCCAACTGGGGTTTTCAAATGAAAGACAGAAATTAGTATCATAAAACAATAGATGTTTTCTGGCCACATTCTTGGAAGGAACTGAACTGCTTTATTTATGCACTTAAATTTCAGCTAAATGAGCAGATGCCCAGCAGGGAAACTTTTATTCTCAATTGTTGCCACTTGGCAAAGTTATAAGCATAGAGAACAGGAGCTCGTCATGGAAAGCATTGGACAAAAAACAATAGACAGTGTCACTATTAATACAAATATTTTTATTTTTAGATTCCCTATAAAATCTTTATTAAGTATACAAAGAATTAGGTATCCTTATATTCTCCACTGCAATTACATGGGCAATGGACTGAAAGCTTTGGGATTCAAGAGTTAGTAGCACCAATAAAGTGCAAACCAACTGCTGAGATATATACTAGCTGAGGTGATATTGGAGGCAGCTTTATAATAACAAATAGCATGTTATGAAACGGGATTTATTTGTTAAAAAATACTGGAGAAGAAGAAAAGATAAAATGCACCAGAAAACTAAGGGAAGTAAAGCCTCAATACCTTTTAGTTGAGTTTGTATATACCTTCCCACTATAGTAACCAGGAATCTATTTTTAAGGCATACAAGAAAATTAAAAACAATGAGAATACCATAAGGTTATGTACAAAAAGATAAACAGGCAATAGGAAATAAGAGAAATTTGTAGATATTACCAACTTCGGACAAAGCATTGTGCCCTAAGATTTATGTTAATGTAATTACACCGATGGGCAGACAGCAGTGAGAAGGGAAGGGATGAAGAGTTCATGGTCTGTGTTCCAGTAATCGCTAAATAATAATAGCATTAAGATGCAGCAGATGTGCACTGGTACAGTTTTCTGAAGTGCTCAAGTTCATCAAAGCTGGGATCCTTCAGCCAGCTGAGGATTGCACCAGTCATGGCCAAGCGCAGCCCGCACCCCATATTGTGAAGACTTAACAGGTTACTCGTCCTGATTTTACTTACTATATTTATCTACCTTAGGGATTCAGCTACCTTTTGTCATTTGCCTCACACCATAATATTTGAATTCTTGATAGCAACATAGTGAAGTTTGGGAAGTCTCATTTTATGGACAGGAATCTGGAAGTGCAAGACCAAGCTATTGTAGTAGGAGGCCTTAGCAGGAATTAGGCAATCATTTCTGAATTTTGTTCCCTCTGTCCTGAAACTACTTGCCCAAAGACACACAATAAGTGCAGAACTCAAGTATAGGGTGTTGTAATGACCATCTTCCCTCAAAGCATATACAGTTGGCAGCATCCTAACACTGCATTTCCATACAAAATGAGAGTGTTGGAGAATTTTTGCCTTCAGGAATGTCTGGGAAGAAGTCTCTGTTGACAGTGTTGATTTGCCAAAACCCGAATCTTTTTCTTGTGAAAGAAAAAAAAGTGTGACAAGAAGATTTGCAGTTCAGACTGCTTCAGAACAGCTGCACCAAAGTTGTTCAATAGCTCAGCTTGGAAAAACAGTTGGAATTCTACTGTCAGAGGCAAGAGATTGAGCCCTACCTCCCACATCACAGGTGAGAAGATGCCTTTGGTTGATGAGCATCTTATAGTGATGGAGGTATGTTAGAAAGTGAATTCTTTCTTTCATGGGTGGAGAAAGCTTTTCCTTGCCAAATTCTTATATGGCCACTCAGTGGGGTCTGCAAATTCCATTCAAGGAACAAAGTAATTTGGCTTGGGCTGGCTGCTGCCATAGCTGGGTGATTGCAGGCACCTAAGCTATTCTTAGCACTTGAGCACTTCTATTCAAGGTCAATTCAGTGCATCTGCATTTGCACTTATGGCTCTGAATGCAGCATAGGCATATGCTCCAAAAGTGGGTCATAGCAAGATGATGAAAGCTAAATCACACAGCAATTATCCTCAGGATCTAATCCATTGCACTAAGACTCTCAGTGCACTTTGACTCTGAAAATAAGAATCTTTAAGTATGAATAGGAGGTATTTAAGTGTAATAGCAAAGACGGCGCAATACTAGTTCAAAGAGATTTGTGCTGCACCTAGTCCCAGTATAATTATTTTTAGGTAAAACTTTTGGAAACCATTCAATCTGCTGTTAGCAAAGGTCAAGTGTTTAGTTTGGAAAAAAAAATAAAATAACTAGAGACAAGTCTGTGGTGATACTCATTTTTGCTGAATTTGTCTTTACAGATCAGACCTCTTGCAGAGCTGCTGCTTACCAGGATTACAAAGCAACCCCTGGTATCTGGTGCTGCTCATCTACTACTTAGCTGCCCCAGTGACACAAAGATGTGATAGTCCACAACATCCCTCCCTGCAACAGCAACTCCTTTCTCACTACATCTCCACCATCAGAACTCCCAAGGCAGGTGACATCCCACCTGTCCCAGCAGTGTGGACATCTGTGAGCTGAATGCTTTCTGCAAAAGAGAGAGGCCAGAGACCAGGCTTTTAACAAAACAGAACTACAGGCACATTTTATAACATACAAATAGGGAAATATCTCGAGACACCAGTTTAGCTCTGAGTCATTACTGTCAAAAGACATGGAAACAATGTTTAACATTTCTATTTCCATAATATTTAATTCCGCTGTCTGGGCCTTTTATCAGTAATGTAGATTATGAATACAGATAGATTCAGAATAACAGAAACATGAGCCTGAGTATTGATAATCTCTTATTAGCTTTTAACAGACACAGCAACATAGCATTTAATTCCTCAATGAAAATTACTCAGAATACATTTGTGTCCAATGAGGCAGCTTAAAAAATGTAATAGAAATAGATGTTCCAATGTTCAGTACTTTGCAAAAGCTGGATTATGCGCATGCTTCAGTGTAGCTGAATGCATTTGAAAATTATGGCAGAAATGCAACAATTTAAAAGTAGTCATCTATCATCCTTTGGATGCTTGGATGTTTATTTGTGTCGTTTAATTAGTGCTGTTATTGCAAAATTATGAGATGTGACTGATTAGGTTCTTATTTATACATTACTATTGATAAAATTTTTCTAAAAATACTAGGTGTCAGGTGCTTTGAGAAAAGCAGGGAATTTTTGTTTGCCTCCAGTGGAAATGGAAACAAGCAAGAAATAAACAGAACAAATAATGTCAATGCTGCTGTTGGCCAGAATCGACAATATTCTTTCCAGCTCTGAGACCTAGAACATCATTTCCATATTCCTCTCTATAAAAGCGACAACTGTGGTTCAAAAACCCTCACTGATAAAAAATGCAATTCCTTTATTTATTGCACAGCAGCTTCTAGGATGGGGAAAGGTCATAAAAGGGTTATTTTTATTATTGCTCAGCACATTTTTCAAGGTCCAATACAGCCATAAACTTTCTTTTTGCGATGATCTCCATATTGCACAAAAACATTAGCTTGAAACTTCAGCTAAAGCATTCCAGAAAAAAAATAGTCTCCGTAGTTCACAGATCATCAAAATCTTAAGTGTAGCAAATATTCAAGGCAAATAAAATACCTCCCCACTAGGATCACATGTAAGCAGTAAAAAGCTTTAAAGAAGGAAATTATAAATCTAAAGAGAACTGAAGCGCTTAGTCATGAAGTAGAAACTTTGGTGAGATTCCACTACAATACAATTCATCTATGGAAAATTTGCCCCACACCACATGAATCGAGTACTGCCAGAAAGGAGCAGAGCAGCTTCAAGCCCTTGTGCCTCCCTTCACCGTGCAGTTGCATACAGCTCTCTCAGTCTTTAACTTATCTTACACCAGTACCTATGCCAACTTTGCATGTGTCCAATATGTGGCAACAGATTGGTGTTTTATTACCTTTTGAGTGCTGTAATGCAGGTCAGCTGTAAGTAAAGAAGGACATTGTCCTCTGTGGAGCTGAGCCTGAGCCACCATGCATGTTTTACCCTTTGGGGATTAAGGTGCTCAGGACTGAGAGGCAAATAAGATATTCTTGAAAGGAAGGGTCCTGTCCCCCTTCAGCTTTACAGCAGCTATTGTAGGCCTCTAGCAATACTAGGGGTGACTGGAGTTTAAATTACATTTTCCCAAATCATTCCCCCAGATATTCCTCATCTACAACTTCTGAAGTCGTGCTTGATAGCTTATGAGGAGGAAGAGCAGCAAAGTTCAATGCCCAGGCAGACAAACAGCAAGGCTGCAGCCACACCATGTGACCTCCTTCTTATTTAATACAAGGCACAGCAAGCATCACCAAGAGACAGGGGAATTCTTGGAAGTTTCCAGCCTTAAAAGCCTGTAATGTTTGCTTTTAGTTGCAGTGCAGAAAAGAGCGATCACAGTGACAGAGTGACTTGAAGAGCAGCTCCTTTCAGTTTCAGTGACAACTTATTCAGTTCTATTTTTTCTGCCTTCCCCCCAAAGTTATCTGTGCAGCCATGCAGTGAGCCACACAAGGAAATGGATCGAAGTTTACAGTAATTATTTTTTTTTCTCTTTCGTTTTAGAGGGGAGGAAGTTAGTCTGGTTGTTTCCACTGGAGCAGGAGATAGAAAAAATAGTTTAGGGAAGAACAAAGGGCTAGCAGGCTGCATGAGATGGCTGCTGCTGGCTTAACACCTCCATATGTGTCAATGACACATGGGAGACCAACATCGCTGGCTGGAATACCATGTAGACTCAATTTATCAGAAGAGTTTCAGATTTTTTCAATCTGGATTTTTATAGTGCATTAAAATCTCCAAATGAGTACTTAAACCTGCCTTAGTTTAGCATTCTATATACAGGACACAAAGAAAGAGAGGAACAGTCTGTTTTGATTAACAACTAATTGACGATTTCTTGTACCAAAGGCATTGATCTGTAGCAAATGTTGCTGCATTTATAATTCATAACCACAGGGAGTGCCAACTCCCACTACGAGGACAGAGGTGAGATTAATTAAGTGCCTTCGCTGTAAATTTCCATATGGTACCATGTTCTGTTTAGGTTTTCTGGTAAGCTGATTCTTTGATCTGAACTTTCTTGGTTTGCTGTGTACACTTGTGCCATAAGGAAATTATTTCTGTGTTTCATTTTAACCCTTTGTAACCTATTAGTATTCCCAACCATCACCTCAATGTATCCTTAGGTTTCTGTTTGGCTTCAATTTTCCAAGCAATTTCCAGCTTTTATTTTCAAACAGAAATGACCCAGACTAGAATAGCTTCAGCTGGCTGAATTTTGGCTAAGGACTGCCTCTGGCTGAATGCTGCCCTGTAAACATTTCCTAGCAGATGGGAGGAAGCATCGCCTCCCCTGCAACAAGAGTACCCAGACAGACCATGAAATGCTCTCCGAACCTTGTTCACCCTTCATTTTTGGTGTTTTCGTTTTTTGTTGGTTTTTTTGGGGCATTTTGTTTTTTGGGTTTTTTTTGGTTTGTTTGTTTGTTTTTGTGGTTGTTGTGGTTGTTGTTGTTGTTGTTGTTTGGGTGGTTTTTTTTAAAATGCAGTAAGTAAAAAAGAGAACCAGTTGCTTTGTTTTATTGAAACATTTCTGTGCTCTAGGAGGATTACAATTACACATAGGAGCTACTGCCAGCCGGCAACTCTACCTTTTCCCCAGGACCCCAGGCCTGCAGCAGGAGTAACCCTGCAACAGCTCCCACAGCGCACAGTGAGACTGGAGTGGGTGAGCAGTGATGCATGGAGGCAAGGCTATACTTCAGCCTCAGGGATCTCCCACCAGAAGATTTGTTGCCGGGCTCCAGTATGTTTCCAGCTCCAAGCACCGAGATCACTTCCAGCAGCAAGTTGTCCCTTGTAGGCAATGCATTAGCTGGGAAATCAAAGGGGTTCTGTGTAATGTGTTGTCACTGCCCAAAGGCGGATACTTCTTGCACTGTATGTTTTGCATACATAAATGTAAATTTATATATTACAATATTTTGTGCATGTAATCTATGCATTGCATAGCAATAAAAGTTCAGAACTGAGAAACTTGAGCTGTAACTTGATCAAAACAGTTGGGCTCAATGGTCCTAAAGGTCTTTTTCAACCCAAACAATTCCATTCAAAAAAACCCAAACCCAAAAACCAAAAGCAAACTTGATTTTTTTTTCCAAGCTGCACTTTGAACCTGATTTTTTTTTATTAAGTCTTTTTTGAACCTGAACTGAAAACAGAACTGAAAACCAGTATTTAGATATTGGCTCAAAGCCGTGGTTCAGTGAAGAATGATGTGATATGACAGAATTTTGCCTGTTCCTTGCCCTTTGTCCTGCCTCTCTAAACCGAAGCTGAGATGTACTGATCTGCTTATTAAATCATTATATGTCCGTGTCAAAAACTTTCAGTCACAGCTGAAGCTGAATCAAGGGTTCATACCTAAATTTTGCAGGCTGCTATGGGAACGTATTATCATCTGCTCTACAAACACATACAAAGTGAGAATGTGTTTTGATATTATTATTCCTCTGTGAAATGGACCATCTAGGTGTAGGACACTTAGAGGGCTCAGTTCTCCCTTCACTTCCACTAGCTGAACTTCACTGATCTCCATGAATTTACATTACCATATATATAATACAATGTATAATCATTGCAGGCAAAGGGGTCTATTGGCTACGACAGGCCATGCCCCAGCTTGTCCACTGAAAGCTGCCTTTCTGAGAGCCTGCATTGCTCACCATTACTTCGTCACCCTCAGAAGCTTCACTGTTGCAGTGTGCAAGTTTAGAGACCACTGCAAACATGCTCCAGTCCATGAGGTGCAGTAAAAAATTATATAA
>JAWWMO010000001.1:55042362-55067911 GCA_035047845.1 Dendrocincla fuliginosa
TATCAAGCCTGCATACCCCAGCTTATACCCACACTCTTGGGGCTCTGCACTCTCTGCCTCAGATCTGGTAAAGGGAGGAAAGAAAACCACAGTGCCACAGAAAGCTCTCCTTCCAAGCTGTGGAAAGCATCTAAGAGGTGTTTTCGGCTCCTCTCCTTCTTAACAAATGAGGTGTTGAAGGGGAAGGGGAGTAGTGAAGGGCACCTAGGGGCCTAGGACAGGATAGGGAGGAAGATTGCTTTAGGCTTGGGGAGCAGCACTCACCTTGCCAGAGAAGGAGAGGACCCACACAGGGAAGAGAGCAAGGTGGTGGAAAGATGTAGGAAGGGCCATTTCCTGACAGGGCCAAAAAAGTGTTTGGCACTAAGTGATACTCAGAGCTGTTTGAACCTTTTCTCTTCTCCTCTGGTGAGCACTCAGACCGCATGCTCTTGGATCAGACAGAAAAGATGCATTTTACATAAATAATTGTGAAGTGATGGGAAAAGCTGTGGTCTTCACTGAGGCAATGGTGTGGGGCTGGAAAAACCTGTACTCAGTACAGATTTCTCACAGTAAGGGGTGGAGGATGTGGTCCTTCCTACGGACATGTCAGAGCCAATCTTCCAGCTGTGCCCCATCCCATGATGGCAGGGTACTGACTTAGTGGGGTGATGCCAGGGTCTAGAGCACCCTATCAGTCCTTTGTCACTGTGAATACCTCTCTGCAGTTGTTCTGAGCTCATGTAGCTCAGAGTTGATACATCAAGCATCACAGAGACTTAGTTTGCCCTTATACACTGAAATAATGGCTCTTCCCTGCTCCCCCTGCCCTTATTCTCCATCGACTGTACACTCCTTCCTGAGTTGCTCTTCCCTGTGTTCTGTGCTTCCAGAGGCTCATAGCTCCCTGGTGCTGGCAGATTTTGATCTGGCTCTTCCAGTTTTGTAACATTCCCATCAGAAGCACAATAATTGTGGCAGGTGTTTTAGCATGATCTGTCACATAGGTCAGCAAACTGTGGGCCTTCCATGCTGCTGGGCAGCCACTGTATTTTGTCTGTTACAGGGCAGAGAAATCCACTCCAGGTCTCACGACTGCTACGCAAGTCACTTGCATACAGCTTTCATCTTCTTTTGACCGTATCCTGGTGGCTATGTTTAAGCAAAACTATGTCTGAAGCTGATGGGAGTTTTCCCTGTAGAAAGTCAGATTTTTCCATAGCTTTCCAACCCATTTCAAAGCAAATATTTATCTAGTCCAGGCTGAACCAGACTGGTCTGGTTAGAGAAATCCTGACTCTTCCTGTCCCTCTAAAGAACATTCCTGCATACTTTCTTATCCCAGAAAACAAGGTTCTTCCTTCATTCCTGGGAGCAGTCTTTTGAAACTACCAGGAAAAAAAAAATAGGAAAAAAAAGCACTGTCTTTCTCTCTTTTTTCCCACATAAAGAAAGATGGACTTGTTAGAAATCATGGGGTTTCCTGGACAAGAACACAGGCACCGCAAGGACTGCCCCATAGCTGCAGAACCTGCTTCCCTGATTAGATTAGGGCTGTGCTGGCTGCTGGGATGGAAGGCAAGATACTGGAAGGTTTCCAGGCAACTTTCTTAGAGACAGATCCAACATGACTTCAGCACTGCTCGTTTGTCAGAAAGGATCAGCTCTGCCGGTGTCATCCCACAGGGGTCACAGTGTAGGTCCTTCACAAAAAGGCATGAAGGTAAAAATTGACTATTTAATCAAACAAAGCGAAACATGCATTGCAAATGGCTGTGGATGTATTATACAACTTCACCGCAGGGAAGTGCAAGACATCTCAAAAATAGCTCCAGTATGTCCAAGCTGCATCTGTACCATGGGGTGATGGTACTGCATGATGTAGCCCAACAAGATTTCAGGGGTGAAGTCCAAGAGCTGGTGATAAACAGAGAGAGCGAATGACCCTGTTGCAATCTCTTACCAGAATAAACATTATTTCTCCTCACCCTTACTAGCACACATGCTGCCAATGGCTCCTTCCAGCTCAGCGTGAGCAAGGAGCCCAGAATTGTCATTTAAGGGAGGGTTATTGGTGCTCCTGCTAGTGCATCTACAAGAAGATGTCTTATCATCTTTTGCTAGGACTGACATAGAGCCCATCTGCATTTCAGAGAGAGGAGTTTGTTTCAACATATAAGAGGTGTTCAACAGCCTCCAGAGCCCCAGCAGTGCTTCAAAGACCCTCCACCAGAGGAGATCAGGGGTCTCCAAAGCAGTCCCTACATGGCATGCTGACATCATTGCTTCCCTGCCCCCCACACAGCTCCTGATTCACTTGCTCACAAGCAGATTCATGTTTTCCTGCTATTTTTACACACAACAGTCATCCTGGTTGTGCGCTAGGGTCCATAATGCACACTATCTTGACCTGACATCTTTCCCCATATATGTACATACTTGACTAGACCTGGAGTCAACGTAAGCAAAATCACACGTGCTGCTCTTTTGAGTGTCAGGCATGCATTTGAAACTCTCATCTGTGGTGATCTTCTATTAGGATAAGCTCATGTGTGTATTCACAAGCCATTAGGTGATGCTCTATTATGTCTGGATGAACCAGACATTCAAATTAATTTAAATGAATTTATCCATATGGTACTGCAAACCCTAGTTACAGGAAGAAAACCGTGCATAAAAAGATCACATGCAAAGTTTTCAGTGGTGACCCCTGATACTGGGTGCCCACCAAGCAAATTTTTCTTCTTGTGTTTGATATATCTTTGTTTCCCTATTCTGCTTGCATTGAGGACTCTACTGTTTACTGTATTTTGAATATAAAGCTCCAGTTAATGTCAGCAGAAGTTCTGCTTGCAGATAAGGGAGGAATATTAAATAGATCTGCAGTGCAGAGAGAGATGATATTTTAGTTCCTTTCATGAATTTCAGTGAGAAAATAGCACTGTAGTTGGTTGATGCCTTAAACTCTAAGAGATTTCAAAGTACTCTGCTCAATACTCAGACAGAAAACTTCCTACCACTGAAGGGAGGCTCCTTCTGGTGTGGGGATCAGTGGCTAAATTACAGACTGCCTTTTGGTAAAAGAAAAATTAGCACAATACAGATGAACTAGAATAGAAATATAGAAGGTCTTCCACGTCTAGAGTAAACAGACAGGATTGCTCAGAGCTGGCAGTCCCAGCAGAGACTGGGATCTGGGCTGAGGGAGCAGGAGCAGAGTATCACAGCCCTTCTCAGGTAGAGGTTTGTAGAGATGATCAAACATTTTTTTTGCCATTATAGGTGACAACATTATTAAATGTCTTTTTTTCAGGTATCTAGTGTCCTGCACTGAATATACCAGGGAGTAATTCAGATGTTTTTCAAGTGCTGAAATGGAAATAACTGACTTCTATTTGACTTGAAAGATGAGCATGCATTTCCAACCTCCCTTATGCTGACTGACGTGCAATTTATTTGAACTGGAGCAGTGGGGATGTGTTTTTAAGCAGTATAGCCTTAAGACTACCTTCACCTTGGCCTTACAAAGCACACTTTGTATGCTTAGTTGTGGAAATCTCCACCATAATGAGTAGTTGTATCTGGTTTTGTCCTCAAACCACATTTCAGGAAGTAATCTGTAGCTTTTCATGCCTGCTCCCACTCACAGCAGGACATTCTTAACCTCCTTTGAGAGGCAGAAAATCAGAGGAAAGCAGCATTTTGGTGATAAGCATATTCTGGCAGGAACACTGCTGTAAAACTTGCAACAAAGACTTTAAGAAGCTAATGAAATAGCAATTAGATTCACAGAGTATATCAAATTTTAATTCCAGCAGCACTGAGGGTGAGAGAGCTTGTCACATAGAGCCAGAACCTCTTTCCACCTCTCTGAACACTTTTTTGCTGGTGCAGTTTGACTGGTTTGACTGAAAGGGACCTTGATAGGGCCAAAGCCACTTCCTTAGAAAATTAAGACAAATGTTTGAAAGTATGTGGCATCAGTTGCCTACAAATGTCCTTCTGTCCATCTAAGCATTTGTTTTTATTACCATCATCAAACATGAATATGACATGAAAGCTTGGCAGCCAGGAAGATGGCACTGCCTGCTGGAAGGGCAATGGGATGGGCATGGGAATGCAAAAGCAGCCGTGCTAATGGAGACATGATGTACACTACAAGTATGGATGCAGAAGTGGCAACATGAAGAGGACAGCTGCCCAAACACTGTTTCCAAGGGAGTTTCAATGGCTTAGCCCTTCTACCTGACACAGCAAATCCTCCAGCAGCCTGATGGGGACAGGAGTGTGCTGCCCACCTTGTCCCTGAGGCCCAGCAGAACAGGTAATAGTGCAAAAAGTAGAAGAAGAGGAGGAATCATCTGCTGTGGCAGGGAAGGAGAAGCTGGTAAAGGCACTCGGGTTTGCCTGCAGTGCCACAGCAGCTCTCTTGTATCTCTGGGCTGGTGACATGCCTTCCCCTTTTGGTTTGCCTTGGCATAATTCTGCAGCTGCTCCTTTGCAGTTACAGTCTAGGGAGAAGTCCAAGCAAACAGTAGAAGCAAAAGAGCAAATACAAAGCAAATGGCAAGGACTTAGAACAGTGCAAGTGCTTAGCATCTCACACCCTCAGAAATGAGAAGGGAGCAAGAGGAGAGGAATCGAGAAAAGCATTGTGATGTCACAGGGACTGGGGACACTTCTGGAAAAAACATTTTGCCCAGCATGGAGCAAGCAGGGGCTCAATGAAGGAGTATATTGGAAGGTTTGTACTTCTGAGAAGTTTTTTCAGTTTAGCAAGATTATCAGAATCAGGATTTTAAACCATATGTATCAGATCTTTGAGCAGTAGAAAACTGCTTTGAAAATCATGAAAGGTTTTTCTTTGTTTCTTAATTTTTTTTTTTTAATAGATGGTAGGTTCTTTCAACTTGCCTTCTGGTTTCTGAGTCTTTAGGGCCTATTTAATTCGTATTTTCATGTCATCTTCTGTAAGGGTTCACACCTTTTAAAATGATCTTTTAAAATAAAAGCCCTGATTTTCTCAGAATCAACTCATTCCAAGTAGTGGCAAAATGCCAAATATTGTGAAGTGATAAATTAGCAAGATAAATTTAATAAGAATTTTCTGATATAGAGCAAGTAATTAACAGAGCGATCACATCAATCGTTTTTACATGCTGTTGATCAGGATGTCATTGTATGTTCTATATATGTGACCTAAGCGTGGTCTTATTGTATTAATGTATGCATAGATCCCTAGTATTCTGAAATTGGGAGTTAATCATATGCTGAGGTACAGTTACACTGATGTAGTGAACTTCTCATGTGGCCTTTTTCTATAAATTAATTTATTTCTGCTTGAGAATCCCTATAAGAAGGTATAGGGCAGGGATTGGAACATTTGTGTAGGGACTGTTGTGTGACCTCAGCCTGCGTGATTAACAGACCTCTGGGAAATATCATGTAAGAAGCAAACAACAATTCTTGAATGGTTTGAGATTTTTATTTTTTCATTTTTCAGCTGAAACCTTTTTTCCCAAAGCAAAACAGACCTCTGTGTTCAACTGCAGACCAAGTCTCTGCCCCAATGAGGTCCATTTTTACAGACTGCAAGTGAATTAAAAAATAATGCCAGGGAGTAGGGAAGTAAAGATAGGGGGGGAAAGGCCAGTTGAGGCACCAGCACTAGTAGAAGGATGGCCAGAACTAAAGGGCAAACCAGAGCACATTGAAATCCTTTGGGTAAGGGAAGGCAAGCTCCCTCCTACACTTCCCTGGAGTTGAGGGAGGGCTGGTAACACTCATAAGAAAGGATGCACCAGGAGACTGGGAATGTGACACACGTTTTTAGAGGGGTACCAGGGAGTTAGCAGTGAACAGGACTCAATGTCACACCACAAAGTGTGACATTCTGCCTGCTCTTCCTTAAAATGGGGCTGGCATTAAAGCAGGCACCTGATTTACATGGTCTGTTTGCAAAATGAGTGAGATGAATAAACTTGGGCTGGAGAGGAAAAAGAAGATTTAAATCACTTGTGGTAGGATGAAAGCTTTTCCTCACAAAAGTTCAGGACATAAAGGCAAAATATGGTCTAATGCTACGAGTCAGTGGGAAAGGCACTGTCCATCCAAGCTGCAGTACAACACAGAGTCTTCAACATCAGTGGGAAGAACCTTTCTCTGCTGGGTTTTCTTGTTGTTGTTTGTTTGTTTGTTTGTTTTTTAAAAAGAGAGAGATTTTTATGGACTTTGTCCTTCACTGACATCTTTCATTATCACATAGGAGCATACGCAGAATCTAATCCAGGCTATTGTAGATCAAAGTGGTGACCCAGCTGCTGATGATATCATATATGCCTCTTGTAGCAGGATGCTGTTTGGTTTTTCCTTTTTGGACAATTCTCCATCAATAAAAAACAGATCAAGAAAAACAAAAAATGGAGGCAAGTGCTGTTATTAAAATAAAAACTTCCTCTTTGAGCTCACATGACAAGATGCATCCAACAATCAGCATGGGAAAGCAAAGCATCTCCTTACCTTCAGAGAAATAGAAGTGGTGCCATCTCTCCCTGTGAGCTACTCACATGCCCTTTCTCCAGCTTTGAGAGCTACCTGTGTAACCATGTTACAGTGTCTCTACCAATTAGCATAGCATCAAAGAGGATTTTAGGGCTCTGAAAATGTGACTGTAAGAAATGGTCTATACCTTATTTGATTGTGCAACTGCTAAGATGCCTCTTTGAGCCACTGAGCTGTTTGAAACATCAGTGCAAGCAGCTGTATCAATTAAATGATTAATTGAACATTCCTGCAGTTTCTGTGTTTCACTGCAGCTAGTTTAATTCTGATGTTGCTAGGATATATCATCTTAAAGAACATAAATCCCACAAAACCCCCACTGACAAGAGGATTAGAAGAGCCTGTCTACTGGTGGATTATGTATATGAATGAAGAATAAAATGGAACATAAAATACTTAATTTCTGGTTAAAATTATGCAATTCTGTGCATGCAAAGATTAATGGTCAGGCTGGTTTTATTTGTTGTGCTCCCCTAAACGATAATACTCTGTTCCAGCTGTTCTCTCAAGGCACATCTCTGCAGAAAGGCAGTGGTTGTTTAAAGCACACCACAGACTTCTCTGCCATCTGATTAAATGTAGACAAATCCAAAGTAAATGTAAGTACTTACTGCTTGAGCTAGGCAACCTTGCTACCCATTTATTCAGTGTCTAGTACCACATGCTTTTAGAAAGTAAGTCATTTTACACTAAGATAGGTCAGGAATTGTGCTGTCAGAATACCACAGCAGAGAGGTCCAACTTCTGTAGCAGGGCACTCCATCAACCCTTCTCAATCCTGTAAGGTGGGACAATGTTTTAGGTGCACTTGCTCACTGCCTAACAACATCAGAAGAGCAAATTCATAGACACTTCCCTATACATATATACACATAACACATATAGACATATACATATGTACAGTTATATAAACGCTCAACAATATAGGACCCCTACATATATGTGTGTATATATGCATGTATGTGTATAAACTGCTCCTATATTGTTCTATTCATTAGATTCAGGAATCTCCAATATTACGCTAATTTCCCCTCTAAGTATTAAATACGTCATTAGAAAAAGCCTGCCAATATCCACGGGGCTTTTTATCTCTTTTGTAATACCACCTAGCTGCTCAAACATGAAATTGTTGGATTGCAGGAGCCAGTCTCGGAGCTGGAATCTGTATAGGGATCAGTGTGATTCAAGTAACCAGGATCCAGCAGGAGTTGAAGTCTGTGCTGGTTTTGGTTGGGGCAGAGTTAACTTTCTTCACAGTAGCTGGTATGGGACTATGTTTCAGATTTGTGCTGAACACAGTGATGATAATATAGAGACATTTTTGTTCTTGCTGAGCAGTGCTTGTACAGAGCCAAGGCCTTTCCTGCTTCTCATGCAGGCTAAGAGGCTGAGGGTGCATGGAAGGTTAGGAAGAGACACAGCCAGGACAGGTGACCCAAAATGACCAAAGGGATATTCTATAGCATATGACATCATGCTCAACATATAAAGTGGGAGGAGGAAGGAGGAAGAATTGAATATTTGTCTTCTCAAATAACCATTACGCATGATGAGGCCATGCTCTCCTGGAGATGGCAGAACACCTGCAGGCCCATGGGAACCAGGGACTTAATTCCTTGGTTTGCTTTGTTTGTGTGTGCAGCTTTTGATTTCCCTATTAAACTGTCTTTATCTCAACCCATGGGTTTTTATCTTTTACTCTTCTGGTTCTCTCCCTGATCCCACTGGTGGGGGAGTGAGTGCTGTGTAGGGCTTGGTTGCTGGCTGGGGTTAAACCATGACAAGGACACTTCTCAGTGCAGTGTAAATGCATGCATATGCATGTTCATACCAAAATGATCAGGATTAAATAATGGATTGCCACACAGACTGGTCAAAGCCATCATACTTAATACATGAAAGAGTCAAGTAAATTGCTTGTAAACCTAACAGGAATACTGTGCACATTCAAGTCATGTGTTTAGTCTGGGCTTAACTCCAAGTTTTCCTCCACAGTAAAGTGATGTAAACCTTAGTGACAGAGACCTGACAATATGCTGTAGATAGTTGTGCCTAAATACTACACATCTTGGTGTCTAAAACACCACTCACTGATCCCGAGTAAACCTTAGACACAGGGAGCAAAGAACTGGAAACCCAACAGATTTGGTGACTGAGTACTAAGTCGGTTAGTACTAATCTCTAGTTATTTCTCTACTGTGCACTTCAGTATCTGTATCTATCTCTGCATCAAAATGTTGTGCTGTTTGATTTTTACCTTTCACCTAGACTTTGACCTCAATATTTTCTTCTCCATTTTCTGTCTTGACTGTGTTGTTTGGGAACTTCAGATATTATGGAATTTCCCTGATATTCACCTCTTTATCTGACCTATGTACCCTGCTAATTTGCTGCCACACCGATGGCCACATGCTTGTGCATGGGCACTATTCCATAACAACATGCATTTATTCCCTATGAATGTTCAGCATATCTCAGTGTCTTAGATCCCAGATGGCACTACTTTTTTAGCCTGTGCACACAAAAAAAACCCCACCAAACCCAAAACAAACAAAAAAAACCCAAGACCAAAACAAAAATCAAACCAACACCCCCCTCCCAAAAAAAAAAAAAAAAAAAACAAACCAAAAAAACAAACAAAGACACTCCCAAAACAACTTATAGACAATGAATTCTACTTCTCATTTGCTTCTAATCTTTGGTCTTATTTCCTAATTCAGGTTCTCAAACTCATTAACGTTGCAAGATTGGGAACTTACTGGTCATGCAACTCTCCACCCCTCTGCTCTTGCCCTACACAGCTATACCAGAAGACTGCTTAACATTTACGACATTTAAATTCTGTGAGAATCAGACACAGTTTGGGTTCCTTCCTTCACTCAGTAATTTCTACAGAGCAACTCTCCTCTCTTTAACAAATCCCCAGTTCAGCTCTTCCTGAGGACCATGTACTCTTCAGGCCATCACTGGGAGATATTGGGATTGTGACATGTTGCAGCAAAGCCCAGTAGTTTTTTGGCAAACCTAAACTCTAGTTGAGCTGGCCAAGCCAGAAAAACCTGGTGTGCTATCTCACACCTAGTCCATGCACACTCACTGTGCGCATCAGGCTTAGAAGCAAGCACTCTCATGCAAAGGAGGGCTCAGATCAAGGTACCTACAAATCCTAGTTATTCCTGGCAGGCAATGTCAGGATGCTTCCTAGAAAGCCAGTGTCTTTCCCATCACCATGTGATGGTTACCTGGACAGCACGTGGAGCAGCTAAGACAGAGCATTCCCGAAGCATCTGTACATGTAGGGGTATACCTTGGTGGATATTAATGGTTTGCCAACGTTCAAGATTTCTCCATCAGACCAGGCTGAAAATTAGCAGAAGTCCGTGCCTGAGTGCTACCAAGGTCTTCCTTGGGAAAGAGAATAGTCTGAAGTGAGTCTGGCCCCAGTGAAGATGGTTTTCCAAGATTTGCTGGACAGAGAGCCATTTGCCATCACAGTAACTGGAGTTTTGAGTCAGGACTGAACAGAAGACAGCTTATGAAATCCTGGGACAAATGATCCTCTTCCAAATAGGCCAAGTGGAGACAAGATGTCTTGCAACACCTGAGAGCCCTCACTGTGGTAAAGACAAATGAAAAACTGTCCAACATGTTACTGCACAAACTGGCTTGAGGGTTGCTTGTTCTCCATTTAGCTCTGCTCAGCATAGTGAAGGGCAGACTCATGTCAATCTCATTAGCAGATGTCCTTGTGATGTTTGAAGCTGGTGCCTCAAGACAAAGGAATAGGTCTGCAGATCAAAGTAGAGCTTTGATCATCCAGGACATTATTTTTATGAGCTGGGCTAAAACTCCACAAATTCCACAGATTCAAGGATAATGAATAATTCATGGAGCAATAGTTGGCATAATTTGAGACTCAACTTCTAAATTCAAAGGTGGCTTTCTCAACTTGGTGGCTGTTGGGCAGAATGATTTATGGCTTTGCCTGGAGGAGGTAACTCTACTGCTAATAGGAAGTGACCTATTGGTTAAAGAGAGAGCAGAGTGCCTGTGCCCCTTGGTTCTGCTTCCCACATCCTGGCTTTTGCTGCCAGCATTATGTTTCAAATCATGACTTCAAAGGTTTATAGGAAGTTCTGTGTCTGTTTGAAGAGCTGTGAATCCAATACTGGGAAAGAGCAATGTTTTGTGTTGGAGACCATCTTTCCCCTGTATATGAAGGCAATGACACACACAGGATAAGGAACCAGTCCTCTGCAAGAGAGTTTGTGTAGTCTACGGGAGCTGGGAAAAGGCCATGGAGGAGGTTGTAAAAGGGCAAGTTTTCTTTGTATTTCCAAGGCTGTTTCACATTTTGGAAGATATACATGCACCATCTTATTTGGGTAATCTCATTGAATGAGCAGAACAAAAGGCATATGGGGGAATGATGTATCATTGATGGAAGAACTGATCCAAGTGCTGGTGTGGAACATACGTTTTTTCAAACTGCTGTCTTTTTGCCCCAGAATGATACTGTTTTTGTCAGAGGAAATGTTTACAAAGTTCAGCTGTACAGGCTATGATATACCTGCTGTTATCCTCCAATGCTGTTAGCACATATAGGTATGTCCCATTAGACAGACATACACATTCACACAGACACACCCCCTTATGATTTGTTATTGCAATAACACTGTTGCTGAGCTGACTTAGTCATTTGGCAAGTGTGTTTTCTTGCAAATCTTGACCAGCTCTCCTGGGGTGTCATGAGCCCAAAGAGTTTTAACAGCTCAGCTGACAACAAGTATGACCAGTGTTGGGTAGAAAAGACATATACTAGCAAAATTTCCCTGTAGTGGAGTGTATTACTGCAGAAGTCTCAAAATGCTTCATCAGTGCACTCCAAGGTCATTGAGTGACAAGATCTGTCAGCATACAGGGACATAAAAGTTTTGTTCTGACCATTCACTGGGTTCTGTAGGCACACATCATTCAGCATTCATAGTTTTGACTATATTTTTTAATCACTCTGACAGATGCAAAGACTGGAAGTCCAGCTTTCAGCCATGTCTTAGCAACTGTAGATCAGTAAAAACTCTCTGAGTAGTTGCCACGACAGTTGTGCTTGCAGCATGACTGCTGCTGGGAGTGACAGGGCTATAGAGTCTGATCTGCCACAGTTCTTCCTCTTGAAGGCAATGAGGGAGGCTGAAAAGTTTGGCAGAAACCCAGCAACTGCAAACATGGCTTGGAAAGGGTGGGAACCACTGACCCAGTTTTGTGTATGTCCAGATAATTACCCACAGGAAAAATTCACACAGAGAACAAGCTCTTTTTTTAAAAAAAAAGCTTGAGTTACTCTGGAAAACAATTTAAAAAAAAAAAAAGTGGAGTGGAATGGGATTTCTTTTCCTGACACTCTCAAAAACAATCATTGTTTTCCTTCTTCCTGCACTGCTAAATCACGTTGCAAGTCTTATCATGCTTTGGCTTGGTCTGGCAGGTCACATGTCAACATCAAGACAAAGTCATACTGAAAACAGCACAGCCCTAGCCTGTAGACAGACCTGTGCTTGTGGCAATGCCAACAACCCTCAGACTCTGCTAAAATATCTGCAATAGTTGCTTCCTGCCCTTGCAGTCCCAAGTATATTTCCAAAGTCAGGAACATCTTGTAAATATTCTCCTATGAAAAACAGAACTGCAATCAGTGCTGCAAACCTCCCTTCTCATCCCCAAGTAAAGTAAAAAAAAAAAAAGAAAAAAGAAAAAAAAATGGACATTTGGACATTTTGGCTGTGTACTGTGAAGCCAATAAATGTGCTTCAGGGGTCATTAACTTCAAATCCGTTCTTTTGGAAAAAAGATTAAGTGCAGCACTGTACCTTATCCTGAGTCTCCAGCCAACCTTTGTTTAGAGATAGCATTTTACTGATAACCTTTTTTTTTTTCTATGTGAGAAAAACCTGCTTGTTCATGGAAGAGTGGAGTGGAGCACCCAGCTGCATACCAAGTGCCACCTTAAACTGCTTAAACACATAAAAAAAAGCTGCATTTCTCTATTTTAGGGTCTGCTCTGGCAATGACAAGAGGTTGAACTGCTGCATCTCGGGGAGCAGCATGGCACAGGAACTGAGCCGGCACTCCAGGCAGCCACTTCAAGGTCCCACATCAGTATCTGGTGGCTTTGGGTCACCCACATCCTGCCAGAGAGGTTCACCCAACTGCTGCTGCAAACTCCTTTAATGTTTTCTGATGAGAAACTGCCATGAAAGGCACAAGAGAGCAGGAATTAAGAGGTTTCAGGATCAGATGGGCTTAGAGGGAGTCCAGTGAGGGGAACGGGGCCAAGGTGGGGCAAGACATTGGGGGCCATTTGGGGCAGGATTCACTGCAAAGGTGGATGAGTGCAGGTCTTTCATGGCACAGGTGGTCACCTCTTGTGCGTGAACCATGACTGATAAGGGATACTTTAGGGAGATGAGATTTTCCTTTTAATCATGAATGTGTCTTTCAAGCATTCATTTCAAATACCCTCCAGTATTCAATCCATTTACCATGCGTCAGGGCACCATTTACTTTGTTGTTATTAACAACATCGTTAGAGATCCATGTATCCTCCATATCTTGAAGTCAGTTAACAAAATTCTTCACAGAAAAACTAAAATTACTTTAGTTTGAAGCCTTATGTTAATACAGTTTTTAATAGGTTCACATGTGAAAAAATATTCAGTGTTTCTCTGCATCTGAAGTAGGAACGGCATCATGAGTTCTGAGGGGTTTAAGATCATGAAAGGAGCAGGATTTAGCCTATTTCTTAATAAAAGACTCCTGAAACTTGTTCAAGTAGCGGTGCTGAGACTCTCAGTACATAAGAAGTCTTAAGCAAATATGCCATATCTTCAGCTTTCCATCAGATAGAAGTCACTCAGGAGAACTTGCAGCGTCCTGAAAGTCACCGGGTTTTTTCAGAGAAATCATCTTAGTCAGACCAAGGACTAAAACTAATATGAAACTAAATATAAATAAACTAATATAAAACTAAAACTAATGAAGTGTCTGGGTATGTGATAAAAACTTTTTTTCTTCACTAAGAAATATTTTAGGTAAAAGCTATTACTGAAGAACTAGCAATTTCTGCCTTGTGACTTACCTCTCAATGAATGCATGAGGTAATTAACTTCAGTACAGGCATCATAAGGTAATTCAATTTTAAGGTTATCAGATTAAAAAATCCCATGACACATTGTGAAAGAATTGTTAAACTTTCGATAATAACCCTCTGTCAACTGAATTTAAGTGATCATTTGAGAATCTAAAAGGGTGACTGGGAAATCGTTATCTAACATTCAAAGAGATAAGGAAAGAATTTTGTTGTTTGCTGAAAGAGCTAGAAAAGGTATTTTTAATTCCTTTTAATGCAACTCTGTGAAATAACCATCATCTGGAGATACACCTTGGTATTTTCACGTGTCTAGCAAAAATGAAATCTCTCCTGCAGTTCTAAAACTCTTGGAATTAAGAAAATGTCTGAAAAACTGCTTTTAAAATCAAATTACTTTGCTATATAATATTATATGAGAGGTTTGATCAGTTAAAAGAAAATATCTTTTGTGTTTTCTGCTAGAGAGGCATCTTCCAAAGTTAACATTTGCGTTACCAGAACCTATCGATGACATTGTGAAAGTTCAAATCACTTGAACTGAATTAACTTCTTATACTTGCAGATATTTTTCATGTAGTTTTAGCACCATCCTGAAAATAAAAAACCCATGATGGGTTACTCCCCTTTCATATCTGTACAATAATGAATTACTATGAAAAACTATTTGACATTTTTAGTTGAAAGCATAGATTAAAAAAATAAGCTGTATTCAACCACATCTCAAATGTTTTCTCAATTGGAAAAGAAGCTCAAATTTGAGGAGAAAACAAAATTTTCATCCTATCAAAATATAGTATATGAGCTCTAACTCTGGGACCAGTACTATTAAGTTACAGTCATTACAGAGTGATCTTGGTTAACTGTGGCTAATGATGCTGTAGTAGCAGCAGCAGATACCTCACTGATAGCTACAAAAAACAGTAATTCAAGAATTTTGTCCATTAATAATTCATCTTGCAATCAGCTCTCCCTGCTCTCAGTCTTCCTTCTGGTTAAAACCACTTGATCCGCTCTACGCATTATGCATATTGGAGCAATACCATCTACTATGCCTTATTCAGCTCACTAATAACTGCATAGAATAAATTATCTTTAGATAACAAAAGGCAAGGTATGGAGGGTAATCTTAGCTGTTCTTTGAAGTAAGCTAAAGCTTCAGTTGGACTCAATGATCTTAGAGGTTTATTCCAACTTTAATGATTCTATGATTGATTCTATCATTGCCTGAAATGCATTTACACTGATCTTTTTACATTTGTACAGTGCTTAAAATTGTTTCTGTATGAACACTGGAAGGAAACAGGACCATTTGGTTTTACAGGTAATGCTTAAACATGAACATATGTTTGAGTAAAAATGCACAGAGCTACAAGAGGGTCTGGGGGAGATAAAATGGCTTCCAACAGAGATAAGTCAAGGTCATTCATTCAGAAGTCATCCTGGAGGAGGGAGTATGCTCAGTTCTTGTTCATTTTTCCCAGGAAGTTACCTATTCAGTCCATGCTTTTTCTTCTGCAAACAATAGGAACTACAGGCATCCCCACTTCAGTTTTTAGGAAGGGTTTTTCCATTTCAGTTCCCCTGTAAAATCCATACCCAAGCCTTGACCTAAACTCAGAAGGGAACACTTATTTTCCCATGCTGGGATTATCAGGGAGATTTGTTCTTCCACTGACCACCTTAATGTCACAAAGCCCTTGAGCAGTGCACTCAATCCTCCACTTGCTGAAGCTGAATGATCATTTCCAGGACCCCTGCTGAGACCCTGACTTTTACATCTCCAGGCCATGTTACGAAAAAGTATCTTGACACCATGGTTTAAAGCCCAACCCTGTGCACTGTGCTCAGGGGAAAAGCATATGAAAGGAATCTGGGGTGATCTGTGGTGAGATGGATGCTTGCCTGGGATATCCACAGCTATTCAGCCACCCTCAGAACTGCCAGGGTGTGCTCTGATGGCTACAAACGCAACCACAAAGAAATGCCACTGGTCAGCTGTGTGGGCTCCATAGACCCTTCACAATCATGGGTGGTACAACTGAAAGGGACAGGAGGACTGGGTCCATTCTGCAAGCAAACTGGGCACCTGCCTGGGACAGACAGATCAAAGCTGCAATGTAACTTGGCTATTTGCCAACCACGTGGATTTCCCCAGCCCCCCAAAATCAGAAGGGACATTTTTGGTTCACCATTTACATGGACTTGCATATAAGGCTTGCTGTCCAAGCACTGTGCTGCCTTCCCAGGACCATAGCTGATGGATTAGTCCCATGAAGGGGCTAGGTCCAGCCCTGGCTTTGAGCTAGATCTGTTGTGCTCAAAGCCACAGCAGCAGTAGCCCAAAAATGTTGGGTTACACATAACCAGAACACAGGAGAGAAGCCACAAACCTGTTATACAGGAAAGGAAAAGAAAGTGGCAATAAGAATGGAAAGCAATTTATTATTGCAAGAACTCTCTCATTAGAGAGAGTCTTAAAGGCTATGAGAATGAGGAATCTGTGTGTGCTTTCAGCTGCCCTGAATGGCTCTGCAGACCAGGTGATCTCACCAGGTCATTTTTATGATGATCTGTGGTCTGTCCTCAAGGCACATTTATGCATTCGTGTTTCCTTCAGTAGAGCTGTAACTATATAAACTGAGGGCTCAAATCAGCCCATCTGAAGTGAGTCAAAGCAGAAGAAACTAGTTTCCCCGTTGGGCATGATGTTAAATAGATCTGTCAATCTGATGTTTATGCTGGTGCTGTACAAGAAAAGCATCCCTTCCCTCGTGGCTAATGCCTACCTGTATGTTTAGAAATGCCCTTTGGCTTGGGCAGGTTAAATGCTCAGAGTCCAAATCTAATAAAAGTCCACATTTTACTGATATTATGCCTGCCCTCCTCCCCATCTCATTTCATTCATAATCATGGTATTTCTTGCTATAACCCTGTTATATCAGGATGTCATCTTCCTTGTAGTTTCTCTCAGTTTTTCTCATATGACATTATCTCTACATTACCAGCATGTTATGAAAAGCAGAGATGTAAATCTTTCCAATGCTGGCATGCCTGCTTTAGTATCACAAGCTACCAGTAAAATACCTGAGTGAAAAGGAGAATTAAAGTCCACAAGAAATTCAGTCTCTGTGAAAATCTTAAATCAATATGGATGCTTCTGACACCTTTCACAGCCTTTTCTATGGTTGTGGATAGTGATGTGACCTAGAACACTTACTGTCTTGCTTATTTGTGACTGTGCATTCATGCTGGTATAATCAGTAGTATGTGTAGCCCTGGCACAAAACATACACAAGTTGAAAAATAAATAGCTTCTGTAAATTATAAACACCTCTAGCTGATAATGATTTTACAATCAACCATGTTACTCAGTTTTATATTTCAGTCCAGGGAAAGGGCTGGAGAAGAGTCAATGAAAGCTATTTGAATAGATAGTGATTACAAAACTATAGATACAGAAATACTGAATTTTTTGTACTGAAGTGATTGGAGCTGCTACTGTAAAAGACAGTGAGAAAATGTACAGAGCACTTAAGAGGTTGCCTGGGGAGATCTTTATGATTATAGATAAACTCTATCAATGTATTTGTCAGAAAGGCTGCTCTGCACTGAGGAACTCTAACACAATTTGTATCTAAGATTTATATTTGTCAAGCCACCTATTACACATGTTTTATGTATTTTGCCTCCGGTCAGCCAGGGAGGGGAAAAATAATACACTTCTGACATCATCCTCATCATGTTTCTACACTCACTAAAATTATTTGAATTAAGTAGAACTGGTATGATTTAAATTTTATTTTTTTTTAATGGCCCTCATAATTTGCAACCTGTTGTTATGCTTCATAGTACTATGTTCATGACAGTGTTCTTTGGTCTTTTCTTAGCTGTGAAGTCTTAGATGGCCCCACCACAGTGCTGAGGGTGGGACCCTGGCTTTGAAAAATGCCTGCAAAGAGTAGTGTCCTGCTGCAGCACCACCTTTCCCTACAGAAACACCACAGATGTGCAGGAAGAGGCAGTATGGTCACACCCACAGAAAACACAGGTTGTCAACACCCAGCACTAATGACATTTAAGACCACTGTGACTGTGTCTTCTGCATGACATGATGTTCCCTGGACTGGTTTGTGCTTCATATCCCTGGACCTGTGACTATGCATCTGGAGCTGCCCTGCTCCAAACTTTCTTGGATCAAAACGCACAGTAATGATCATAGCTCAATCAATTCAAAGGAAAGCAACCTCCCTGCTCCTACACAATGTTGCCCTAAGTGTGTGTACTACATACATATATCAGGCTTTTTATTCACATCATCGCTCTTCAGTTCAGTTGCTTAGTCCCCATGATTCCTGGTATATTTTTAGGTAGACATTTAGTTACGGACTCCTTGCTCTGTGATTGCTGGAGCTTGGCTCCTGCATGACTGCAGAGGTCAGGGACTGGTGGGAATCATTTTCCATCTCTGCAGGCAAGCTATAGAGCAGGGCTGATTAGTTGGGTCCTGTGGGAAGTGGCCCATCTGCGAAACCACAAGAAGCTGATGGATTACTGCACTTTGAGTTGTCTCCCAGCAGTACAGTTTGTGTAGCCTTGTCATTGCAGCTACTGAAAAGCAACATCCCTCTTGTAGACATTATTCAAAACCTCTTCCAATAAAATTCATCACTCTTCTGCCTCTTAGCGTCTTCCTTCCACATTGTCTTTTAGAAAGGTAATCAAAATACTGTACGTTGTTCCTGATTCAAATTCTGCATGAAGAAAAGCAGACAGCTTGAGCTGATGTTCTACAACTGTGCTCTAGAAAATCAGCAGAAAATTCATTCTTAAACCAAGCATGTTAGAAAAGCCAAGCTCTTGAATATAATCCAATGTGATACATCAAGGTGGCATTTAGCACACAAATACAAGTTTACCGTAGTGGAAAAAATTTTATGTGTCATAAAATACAAATGATTCACACTTTAGACTTCACTTCAAGACCTCACTGAAGAGACATCTATCTCTTCCCTTTGTGCCTTATTGCAATAGCAAGAGACCCTCATATAAAAATCCCTGCCTCATTTCCAAACTTTACTTGTTGGTTTAAATGAGTCCATTTGCAGCCATTTGTTTCTGTTGAGCCTTGTCACCTAAAGAGTCTTTCATTTTCTCTCAGTCAAGGTACTTAAGCAGTCAGTGCTCTGGTATCTTAATTTTCTTCTTTTAATGCTAAACAAAGAGAAGTCCTCTGTTTTCCTTATTTCAGATTTTTTTTCCAGTTTTTTAAAATTTCTCTGGCTCTTCTATCTGCAGCTTTTAACAGTCTGCTTAAAGTGAGCCATGCAGATCAGATGCCAGACTGTTTTACAGGGGCCCTCAGCTCTTGGCTCCAGATGCTCCTAACTAGCTGACTGTCCCTGGCCATGGTGTGCACTTTTTGTTCTTACTTGGATGTCCTTTCATGTGGCTGAGCCAAAGCAAATCCAATATTACAATAAGATCTTTCAACAAAACTGTTATTAATATGTATTACAGCAGTGCCCAGAGTTGCCAGCTGAGATGGAGACTGTATGTGTTATCTAGTTAGACATTGTCTCTGTCCTGAAGCATCAACAATCCCTGGGTAAAGTTTGCCACACTCCCTTGGAATATCTTGTTGCTCACAGTCATTAGGTCCATTAAATTCAGTGGTGCTATCCATGCATCAAAGTATAATTTTTCATGAATGACATCAGCAGCAGCAATGTGTTAAAGATTAGAATTATCCTGTTCCCTGGATGTGTGATATTTCTTGAATTCATGATGAAAGACAAGGTGAAGGAGAAATAAAACAAAAATCCATAGACCTGCGTGTAAATTCTTTCTGAGAATCATATTTCTTCTACACGGGAAGTAAGAGACATTTTAAAACTAGGATTTAGGAATGCCATTTCATTAAACTGGTAGATGAGGACATAGTATATGTCCATTTGTGATTAGGAAGACTTCAAAGGATTCGACTGATAATGCACAAATGAACTGATTAAAAATGTTACTGGAAAACTAATTAGTCAGAATGGGACCTGGCTCTTCCATTTCAGCTTTACTAAACTCCACTATTAATAAGTTCTGGCTATTACTGTGGTCATATCACTGTGCAGGGGTTTGCTTGCCTATCAAAGCCTTTTAAGTTTAATTAATGATGACAAACTCCTGCATATAAATCTTTGAGATTAGATAGCATATTGCATTTGAAACTATAACCTGTGCTTGAGCATGAATAAACTACACATTTTTTTCTAATCAGTGATATACCTTCCTCAACAGGGTAAAACTCTAGACCAAGGCTGGGGCTTCCAAACACTTTTGATCTGCTTCAGAAGCATGGATGGAGGCACATGGGTCTGGGAGCTGACTTACAAAAGGAAAGAAAGATTATGGAGCATTCTCCATAACCATCTAATGTATAGTCTCCTCAATAAGTCTAATTCAAAATGGGCAGATAAGAGTGAGTATAAAGTTAATTTATTCTCATTTTCAGAAGGGGTTCAGGGCTTCTCTGACTATTTCAGAATTTCAAACTTCTTATTAACCCAGAGCTTTATAAAATTAATATATAGATGAATGTTAAATATAGAACAACAGTGTTTGCCTGTTTTAAGACACCAGCACATTAAATCTCCCTCTTACAGACTTGCTCAGCTGCAGGTAAGTTTGGAATGTCTAGATTTATCAGTCTAAAAAAAAATCAGTTGCTTTGTGCTTTGTCCTTTTTTAATTTGCAAAAAGTCTCCATTAGCATGCAGATTTTTTTTTTAGACTATAGCTTCAAGCAGAAATCAGCTTAATTCTTTATCACATGAAATGGACTGCTGTGCCACTGTGTGCTTTGGGGATTCAGCCAGAGAAGACAGAAGATGAGGATGCCAAAGCCCCTACAACCAGGACAACAATGGCCCTCAGTCCCTCTGATCAAGAGCTGAGCTAGAGGGTTCAGATCCATATCACTTCTCCCACCTGGTGGCAAGACCCTGCTTTGCCTGTGAAGCTGTCCTACTTTGCAGTAAAAATTTGTAGGGGACAGCAACAGAGTGTAGCTGTAGTCCAAGGACTAAGAGATTCACCCATAAGGGAAGAAAACTGCTTTAATCTCTTCTTCAAGGGCTGTTTTATTCAGATGAATGCAAAACAGGTAAGCTGCCTGCGGAACAAGGACTGGCATGAAAGCATCCCTCTTCATTCAGGCATGAGCTCTGATGGGGCATGGGGAACGAGGATCCCTGAAGGGAGGTCCCTTCAACAGTGCTGGGCATCATGAGGTCTCTCTGCAAGGCTGATGGACAAGCAGTCATAATTTCAGCACTGATTGCAATAACAACAAGCCTGAGCCCAGGGATTTTCAAGAGTTTTAGGATGAAAGCAGCTGTGTACAGTCAAACCACTGCGCAATAAGGCATCACTTTAATCCATTAGGTCTCCATTATGAGACTAAGTATGTTCCTTAATTACCAAGGGCGACTTTGGAGAGTGGCTTAACCACATGATTCCCACTAATATGAATGAAAAGTTCATTGTTGCATCCAACTTTGCCTAATATCTTCATTTCACCATCAGAGCTGGGCCTGCAGGCAGCAGTCAAATGAGATCCATTTAAGGAAAAATGTGTTTAGTGTCAGCATTCAGGATTTAATGCACATAGCTTGATCCTGTTTATTTGTAATTCCCTGTTCAGGCATTTCCCTTCTATGGTGTGAGAGCATCTTGTGCTCTGAAAAGGCCAGGCTGAGGAATAACGTGGTGCAATTACAGCAGAGTTGCTCTTCCTGAAGTTAAGGAGTGTGAACAAAAGCCTTCTTGGGCCTGTCTGGTTTTTAAAATCAATTGTGTCAAGCACGGAAGAGGAGGCAAGGAATAGACAGTGCTTTGGCCTTTTTCTCCTCCCTTGTGCTGCCTCCAGTGTCCCCAGTGCACAAGCTACAATCTCAGCTCTCCAATGACTTCTATTCAGCTGCAGGGAGCTGCTGCATCCCCACCCACTGCAACCCCCCTCAAAGGCACTGCAACAGCTGAGAATAAAAGAAATGAAGCAGCTCAGGTCACCTTTCTCTCACCCCTCCTTCAAAACACTCCTCCTCCAGAAAGGAAAGCCATGCCTTGTTCTGGTAGTGCTGCACCATTCAGCATCCTCAAATTCACAATAACTAAGGTTGTGGGGGAAGAGTTTAGAGGTGTCCCTGCAGAGCAAACAGTTGACATTTAAGAAGCTGAGGGTCTTGATTGGGAAACCCATCTCTGCCAGTGGGAAACTGGTTAGAAAAATTGCTCCTCTCTCCTTTTCAGTCCCTTCCTTCCCACCTACACTCTTGCAGCTCATGTTCCCATCAGCTGTATCAAGGCAGCTGCTTTGGGGACTGCTGTAAATAGGATTGGTTCAATTATCTCAGATTAAAAATAAACCTTATTATTTAGCTGAAATCATGCCAATAATCCATTCTGCAGTCCAGCCACAGAAGCTGATGTGTTGCTCATTGGAGGGGGCAGAGAGACACAGTGCTGCGAAGTGAATTTGTGGCTGAGGAACTGTTTCACTGTAGTACAGTCCTGTTCCTATAGTGTGATCTTGCTATTCCAACATGTACAGATCAGCTTAGTCATTAATACTAAGCTGTACACTGCTTGCCCAGGCAGCAGTATGAATTTATGCCCAGTGAAACATGGACACACCATTGCATGTCTGCTGAACTTAGGAGATAATGCACCATGGACTGTTTCATCTTTAAATATTATGTTGATTTTATCCCATGAGAAACAAAGCAATACCTTGTCCACACTCCCACTTACCTGCAATCAAGTTCAGTAAGTGCAATTAGGCATCTAAATCAAGCCCATACTTTGAAAAAGATTTCTAGCATTTTTTAAGGAGACCCTACTGGAATACCCATGGCTATTCAGCACTGGTAACTTCTGTTTTGGTGCATCTATATGGGGGAGGAACCCATGCTCAATTATGCCAGTCTTAGGCTCAAATGCCTGAGTGTCAGGCCCAGAGGTGCCTGACAAAGGCTTTTTGCTGTATCTGAGGAAGGAGAAGAAGGAGAAGGAGGAGGAGGGGAAGGGGAAGGGGAAGGGAAAGGGGAAGGGGAAGGGGAAGGGGAAGGGGAAAGAGGATCAGCTCTCACTCACACCTCCACTATGTAATATAATATGATATAATATGCAAAAGTATTAAACCAGTATTGACCTCAGATGTTGGGACACAGATGGGAAGAGCAGGAAGAGGCAAGGCCTGCTTGACTACTGAAAGAACAGTTCATTTTAGATCACAACAGGAAGGAAATGGTCTAGGGCCCACTGAATGCATTGGTTGGAAAGCGTGTGAATGGACACAAAAGTTTGTGTATGAACACAAGCTTGAACCAAAGAAATGCACATTTAGCCATTAGTCTTAACACTAGAAGTACTCACTTGTTGTACACACCTGGGTGATTTATCTGGTTCAAGGATCAACTGCACTGGATTGCATGCAAATACAGCTCAGGTACAGTCCGTTTTACTGGTTTAGATACACACCACCACCTGCAAATGTAGCTCTTCTAGAATCTGGCAGACATAGAGCTGCTTTACTGTAAAGCTGAGCTGGTAAACTGTGTTCCACTGAGGCTAACTGTGTGAGAAATGAGCTTGGGTATCTTGGCACAACACCATAGAGAGCATGCTCAGACATGATCCTAAGTCCCAGTGCATTGCTGGGACCCGCTGGTCCTGGTCTCCCCAGCTTCTATAAGATCAAAGACATTTCAGCTGTGAAAACCAGACCAAATATACTTCAGTTTAGATTTCTCATACAGCTTGGCATTTCCAGAGACATCAGCTGCACCATCCAAAAGTTAGTCACTAGAAAGATGTACGAACACGCAAAGAAATGTTCTATATGCACACATACCTCTTTTCATGGAAGCACAGGGTGGTTTTGGATTTCTCTGGGGTGGAAACAAGTGTAACCCAAGCCAATGAACTGAAACTAAAGAATGAAAAATTTGCATTAAATAAGAACAGAAGAAAGTGCTGGATTATGCACAATCTTACATGAGAAATAGCTCTAATTTCTTATATTCTACAAAGATTGGATTAAATAATCAAACTGCAGCACAGGGAATGATTTTTTGTAGGTGAGACAGGCACAGAGATAAACTTACTGGTCTTTATCCCTGTCTAGTTTTGATGAATCTGAGAATGATTAATGGATTTATTTCATACAGAATACATAAAGTGCCTTTTTTACCAGCCACAACATAACTGAGCTTATTAAATATTTTATTGAACACGGTTAACTCTTTCATATGAACAAGGTCACAGAGATTAACCATTGGATGGCCATTTTCTGACTGGCCTTTGCAAAGCCTGCCTGAGCCAAGGAAAATTTATAAGCTGGATCTACAGCATAACTCACTTCACATGGTTTTTACACTGATTTTAACTATTTCGATTCAAGCTGTTGTATACTCTGAGGAAGTTAAACAACACTTCCATGGGGCAGATGCTTAAACTGCATTTCTACTGGAACCTGTGGCTACTTTGAAGAGGCTGGTCTGTATTGGCCACAGTCACATACAACCCCAGCAAGGGGCTGAGATGTTGTGTCTAAGCAGTACTTAAATTGTTACAGATCTGAAGCTGCTGTTTTTTCAGACAAGGGACCTGAACTTGGTTGATTTACCCTGTTGAGTGGGACAACAGCATTAACATGAATATTAACTCCTGGGTGCTGCATTAAAACAGGAAGGGAACTTGTTAAAATGGATGTTTACACTTTGACCAGTCAGACAACATCCTCAGCCACCACCCGCATCTCCCTGTTTATCTATTATTACATTGCAGAAAGAAGATGTGATGAGTGCTTCCTACCAGCTATTCTTTCTTTTCTTTGGGTCTTCTCTGCATATGAGCATTCTGGATACTGCTTCAGAGGTACCTCCATTAACAGTAAAAGGGAGCCTATAAACGTAAATAAGAAATTCTGAATCAGACTGCTGGGGCCAGGTGCGTTATTTTTAAGCCTTGAGCTTAATGCAGGCAACAGATTTGGAAGATCTGAAAGCTGCTTATTGAGTTTGTCTTCATAACTCCCCATAATATAGGGAAATATTATACTTCTTTTACAAGTTGGTTTTTCTTTTCTAATTACACTGCTGTCAGCTCAGAAAAGTATTTATCTGTTATTTACCTATGGATGTTCCCCTTCACTCCATCTGAATTCTGCTTGAACTTTTTTCCCCTGAAATTCAGTGTTGATAAGGCTGACATCACAAGGTAGTTTAACATCCTTGTGACTGAAACAAAATTTCCCACACATTTTGGTTAGATAAACAGTCTAAATTTGGAGGTAGTAACATTTCCTGCAAACATCCCTGTTTTATATGTGAACAGCAGCTTTAACTGCAAACAGGCCAACAAGCTGTGCCGGGTCAGGTGAGGTAAGAGAAACAGGTGACCTCATTTCTTTCCCACCTGCCAGTAGCATCAGCACAATGGCTCATTATTCCTCTGCTTATTTATGGGCTTTTGTAAATTCACCCTTCCAGTATCCGACCACATTAGTACTGAATCTCTGTTTGTACCTCCCGCTCTTTTCTGAAGTGGAGCAAGGTTATTAGCCGGCCTTTAGAAAGCATGGGCATTACGAGACTCTTGTTTTCGTATCTTGCAGACGGCAAAGCTGAGATCCCAATACGTGGAAGACGAGTTGCTCTGTGCAGATCTTTGTGTATAACAAAATAACATGAACTGGAATTGAACACTGTGATGTAGGTACGCGGGCCCTCCGGCAGGCGTTCCCGCAGGCAGGGAGCTGCGTGGGAGGGCAGGGAGCTGCGTGGGAAGGCAGGGAGCTGCGTGGGA
>JAWWMO010000001.1:55068011-55167706 GCA_035047845.1 Dendrocincla fuliginosa
CCGGCAGGCGTTCCCGCAGGCAGGGAGCTGCGTGGGAGGGCAGGGAGCTGCGTGGGAAGGCAGGGAGCTGCGTGGGAGGGCAGGGAGCTGCGTGGGAAGGCAGGGATGCTGGAGAGGAGGTGCGGAGGGGGAGCCGGGCGGGACGGGGCGCTGAGGGCGGGCTCTGGCGCCCCCTGCCGGCCCCCGCCCTTCGCCCACCCGCTGCGGGGAAGACACGGCGCAAACCTCACACAAACACGGGATTTAACACATGTTGGAAAAGAATCCTCCGAGAGCAGCGCTGCCAGGCCCAACACTGAGTCGATGTCCCTCAGCGCCACAGCCACTCGCTTCTGTTCAACGCCAAGGCGTGGGGACTCAACCCCTGCCCTGGTTCAAAGCCTGACCACGCTTTCCGTAAGGACAGTTTTCCTAAAACCCAATCGAAACCTCCCTGGTGCAACTTGAGGCCATTTCCTCTCATCCTATTACTTGTTACTTGGGAGATCAGGCCAACCCTCACCTGGCTACACCCCCCTTTCAGGTGGCTGTAAAGAGCAATAAAGCCCCCCCTGAGCCTCCTGCGGGCTGAACACCCCCAGCTCCCTCAGCTGTTCCTCACAGGACTTGTGCTCCAGACCCTTCCCCAGCATCACTGCCCTTCTCTGGACACGCCCCAGCACCTCAATGTCTTTCTTGTAGTGAGGGGTCCAGAATTGAACACAGGATTCAAGGTGAGGCATCATCAGCACCCAGTACAGTGGGACAATCACTGCCCCAACTCTACTCGTTCCTGACATACGCAGTGATGTCATAAGCACCTGAGAGCAATACAAACTGTTTTATTCAATGGCACAGCTCACTGCACAGCCTCTGATTCTTCTGTGACTAACTGTGGCATAAAGCTAGCCGCTCTGGGGAAATGACTATCCAATATCCATTCTTGAAAAAGCAGAGGCCAATACTTTTAATCAAAACAAAAGTTGTCCTCCAAGGCATGAAATGTAGCACAACTTAAAAAAAATACTCTGAAGTACCAGAGAGCAACCAATATTTGCAGAATGCGTGTGCTGCTGGAAATGAAAGCATTTGCTGCTATTTAAGGGCCTATAAACAAGGATGTCTGTATGAGGATTCCTCCATAGATGTTTCCCCTTTCTTAACCTCAAAACTCCAATTTTGGGAAGTCTGTGTACAGACATAACACAGAGCCAGATCCCACAGCCATGCACTCCTAACCACACACCCACCAAAGGAAATGGGTAAAATGTAAAATAAAAAGTGACAGTTCTCTGATGGCTTAAATCTGTCTCATTTGAGGCTACCATGGTCATCTCCCTCTTTTCCTTCCCTCCCCTCCCAGAAGCTGTCATCTGTTCCCCAGCTGAATTGAGGAATCTGATTTCAGCCTAATTTAGAGATGGCCCTGGAACAGCTTTAGACCAAGCTGAATATTATACTACTACCTCATCCCCTGCCTTCCGACAACAGACTGAAGTTATTTCAGCCAACCCATTAAATTGGGGAACTGTAGCAAAAGCAGCAGCATTCTATGACATACAGCAATTTAACTTTTAGCATTGATTACCTGTTGGTGGTTGGTTTGTTTGTTTGTTTTGCTAGAGCTATAAGCTGTTTTTCTTGCTAATTAGATTGCACTGGGAGCTACCTAGTAGTTTGTCAAAAGTGAACACCATCCCCTCCTCAAGAGCACAAAAAAACTTAAGAAAAAATCTCTGTGATGTTTTGATAATGTTTTTGCACAATTTGGTTTTATGCTGTTGTTTTATGTGGACTATCTAATGATCTCACACTAATCCTGTGGACATTGGACATTCTGCAGCTACAAACAATTTATTTGCAACTACAGATTGCAAAGCCTTGCACAAAACCCTTTATGAGTTTTCTGATTAAATTAGTACTTTTCATAAATAAGATCAGAAACACTGGCATACTTTCTGTTCTCAGAGTCCCAGTGCATTTTATTGCACAGATCCATTAAATCACCTAAGTTAATTCACCTGTACAAGGTGTCAAAAATGGAACAGAAAGCCTTTTTGAGAACTCATTACCCTTTATCTGGGAAAGCAGTAAGTGGAAATCCTGTTTTAAATAGATATCTACTTCAATTTCATATTCAAAGATTAATTCCTCCTTTCTCTGCTATAAATTTCTAAAACATCTTAATTATCAACTCCTTAAATCTAGCACGTTCTTTCTCATATACTAACATGTATCTCACGGCTGCTAAACTGTGCTGAGAATTGATAGGGGAACGTTGCACTCATTTACCTCCACAACAAGAAGCCCACATTGCTGCCAATACCTCTGTTACTAATTATTCCTGGTGTTTTGCTTCATTTAGGATCTCAGCTGACAATATGAACTATTCCAAGAAGGGAGAGAAAAAAACCTCCCAAACCTAAACAAAATGGAATTATTACCATTTATGCTTTTGGCAAAAAGGATGCAACTGTTGCTCTCGTGTTTTCAGCTGTTCAGATGGACAGCCAAATGGAAATACGACTTTTTCAAATAGTCCGACTGAGGTGTCAATTAGCTGTGAATCTGTTCAAAGGTTGCAAGTACTGACACAAAACCACCTGTGGGTAACGTATTCAATAAGTTGTGTGGCAGTATATTTTTAAGAACTGACAAAAGACTGCAAATGGAAAAGATTCTCTCTTTTCATCCAGCTAATGCCAGTCCACCTGATGGTCCAGGAAACTTGCCCCTCCCTTTAACCTTGCCTCTTCCAAATTTGGAGTCTCTTAGTAGTTGGCAACAGTTACTTTTATTATTATCATACATTGTTAAGTTTCAAATATAACCCTACCCTGCATAGTGAGGTGCTGCCCTGTCCTCTTCCTCCCCAATAAACAAGTCCCATTATCTAGTGCAGTAATTTATGTTCATTATGAAATGATTTTCAAGAAATATGTGAAAACTTAAGTAAACTAGATGGAAGACAAAGGCTGGGTCAAGGAGTGGTCCCTTACTAAACTCATATGGTTCAACAAGGCCAAGTACAAGGTCCTGCATCTTGGTCAGATCAATTCCTAGTACCATTACAGACTTGGGGATGGAAAAGGATGGTGGATGAAAAACTGGACATGACTCAGCAATGTGCACTCACAGCCCAGAAAGTCATCTGTATCCTGGGCTGCATCAAAAGCACAGTGACCAGCAGGGAGATTCTACCTCTGCTCTGCTCTCATGAGACCCCACCTGGAGTACTGCATCCAGCTCTGGAGTCCTCAGAACAGGAAAGATATGGACGTGTTTGAGCATGTCCAGAGGAGGGACACAAAAAGGGTCAGAGGGTGGGAGCACCTAACACATGAAAACAGGCTGAGAGAATTGAGGTTGATCAGCCTGGAGAAGAGAAGGCTTTGGGGAGACCTTATAGCAGCTTTCCAGTACCTAAAGGGGGCTACAAGAGAGCTGAAGAGGGACTTTTTACCAGGGCATGCAGTGACAGGATGAGGGGGAATGGCTTTAAACTGAAGGAGTGCAGGTTTAGATTAGCTATTAGAAGAAATTCTTTAATGTGAGGGTGGTGAGGCACTGGCATAGGTCACACTAACCCTATGTTCAAGGCCAGGTTGGATGGAGCTCTGAACAACCTGATCTGTTGAAAAATGCCCCTACCCATGGCAAGGGGGTTGGATTAGATGATCTTTAAAGGTCACTTCTGACCTCAACCATGCTGTCATTCTGTGATACTATGAAATGCTACCAGTAGCCAAAGCTCCAAAATAATTCACATGCTCTATATGTTAAATGTTCTGAAAAGAACACAACCTGAAGCCCTCCTTCACAAGGGTTTCCTCCCTATACACTGGTGCTGCTTTGTAGTACTACAACCCCTACAAGTTAGCCTTTCTCAGTGAACCCATACATGCGTCAAGCTAGTATAACTAAGAAGACAATCAGGCTGCAAGATACATATTTTAAATAAGTATCAGCTTCTTCTTACCCATTTTTATTTGCACATATTCCCCAGCCCCCGCAAGATGAAACTCAATGGAAGTCTGACTGCTGGTTGATGCTATGAAATGAAAGCTGATTTGGTTTGTCTTTTGGCCACTTGCATAGATATTATTAATGAGAGTTTGGATCTACTTAAATTCTGTTTCCAGCAGACTCCAGAGCCAGGATAAACTCTGTAATATTGTGCATACAGTGAAGCTCAGTGACAAGTCTGTGCTTGAAAACAACTTCAAACCCAAACTCATCTGGAAGCCTGGGCACACCCAGTATTTTATTCTTCCAACTTTTGCCACCCACCGCCCACTCTATTTACAAATTGGTGTCTAATTCACAAATAATTAAGTAGACACCTGGTTTCTCCTTTCTGTGTTGTGAAAGAAACTGCCTTTCTCATAACTGGCTGTCCTACATCTTACAGGCACTTTAGATTTTATCTGGACTAAAGGATTTTGCCAGCTGAAATCCTGCTAACACAGGTTTCTGCTGGTGGTTTTGAAAAGCTGCCCAGAAAGGTACCTTGAAGCAGCCATGGAGAATGGTAGGAGATATTGCAGTGATATCTAAACAAGACTCACACCATTTAACACACTGAGTGAAAATACACACCAGGGCAGGCTAGTCTGAAAGTTTATTTCCTAAATTCTTAAACTGAGTTTGTTCCAGATCAGTAGTTAAACAGTTCGGTAACTTTTAGGGTCTGAAATTGGTGGTGTGTGCCAGGATTTCATTTTGCTGGTATAAGATGCATGCACAGTAGGAAAATTTTTTCAGTAACAATTCAGCAAAATTTTTCACCTACAAACCTGAAAACCAGCTGGTTTTAAAATCTTGGAAAAGTAACGTAGTGTCATGCAATGATATTAGAAACAGCTGACATTCTCACTTATGCAGTAACAGAAAAATAAAATAATGTGATGTGGCACTATATACAGTAGTACCTAATATGCTCTCTCAATACTATTAAATTAAAATTTTCACATTCCTTATAATTCTTTTTCCTTTAACAAAAAGCAACTAATTTGTTAGCAAAAGTGCCATGGTTTCATGAAAATGTTTTTGTTTCAACAGAGGACTCTCTTGAGAGAAATTAATACATATGGAAAATCCCTCTGACGTCAAATTAGCAACAAAATGGTATTGATATTTCAGGGTGGATCATATACATAGTTAGGGAAGGAAAACAAAGGGTTCCTGCTGCTAAATAATTAATTAATGGGGTTAAACAAGAGTAAATACCAAGGCAACAGTTATAAACTATGTATTGGAAGAAACAATAAAAGCTCAGGCACTGCATTTCTTAATGCAAGTATGGCTGCTGCAAAAGCTGTTTGCTATATACCACTACATCCCTTTTTTTCCAGAGCACATGAACCAGGTTTGCATCATGGTACCTGATGGCAGTGTACTCCCAGGATTTACTTTAGCATCTGAGCCTTGAGAAAACAGTCACATCTGTGAAGTACTATAAAATCTCAGCTCCTCCTGAGAGCAACGAGACTAAGAAGCTCAAGATATAAACAGGTGCTGATCTCTCTAGTGTCCCTTCCAAATGTTGGGGAGTTGTAAAATATTGTGCAGGTCATCCTGCAGGCATGGCTGGAGCTTCAATAATAGGTATGCAGCACTTGAGACATACCCCTAGCAAGATTTTCTAGTTCATTTAAGTTAATTTATGTCTTCAGAGGACATGGTTACACTGACATTGTTTTGAACAGCAATAGTGCCTTATGGAGCTGCCATTCCCCTTGCAAATTCTCATGCCTGTGTTATCCCTTTACCGTGCCAAATCAGGTGTGCGTGCGTAGCTGCACAGTAAACTGATATGGCTGAAAAACAACCTATTTTTTTCTGATTCATCCCAAGCTTTCCCTGTTCCACCACTTGGTTCACAACCTAGCTGTGCAAGCTGCTCCAAGGGTGGTTCAGGGAGGCAATGGGAACAAGAAGTTGTGAACAGAGAGCTAGGAACCAAGCTAGTAAAGGCACTCAGCACTACTACCAAGTGTGAAACTGGGGTCTGACACTGTTTTGCAAGGAAAGGAAGGGAGTGTGCAAACAAGCGCTGGCTTACAAACTCTTGGCACAGACTCAACCATGTGCAGGACACATTAGGGCCAAACCCCAAGTCCCTTACATAGCTGTTACAGAAGTCCTTGGGCCACACAAAGAATAGTGGGAGGAAATCAGAGCTGTAACTAAACAGTGAAGTTAGGTCACCATATAAGTGATTTCAGGAAGGCAAGTACTCATGATATACTTTGTACCTCACATGTATCTTGCAATTAGCTTCATCTGTGCAGGACAAGCCAGGTCAACCTAATTTCTAGTTGCATAATTAATAAAATGTTTTAAACAAAGTATGCATTCTTTAAAGGCTGGTACTGAGACCCTTATTTAGTTGCCTACAGTGAAGTTTTCTGATCTCTTCTGGCTGTTTACTCTTAGGAGGAACTGAATCACATCCTAAATGTACATGAGTGCCAGCCGGGTTGAGGCCATGTGGCTCAGAAGTGGGATGGAGGTGTTGCATGAAACCTGTGGTTCTTCATCTGGGAGATGGGATCCATGTGCATGGCCCCCATCTCTGTGCCGTGGGGTGGGTAACAGCTGCTGACATGACATGATGCAAGTGGGAAAAGCATGAATGAGCAGGCTCCCCAAAAACACCTGCAAAGGCATTTACCCCAAAGCAGGTCATGCGAAAGAGGAAAATAACAATAAGTTTGCTTAAGAGATGGCCATCAGCTGGATTAAATAGTAACCAGGAAATTACCAAGAGGCTTCTGAAGAAAAAAAAAAAAAAAGGAGTCAGCTTCAAAAGAAGTCTAAACAAAGAATTCAACCTCATGATGAAGGAAGAGAAACCTGGCCTGACAACGAAAGGCATCACCCCATAGGCATAGCACATGTGAGTTATGGGTGTCTGTAGCTTTGTGCACTTGGGAGGGGGTTGAAATTTTGGGTACTACTCATAGAAAGGTGTTCAGGCATTTGTAGGTGTTTGTTAACGTTTTGGTTTATCTGTTGTAATGCTGGTACTGATTCCATATGTGACTACGTGACATTGATAAACCAATGACTAATTATTAATGAATCCTTGTGATTAAAACCACTTGGGTGGAGCAGTTTTTCCCTGTAATGAGAACTAGTAAATTCTACCCTTCTCCCACTGGCAAAAATGCAAACTGTAGTGGAGGTAAGGCTGAAAATTTTTAGTGGGTATGTTCATACAATTCCTCCCTGATACAACCCTTTTGGAGTTCCAAATTTCTTGATAATTCTGGATTTTTTTTCCTTCTCTTCCTGCAGCAGCATTTTCTTGTCATTTTAAGGCAGACAGGCACATATCCTTTACCCTAGATAACATAAAAGCATCTGTGTGGGAAGAATTTAACTCCATAATAATACTTTTCTGCTGCACACCAAACCTTCATATTGGTAGAAATATGCTTAGGCCTATTTGGATGATATGATGAATTTCCCCATGTAGGAAAGTATCAGTATGAGATGTGAACTTCACTAAATGTATTTCTTTTGTCTCACACAAAAACCTAATTTTCTCCATCATTACTAAGTTCAGTAATGGTCAGAAGGCTGTTTTTCTATACCCAACAAAGCTTCAGCATTTTACTGGTTTGTTTTTTTTTTCAAACCAGCACTTCACCAAGAAGTATGACAGGATTTCAGCGTGTGGGTTTCATCTATGTGTACAATGGGAAACTTTTCATAAATACCAGGTAATTTAAAACAAGCACATTTGGTTTAGACTCTTTTTCACTCATTGATACCAGATCTGTGCTACAGCATCACCTAAGAGTATAAATTTCATGCATATGAAGTGCCAGCACATAATACCACTTCTGTCATGTTAAAGAATAAGAGATGCAGTTTACACCAGTGTTGTGTTCCCTGATGATACTCTGATGATACCTGATGAGATGATACCTGATCCACCATAAAATATCCTTGGGCTAAATCATCTCTGCAAAATATCTATTACACTTCAGTTGGCATTATGAGTTTGCACCACTTTGTGTCAAGTAATGCAGTGGTTTTGATCCTGCGCTTTGTGCTTTAGGACCCAGTCTTTTATCATGTGGAACCATGGCCTTGGATGGTATTCAGGCTCCATGAACTGGGCCCCCACCCTCAGTAAGATGAAGGGCTTCTTGTGTTCATGAAAGCCAGCCTGTTCTTCACTACTGCATCATCTGGTCTAATAAAAGATATTACCTCTCACTGTAGGCATTGCTGTTCTTTTAAGCTCTTGACAGTTCAAAAGTTTCCCAGTCTAAAAGAGCATCATGACATTTTTATATTCTATCACCAGAACAGTGTGTGAGCAGAAATTGTCCATTATATAAATAAGACTCTATCACAAGAAAACTTCTCCATGAAGGAGCCTTCAACTAGATTGCTCCCACTGTGTTTGCATGGGTGGACAGCTGTGCCTGCATGATTTCCAGGGAATTCTGAGCATGAACACTGTTCCAAAAATGAGACTTCTGTCTCTGCCTGCAATGCAAACACCGCACTGGTTCATGATTCAATCTAATTAAACAAATGCATGACTCTCCTGGAGAGAAAGTTGAACTGCTTTTGCAAGATTTGTTTAGTTAAATCAATTTAGTGTTGCCAACACTGAGAAGCAGAAGTTAATAAAATAACCTTGGCACACGGATTGGTTCACGTTACATTTGAAAGGATAGGGGATGTCTAAATAGCAGAACTCCCGTTTAAAAATGGAAGGCAGAAGTAAGCGAATGACTAGTCATCTGTTTCAAAGATGCTGAACTACAAACATCTGCATTTCCATCAACAGTGTTAACTGTGATGAAATGTACCATCTGTAAGTACTTTTTCATCTTCTGTGAACACAAAGTGCTTGCGGGGGGGAAAGAACTTTTTTTTTGAACTGGTACACATTTTATGTACTTTTTCATGTAGATAATGACCCTGAAGCTTGATGACAGAGGCAAGAGCAAGTATCTTAAAGCAATTGAAAATATTTTGTCATCTGATGTCACTTGTCTTGCTCCTGCTGCTCAATCACTCCGCCCATAATATTTTTTTCCTGATATTTTCATATATTTTATTTCATTTTCACAACAAACAGCAGATGTTGCCAGGACTTATCTTAGAAATTAATCTTTCAAGCAACAGACCTGCAGGCTAAGGAAATGGCATAAGAAGACACTACAGAATGCTCTTCAGCTTTACAACATGAAGGTTTTTGAGAGTCTGTCTCTGACAAATGGACCTCTCTCAGCAGCCAATCTAACATTTCTCAGGGTAAGACATCGTGTGAAAATACTCAGTTCTCCCAGGACTTTGTTTGGCAACTGCTTCTCACCAGAATAGATAAAGCATCACTTCCTCATCCTGCAGCTCTCCAGTGCAGTGGTTACACAGTTCAGATGTCAGATGTTAAACTTGTGGCTCTGTGAATAAAATGTTTATCTCTTATCTACTGAGTACTAAGCATTTGAATCAAAAAGAGCCATGTCTGCCCTTTTGTTCTGTTTAAATGAACGAGAGACCTTAATGTAAAGTGGGTGCATCGACTTCACATTTTCCTTCCATTCACATAGTTTTCCCAGCAAAGACTGGAGGAAAAGAAGCTGTATCTATCAGGCATGCCTACTTTAATGACTTGCAGTGACTAATCCAGCTTGATCTTTTACTTTCCCTCTTTGCAACTACAGTGCTCAGCATTTTCATTTGGTGTGCTTTCCTGCAAGTGAAATGATTTGCTACTGAACTTTTGTCAGAAGAATAATTGTTTCAGTGTACTAAGCCATTCAGCATCTTTGATGGGCAAAATGAAAAAGGAAAACAATCTATCTACAGGTGACTATTCTAGTCATATAGCTGTAGCTCCTTGATCAATTTTTTTTTATGAAAAAATTGGTATAACAGGCAACCAGACCCATATTTTGCCCTCATCTGCTTTTTCTTCTCATTATACACACACACTTTCTCATTGGTATCAGTCATATGGAACTGTCCTGTACACTGGACTGCCAAATAATTAAATTCAATAATAAGCTATAATAGCTCCTTCCCCCTCCCCACTTTTTAATGTATAGCCTGATTTACAGTGGCACTGGCAACTGATGAAGCAATAAACTGAAGAGTAGATGTGGGAAGCTATGAGACAAGATACCTGGCAGCAAGGACAAGAACTCCTAAAGTAGTTTTGCTATCCTGGAAAATATCTCATGTATCTACCCAGATGGGATATGGAGAAGTTTGATCCACTTCAACATGTATCTGTTCTCTGTCACACATTCCTACCAAGAAACTCCACCTCATGGGTAAGCATTGGGTGAGCTTGACTCTCTACCTCATGTAAATTTATTGCAGTTAGCTCTTAAATGTCTCCATTTCCTGTGTCTTTAACCTTTTGTGTGATTCACTCGTCTCCCTTTTTCTCCACATGCTGCTTACTTCAGAAATTGCTATGCAAATCATATTTCTACATGATTTCATGAGGGGTTTTTTTTAAGTTGTACTCATGAGGAATAGTTGCATCCTGAGCTATGTGACAGCCTAAAAACAGAAGCTACTTAAATATGAATGTGCATATGGTATTTTACTTACTTTAAATGCACTGTATAATCCTTGCTCCAACAGTTGTACTGGTAGAGAGTTTACTATTAAAAACATCCAAAAGTGATATTTTTCAACTGTTTCTGATGTTCAGTTCATAGCTGTAAGGATTAGCCTTTTCCCTAGATACCAAGTTTTCCCATATACCTTGAAATGGACAATACTGGAAAGCCTTTACAGACTTATTTTAATGGAAAACTGCAAGGGCTTTCCATTTTTCTTTCCTTGACCTTCTGAGTCCAGCTAGACTCCTGAGACCACCTGCACCCTATTCTTTTCTCTGCTCAATGATTTCAACTGCTGAAAAGGATGTGTGGAAGGACATTTCTACTGACAATCATTTCACTCATTACTGTGTCTTTAAAAAAGGCTTAATCTCATCTAACACATGAGTATGTCTTAACTATGGTAGCTGCCTAGTGCCAGTAATGCAGAGTCAGAGTTCTTGAACAGAAATGACTAAAGTGCCTTCAGTCGCCTTGCCCTTCCAACTTGGGTGGCCAAGCCACTCACAAACATCTGAAAAATGAAAAATTATTGGATTAAATGATGTTGTCACAGAAATTACGGTCTTTGGCTGTATTAGAATTTATTACCTATTTGTAATTAAATATCTAACAGAAAAAAACACAAATACAGGATGTGCATTGCTCTGATGGAGTTGTGCCACAGCACCATACGGTTTACCAGCACACCAAGGCTATGGGAGCTCACTCAGGAGCAGCATGTTCAACCACTCAGTGGGGTGGAGAGCTGAGGACACTGTCTCAAGCTGTCATCCTCTGCCAGGGTACCAGCACCCTCAGACATGTTTTTTGAGTGGATGCCTATAATTCAGCATGTCTGAAATTCTTTAGAGGGTCAGCTGACCACCAGTTTCCTGGATGTGCACTTGGCTTGGGACAGTTCTCCTATCCCTGTAATTATTTTGGGTTTACATGCTATTATTTGTATACTTCCTTCTTTTAGCATACTGCTTATATGTTTAACTTTAAGCTTATTCCTGGTAACTCTTTTCTGGAGACATAGGAATCCTGTTTCTTTTCAAAAGGTAGAGTTTGGTTATTCTGCAACATTAGCCTGGAAAAAAAAAAAAAAAAAAAGTAGATACACTAGCCTGGGTTTGCCACTTCCTAAGTGATTCTGGTATTAGGGAAAGATGCCAGTTTGGTGCACCCTGCCCTTGTTGAGTTTCCACCCAGCGAATTTTTAAAACAATCTGACATTTCCTTCCTCTTTTTCCTTGTGAGTCTGTATCTGTCCAGTTTTCTAATATTTCTGTTGGTGATTTCTGTTGGTGACATCTGCAAAGAGTAGAGAGGTTTTTAATCACATCCCAAGCAAGGGTTCTGACACAATACAAGAATTCCAGGCAACATGCTTATATATATAAAGAGTGCAGAAGAGAGGAAAAAAACCCCACTAAATGGATGTGAAAATGCTACCACGCTTTTTGCGTTTGTGTGTGTTATAGTTTCAAAAGTATTTAGTATTTTGCATTTGTGTAATTCTTTTCCCATAAAAATTTTGGAAAACTTAATGGGAATAAAGCACAAATTCCCTAGCACTTTTTTTTTTCTTTTTTGCCAGGCTTTAGTAACAACTACAAATAAATTTATAATCTTTTCCATCTTACTACCTGCTCTTTTTCACAAGAATGTGTCTCAAAAGTGGAATTTATTTTTACAAATAACCACGTGAAATTACAATTTCGTAGCTGGAAATTTGAAACACACACCATAGGATAATACAGAATCATAGTAGAGTTTGTGTTGGAAGGGACCTTTAGAGGTCATCTAGTCCAACTTCCTTGTAATGAGGGACATACTTGACTAGATCAGGTTGCTCAGAGGCCTGTGCAGACTAAGTTCAGACAACAACTGTGCATCTTGGCCAGCAGCTACTCCTAAGTTTCCACAGCCCAATCCACTAACCTATTTACTGGCTAAGTAACCATCTGTGCTCAAAAGGGGAGGCAATTACTCCAGAGCATCTGAAAGCCTCACTTTCAGCTGCAGCAGATTTGTATTCTATTTACTGCTTCTACTTATTTCTGCATGGTACCATCTGGACTCTACCTCCTTTCTACTTCCTCATGGTTTGCAATTTCCTAAGTTCCTGCACATATTTTTTGTATTTTATGGACAATCAGCAATTTTTTAGCTCCACAAATACATCTCAGCATTCCTTCACTTTATTTTTAGCCCAAACTGGCTACTAGGAACTACAGCCTGCTAGTTTTAAGCTTGCTAAGGCAGCTGACTCACAGACCAGATGGCTCAATTCCTTTCCAAAAGCCCAATGAGAATGGACCTGTCATTTCTAATATGCCAGCTGACTGCAAATCCTCAGATAACGCTGATTCTTGAGGTGTGCTGCCCCCAGGCCTCAGCAAGCCCCTCCGACTGAGAGAACACTCTCCAGTCACTCCCAGTTGTCTTATCTTGGGTTTGTTTGGTTTTAGAATAGAGTAGAATAGACCTTCCATTTGGGAAGGACCTACGAGGATCCTTTAGTCCAACCGCCTAATTGAGAGCTGACGAAGTTAAAGCATGTTGATAAGGGTATTGTCCAAATGCCTCTAAAACATGGACAGCCTTAGGGCACCGACCACCTCTCCAGAGATCCCGCTCCGGTATCTGACCACCCTCTCGGCAAAAAAAAAAATGCTTCCTAAGTCCAGTGTAAACTTCAGGAGCAGCTTTGAACCATTCCCACGCATCCTGTCGCTGGGGTACCAGGGAGAAGAGCTCCACTCCCTCCCTGCCCACTTCCCCTCCTCAGGAAGTTGCAGAGAGCAATGATATCGCCTCTCAGCCTCCTTTTGTCCAAACCAGACAAGCGCAGAGCCCCGCGCCGCCCTTTGGAGGTAGTTTTTGTTGTTGTTTAGATTGTTTGGTTTGGGCTCCGCCTAGGGAGGCAGGGCAGGCGGAGAGAGGGAGGGAGGGAGGGAGGGTAGGCGGGTCGAGAGGGAGGGATAGAGGGAGGGACGTGGAGGGGGCAGACGGCGGCGGCATCGGCAGCATCCGTGGTGTCCCTCGTCGGGCAGGACGGAGCCAGGCGCCCCGGCTGCAGGTGGGAACGGGGAGCTGGGAATTGGGAGCCGAGGACCGGGCGGTGCCTTGCGCGGAGGGAGCGTGGTGTGTCTGGTTTGGGTGGCACTCCTTGGGGCGAAGGGATATTTCGGCGTCTCCCTCCGGATTAAGCGCTTCCCAAAGCTGTGCGGCAGGCTGAGCCCTCCCGAGCGTGCCGGGGACAGCGCCGGGTTGTTGCCCTCGCTGGTGCCGGGGATGGGGGGAAGCAGCCTACCCTGTAGAGCCGGAGCAAGGGGGCTTCGCTGCTGTGCGGTCCGCTCCGTCTCTTCGTGCCTTTGCAGCCAAATGTGGGGTACCACACATCAATACCTTCCTCTTCTTCGTAGGGCTGGCGTTCCTGTTGTGTTGTTTAATAAAACCCCAGAAAAAAACAGAAACCCGAACCTTAAAGTTAGGCCGTTTAAAGCAGATTTCCATTGTTGCTGAGCTCTGCTTTTCGGTAAGCTTATAAGCTTGCCAAGTCAGGACGGAAAACTGTGCTGAATATTAACAGTAGAGTCTGCAAAACACATGGAGAACCGCGGATAAGGTGGTGGTGACTGTAATGCTCCCTCTATTGCTTCCAGGTACTTAACAGCACCAAAAAATGAGAGCTTTCCCATCATGTCTCTCCATGCTGTAGCGCTCGCCAGCTACAGCAGAAGAGAAGTCTTCAAGCTTCCCTGCTCTGAAAAGGTGAGGAGGCAAGGGAGACGTCGAAGTGGTGGCTCAGTGTGCTCCTTGGCTGGGGGAGTTTGTTTCAAAAAACAGCTTTTAGTTGTCAGTGGTTGTGGTAAAAAAAAAAAAAAAAAAAAAAAAAAAAAAAACCAAAAAACCAAAAAAACTTCTTTTTTAAATGCTGGAGGTTTCATTATGGAGTGAACTTGGGAAATACAGTCCCAGTATTGGGTGGGAGGGAAGGCTGACTTCTTTTATGCTATGAAGATGTCAAATGGTCAGTGATTTATTGGTTTGAGTGGTTTATTGGTTATGGCAGTGTGTTGCGGTGCTTTTCATGTGCTTCTGTTGTTGTATTTCCTGATCAGAGCTCTTCAGTTGTTTTGGTTTATTTTGTTCATTTGTTTGTGTGTGGGATTATATTTATGTGTGTGTGGTTTTTCTTGGTTTTTTGTTTGTTTATTTGTTTGGTTTTGGTGTTTGGGGGCTTTTTGGTAGTTGTTTGATAATTAAATACTAAGGGCGCTCATTCCCAATCTGTGATATAGTTGAAATTGTAACATCTTGAAAGTAAATGAAAATATTTTATTGGAATTCTCAGAGCACTGGTTGTACCTTGCAAGACCTAAGACATGTGAGGGTTGTTTAAAAAGAGATAAAAATCTTCCAACTTAGCACTCTTAATAGTTACACTTACTGATAAACTACTCAAGTTTACCCTGGTGTCAGCTGGGATCCTTGCATCCTAAGAGGTAGAGTCTGTTAATTGCTGATATTGAAAAGAAACTTTTCAATTTAATAAAAGTAATTAAAAAATAATTCCTACTTTATTCAGTAATGTCGACATATTGACATTATTTACAAAGCCTGCTTACACACCAGTTTTGCTGAAGAAGGAAAAAAGAAAACCTTGTCAGATACTGAAATGAGTATTTTTCTAAGCACTGGCATAAGCAAATGCTAAATAGTTTAAATTCAACATATTATTTTTGGCCTGAAATACTGTTCTTCAGTTAAAAGGGAAATTCTATGTGGGTTTTAATTTCTTCTGCTTTCCATTGGTCTGAAGGGTATCTGGATGAGATCTGCGCTCTGAGTCACCTCACTTTTCCATGTAAGGAGTGTAGAGGTCAACAGCACAGGGTTGCAGAGAACAACACACCTGTAACTCCCTTTTCACAGGGTGCAGAGGAGGGTGACTGAAATTCCGCAACTGCTTTTGTGTGGAGACTTCTCCCTGATATGAACTGCCTTTTAATGATGCACATGTTGGAGCAGGGCATCCCTTTGATTTCCCTGCTTTCTGTCATGTGCTCTGCAGGTCCATGACATACTTGAGGCAGTGGATGGGGGGTGGGGGGTAAATGTGTGGCTCTTACAAGGAATTTTGGAGGAAACACTTTGCTGTGTGTGCCTTACTCCTTTGTTGGAATTAGCCTCTGAGTATCTGCACTAAACTGCTTCCCTGATTCGGTTAACAGTGGTTTGACAATATGGTAAATTCAGCTTTAGGGGTAGAAGTACTGAATTGGAAGTGTCATGACTGCAGAAAGTTAAGTGCTGATCTGGTATAAATCTGCACAGTCAGTTCAAATGCATTCAAAACTTTGGTCAACTTATACTGGTAGGCTGTATGCCAGGTTGAGTATTATCTCTGTGACTCTTCTTGCTTTATGCTGGGTCAGTCACATTGCTGTTGTGAACCACACATAGTGTATTCTATCAAATTAGATGACGTAACCATTCTTGCTCCCAGTTGTTAGAGCTGGGAGATCAAGCAGCACATGAATCACCTATTTGTGGAGTTGGGACCTCATAGGTTTAGCTTATACCTTGTATGCAGCTAAATTTGGCTTGTGCTTGCAGCTACAGATGGTGGTTCCTTGAATTCTTTTCTATTTTATTGTTGTTTTGGCAGATACAGACATACAGTTCAGCTTTTTGTATCATATATGCCTTATACATGTGTTTAATCCTTCTACTGTGGGGAGTTTCTTTTGGTCACCTGCCTTTTAGAATGAAATGAGAGATGCAGAGCTGAGATGCCAGTGCTCTTCAGACAGTGCACGCTTCTAGGGAGATTTTCAGACAGTCAGAAATGTAGGCAGTGGTTAGGTGATGGTCAGCAGGCATCAGACCAGTGTTCTTCCTGCAGGGATGACTGTGAGACTGAGATTATCATTAGCAGAGTGCTGTTGTTTTATAACCAAATGTTCTGCCTCTGTGTTCTTGCTGCAGTTAAACCACAAAAGCCTAAAGGTGGATTTCACCGAGTCAGCGTGTTCTTCAAATCCCTCAGCGAGGATTAGCTGCCTTGCTCCGATACCTCAAATCTCCATTCTCTCAGGTATGCTAGTTCATTCTAAAATGCCTCTCTCTGGGAAGGTTTGCTGGTGTCTGTAGTGCTAACAAAAGCTATCAATGTTTGAGTGGACTAAACAACTAAAGTCTGGTTGAAGAGGGTTCCTTGTTTATTGACTGTGAGGTAGAATGTCAAAATATATTACACAATTTGAAAGTATGAGTGCTTTTTGTTTTTTAAATGGTAGTTTGGCCATTTTACTTATGTTGAGATTTTGTGTGCTCAGAAGTAAAATACTTGAACTGTTCAGCTGATCCTTGGAAGGTCACCCTCTTGTTCATTCAGGAAATAGTTTCTCAGATTTTAACAGATTATCATAATTACTCACATGTGTATCAGTTACAAAACTGATTTTAGGATTTTTTTGTTTTTTAATTTGGACTAACCTATTTCTAATAGTACCTTAAAATTGGATGTATGGGTTTGGTTGTTTGGGATTTTTTTTGGTTTGGTTGGTTTAGTTTTTTGTTTTTTTGGGGTTGGGTTTTCTTCAAGCTTGACAGAGCAGAAGTACAAGTTAAGTTTTTAAAACTTGTTCTTTTTTCTCTTACAATCCACTGAGAACAAGTATTTTGCAGATTTAGTCAGCATGGTTATATGATTAGTGCTAGAGATGTACCATGATACTAGAGGAGGAAAGCAGATGGAAAGGCTACTGGAGTGGCTCTGCAATAGGAGATCAGAGCAGAAGAATTTAAGATAGTTGGGGGATCAAGCACGCCCTCAGCATGTATGCAAATGATACCAGGCTGTGTGGTGTAGTCAACAGACTGCAGGGAAGGGATGCCGTCCAGATGGACCTTGACAGGCTTGAGAGGTGGGCCTGTGCTAACCTCATGAAGGCTCAACAAGGCCACGTTTAAGGTCCTGCGTCTGGGTTGGGGCAATTCCAGGCACAAATACAGGCTGAGTGGAGAGCAGATTGAGAGCAGCCTTGGGGAGAAACACTTGCAGTATTGGTTGATGTGAAGCACAGTATGACCCAGGGGTGTGTGCTTGCAGCCCAGAAAGCCAGCTATATCCTGGACTGCATCAAAAGCAGCATGGCCAGCAGAGAGAGGGAGATGACTCTACCCCTCTGCTCTGCTCTTGTGAGACCCCAGCTGGATTACTGTATCCAGCTCTTGGGGCCAACAACATAAGAAGGACATAGACCTGTTGGAGCAAGTCTAGAGGAGTTGCTCTGACAAAAAGGGTCAGAGGGTGGGAGCACCTCTCCCATGAAGACAGACTGAGAGAATTGGGGCTGTTCAGCCTGGAGAAGAGAAGGCTCTGTAGAAACCTTCTAGCAGCCTTCCAGTATCTAAAAGGGGCCAAGAAGAATGTTGGAGAGGGATAAGAGGATGTAGTGACAGGACAAGGGGGAATAGTTTTAAATTGAAAGGGTAGATTTAGATTGGATATTAGGAAGAGGTTCTTTGCTGGAAGAGTGGTGAGGCACTGAATCAGGTTGCCCAGAGAAGCTGTTGATGCCCCATCCCTGGAAGTGTTCAAGGCCAGGTTGGATGGGGCTTTGAGCAACCTGGTCTATTGGAAAGTATCCCAGCCCAGGGGCGTTGCAACTAGGTGATCTTTCAAATCCCTTTCAACCCATACAATTCTATGATTTTTTTTTTTTTCATTCTGACACTAAATGATTTGCATGGAAAAGATGATGTTTGCAGCCCAAGTTAAGGTATTCATGTGCAATTGAAATGTCAATAATTACCAAAATAGCTTTCTTTTCCTGAAAAAATTGCAATATGTTTGTTTGAAAGTTAGCTAGTTTTAATTTTCCCATTCCTGCCCTTATGCTGCCACGGCTGGCTACATTGGCAGGGTGTTTCTTTGCAGGTGCAGCCAATACAATATGCAGCTTTGCTGCTACTTCTGTAAGAGCTTTGTCCTGATAAGTGGAAGTTACTGACATACTCTTCAGCTGTTTTTGACCTGGCTTTACTATGATAGCTTTGCTAGCAGCTCTTGCAGTCTGGCTTACACGTGATGTTCTCAATTTTTTTCAGCTTTTTCTTGATGAGGACTAGTCTATATAAATAGACTTGTTATTCCCAACTAAGGGGTGGTTCTTGTTTTGGTTTTGATCCCTTTGGTAAACTTTCTTATCATGTAGGTTGAGTGCATGCTGGCTTGCAGGTGAGTGACTCATGGAGAAGTTTACTGTTTTCCATTGAGATATGTCTAAGGAAGGCAACCTCTGGACAAAGTCTGTAGTCTGCAAGATTTGCTGCTTTTCTCACTAGCGGTGTTTAACATTCCTTGTGGTCCTGGAAGTTATTCTTCTTGATTGTATCTATTCTTAGAATTTTACAACTGCTTATCTTACCCAAAGGAGACAGTTGTTAACTTCATTGTGTTGATGTGGTCAATGGTTCCTTCTTGAACATAGACCTTGTGTCTAATCTCTCAATTACATGGATTGTGGCAGTTCCTTTGGGGCTTTTTTGTTCAAGATATAGGACTTTAATTTATTCTTCAATAGCTACTAGTTGCAGCGTGTGCTTTTGTGCCCTGCGAATGTTGCCATATCTCCCACTAAAAGCAGTTTTTCCATCTTCTGCTGAACCACAGTTTTGCAGTAGGTCACACAGGATCTTGGCAGGCAGTGCTTTTGATTCCTTCAAAGGCACTATAATGAGCTTGCTGTCGCAGAGGTTAGTTTTTTATGGGTTCATGTAAGTGTTGCCACTCTTATAAATAGTGGACTGAAGGTTACTTTAGCCATTTCCACATGAGAAAGAGTGTCTGACTGAACTGAAACACATAAGCGCTTGACCTTTTATTACCCCATGACTAAGGGTATTTTTTTCTTTCTGCTCTATTGATCCTCCATGTGTTGCTATAATGTAATCTTCTCTTTTACTGGCAATAGGACCAGTACCTGTATCAGTAACTGTACCTCATCCTGTTTTGTAGAACAATGATGTTTATGAGCATGCTGACAATCAGTCACCATTAAAGTCTTAGCTAATTGTGTTTGGCTAGCAGCAGAGTACTTTACTGTTGGTTTATTACCTAGCCTTATCAATAACAGAATTACTTCCTGGGTGCTGAAAGCAAGAGCTTTCTTGCAGGAAGAGGCATCAGCAAATGGTGAGTGAATTCATCTCTTTCCTGTCTTCTTGCCTGCATCAAAAAATAATGTGCATTTTATTCACATTGTATGTTAACCTTTTCTTAGGACTGTTCCCTAACCTCTGTGTTTCTTCCCTTTTCTGAACAGATGAATCTTCACGGCCAGCAGTGATTGGACATGCTGGAAATTTTGAATCATATCCAAACAGTGCTGAAGCTATCAAAGACATTCTCATGTCTGTTTTAAATGCATCTGGTTTGAAGCCCTCTTTGGTGCTGGGGCGGGGCACAATGCAGGGAGCAGAGCATCTGGACAGTGATGTGGAACAGTGGGAAGAAAGCAGTGCTGGGGATAGCCACGATGACAGTGACAGCGATTCTGCACATCACAATGCTGTCTGTACACAAACAGACATTCGGTTTACAAGGCACCGTGCATGTTGGAACAACACACAGTGTGATTCCCCAAAACCTGTGCTGGATACTTTCCTTTGTCCCCATTCCTCTGACGGAGATCCTGCTGCTTCCTCCTTGAATGGTTTATCAGACATGTCCCCTCTGAAGCGTGACTGCTTTACTCAGGTGACGTTAACAGGAGGCACTGTCACATCAGCTGTTGTACATTCTGGAAAAGAATGTTATACCTTCCCCGAAAGAGACTTGACTTTGACGAGGTTTCTTTCTGATTCAACTGTTGGTAAGACAGCAGATCTAGTGCAATACCCTGATGCCTTGGAGCCTGTGTCTGTCAACAACAATGACAGCAATTCTCCCAGTGGCCTTTCCCAGCCAGAGCCAGTCAATCCAACAGGTAACTTTACAGCTGTGTTTTTATTGTAAGATTTCTGCATTAGGAAAGACAACTGTAATTGAAGTGGGCCTTGTTTATGGTGACTGTGAATTAGACAAATGCTGTCAATCAAAATGAGAATGGCAAAAGGAGAGGGGGGGGAAAGAGAAAGCTTAAAAACCAAGGAGAAACCAGAGTGATGGGCTTGGTAAAACAGGAGAAACTCATGCTTGCAGTAGACATCTCTCATGAGGCAGAAATGCTTCTGTAATATGCAGCTGTTGGTAAAATGTAAAAATCGCTGAGCCATGAGCAATGTAGAACATCCACTGGATGGGCTTTCTACCAACATTGTCTTGCCTTCACTGTTACCTTTCTCCAATAGCAGATAGCATGGATGTGGGCATTGGGCAGTGATTCACTGGTGTGTGCGGGCTCCCAGGGTCATCTTGTGTTTGACATGAGCTGGAGGAGAGGGAGTCCTTGGATTCTGGCATTTTGGAGTCAGGGCATTGAGATCCTTTCTTGTTATGACTAAATAGGCTTGTTCCAGAGTGGGACTGTTTTTTCTTTTCTGCTTTCCAAGTGTACCTGAAATCTTGGAGACACAAACCCCCAGTCAGTAGAGCACAGGATCTTTTTACCCCTCACCAGTTTCCAGCCATATGGATGCTGGAATGTGAAGAGACATGTGCTCTCTGTGAAGAGATACGAGCTGGGAGCTGCTAGCAGAGGGTGCCCTGTGAGCTGGGTGCTGCCTGTCCCTGCAGCGTCAAGGGCCTCAGGGCAGCACAGGGCCCATGGGAGAGGAGTTGTTCAGTGGGAATGTTCAGCACTGGAAATGGATGGGGGAGCAGCTGGCCTGGCTGTGGGTGAGGTGCTGAAACAGGTTCCCTAGGGAAGTTGTGGATGCCCCATGCCAGGCAGTGTTCAAGGCCAGGTTAGGGGGGATCCTGATCTAGTGAGTCGCATCTCTGTCCATGGCAGGTAGTTGGAACTAGTTAATCTTTAAGGTCCCTTCCAACCCAAACCATTCCATGATGATAGACATTGAGTCTCAGAAAGGTGTTGCAACTGAGGCCTGATTTTTCTACAGGGTTAAAAGCAAACAGGGATGAGTTCTCATCCTGCCTTTCTATTAGAAATAAAGATGACAGAGGCTAGGGTTTGTTATTTTGTTTCTAGTTTGGGTTTTTATTTCTCTGTTTAGTTGGTACTAGTCCTAGTGACATTCTGTTGAGAACCACTTCCAAGTTCTGACCCCTCCTAGTTATTCGCTCAGAGATCCTCCAATGTGTCAGGATCAAGGTGGCAGCAGGATCCCAAACAGGCACGTGCTGTTGCAGGACTGGGAGTTGTTAGTAATTACAACTTTGTCATCCAGGAGAGGCTGTCGTCAACAGTTAATATGGTGACGATTATTGTTGCTTCCTTCTGCTGTGTGTTTTGTTGGCTCTGTGCCTCTGAGAAGTGCCCGTCAGGGAGAAGGAAACCGCACCCGGCAGTTTGGGCTGGCTGGGGCCAGTCACGCGGGTTTGGGTAGCTGGGTCTGGAAAACACAGCCTGGGCTCTTGGGGTCAGTGGGGACTGCAAGGCACGTGTGTAAGAACAAATAAATTGTGCGTGACTCGATCTTCTGGCACGAGTCAGACGTGTCACAAGCTTGTGTTGGGTTAGTAGCACTGCTGGCTGGCCGGAAAGCAAAGGGAGGAATGTGCCAGCCAAGTGACTGAAGAAGTAGCATCCTTGATTTTTACTTAAAAGTACTCCTTATAGGAGCCAGGATCCTGTTAGACACTATGCAGATCTCCTTCTTTCCTTTGTTGTCCGGGACTATGAGGATGTGAAAGGCAAAATGAATATGAAGAAATAAAATGCCTAATTAGAAGGCAGGAACTATACAGTAGCATTTCCTGACTTGCTATCCTTTTGATGGCTATCCCAGAGGTGGTGGTTTTTCACAGGAGAATTGGTGATGAATGCACAAGATGTAAGAAAATTCTGTAATATAATTTAAATCAGAATAAATAATTCAGTGGGATTTAGTGTTTTTGTTTAGTAGGATTTTTCTGCTGGTCCCATGAGATTCCTTTTAGGCCCTGTTTATACGTTTAGGGGCCATTCTCTGATGGCCTCATACAACCTTCTGAAAAGGGTCTGTCATTGTTAACAAAGAGCCTGTGACTGAGTTTGGTGTTTTCTGGGGGCTTTGTTGTGGCTGGTGTGTCACTGACAGTTCACAGGGCTTTTCTTGCTTTTGACCTCTGTACATCAAGGTCATTTCCTTCTTTGGCTCTTTAGGGTTCTTTCCCCAGCCCCAGCAGCCTACAGTGTTCAGGAGCAGAACGGCAACCAGATAATTTTTTTTGCATCAGACACAGAGTTACGTCCCACTGCTGGATGTGCTGGGCTTCTTCCTTGTGCTGCTTCTCACTTAATGTTCTTTTTACTTAAAGACTCAAGTGGGATGCCAGAGGTGAGCAAAAAAGAAAACTCCCATTAGATTTCAGAATTATATTCAAGATGAATTACGTCTTATATTTTAAAGAAAAAGAAATACTTATTTCATTATTTCTGCTTATTTTTAGTTTAGAGAGTAATGTGTTATCTTAATAGATGAGAATGTAAGCTTTTATCAAGCTGTAGAGCTTTTAACACTGCTTATCCAATAAGATGAAACATCAAGTAGGTACAAAGATAGCCTAATTAGGCCATTAAATTTGTTTTGAAAAGTCATATTGTCAGCATTTTCATTTTTGTTTCATGGTATGCACAATGGAGGCATTAATAATTCTGTACAAAAACACAACATTTGTGTTTCTGCACTCAAACACAGTATTGACTTTCCAGCCTGATGTCATCGATGCTCAGGGCAGTGTAACATGGCTTCTATAAATAAGGCAATATAAATAATCTAAATTAGGCCTGAGAGTCAGTGCTGCTTTGTTGGAGAAAAAGTTTTCGTAAATTACAATCATATTTTGTGGGACCTCTTTAGCTTTTCTGTGAATTTCAAACAAATTTAGTAATCAAGGGGGTTTTTTTTAAATACAAAGCCTTTGATTAAGCCCTGATATCTGCAAAGGCTTTAAATAGCATGGGTGGTGACCATTTGCATACAATCTGTTTTATCCTGAAAATGTCACAAGAGTGAAACAGAAATTGCTTGAGTTTAAGGTCAAAGGTAGTAAACAACAGTCAGTGTAAAAATAGTAAGAGTTGCCTGCCTTCATATTTCATTAGTGTGTACATTCATAGACATTATATATAATCTTTATCATCTTTAAAGCAATTTTCTTGTAGCAGTGGCTACAATTGCTTTGAAAAGAAGAATCATAAGATACACTGATTTGGAATCATCAGGGTCATTGGGTCTAACTCCTGGACATGCTCAGAACACCCAGGAATCTCATCATGTGCCTGAGAGCATTATCCCAATGCTGCTGAGGGCATGATCTCACACCTTTAGTTCTCTGTGAAAGAATATTATAGCCATTTATGTATGAAAAGCAGCCATGGTTCATCTATAAGAAACCTGATGTGTGCTCTGCTGCACAGTGAAAAGTTCTTCTTGGGGCAAAAGAGATTAATTTTGTTTCACATGTTCAACCATAATCATCAGTGAATGCCAGGAAAACAAAACTGCTGTTCTGGGAAGCATGGAGTACTGTGGCTAACATCACAGTTGGACATGTTGCCATGCAGTGTGGGTTGCATTTGGAAACAGGAAGGAGATTTCCTTGAGGTATGGAGACATAACGTCAAAGTGTTTTCCAAACTTTCTGTAGTCACACAGTGCCAGCAGTGATACGGGGAACCTTTTAAGGCTGATGCATTTCTCTGCATGCCCAGACAGCAGTGAGACTTCTTTTTCTTTCAGCAACTGTGAATGAGCAGAGCACAGTGTCAGCTGGCTGTGTTGCCAGCTGCAGAGCACGGCTGTAAATCCAGCCTCAGGTTCTGGCTGTGGTTATCCCCAGCAGCTCAGGCTGTATCTGGGAGAGGACTGATGTGGGAGTGCAGTGCTGTCACCACATGGCTTTCAAACTATATTTCTCTGATAGTTGATGCTCATGCTTCAGGTTGCCAGAGTAGTTCAAATGCCAGTGTGTTCCTCACATTCTCTATGCCTTAATTTCCACCGCAACCTCCAGCTCCAACAGTGTTCAGTTCTGGGGAAAAAGGCTTTGCATTCTGGAAGTCATCCTGCATGCACCCTGGGAGCTTCAGAGAAATAACTAATAAAAGTTCTTGTTATACCCACAGGTTCTTCTTCTCCTTTGAACATAAGTGCTATACCCTTGAATCGTTCGTTGCAGGACATCTGCATGCTTCCAGAGGATGTGGAGAAGGTGAGGACAACAAGTACTGTCATTGTAATGTTTTTTCCATTTAATAGTGAGGAAACCAAATGACAAGAGGTTTTTCTCAATAAAAAAAGTTCCTGATAGATGTACTAATCTTTACAAGTACTGTATTTTCCCTCTTCTTGCCCCCTGGGGATGAACCTACAAACCTAACATGCCTATTTTATTATTTATTTTCTACTCCAAATCCATTAATTACATATTTTAATAATGTTCAAAAAATGGAAATATTTAGGAACACTGTACATTTCCCCTTTTCATTCCATTATTTTCCCACATATTTCTTGAGAAAAATAGGATTCCTCTAGTAACTTGAAAGTTATATTAGATGTTACATGGAATTTGTTGCAGCTGCGTGCATGTGGATGGGATTTACCTTGTGCTTTTACTGTCAGAAGATGGGAAGAAGCTGGTTTGGTTTTTTTGTATGTGTGCTTAGGATGAGGATGTGAGATTGCTGTCAAAGTACGGTGTGACTAACAAGCACAATACCTCCAAAACCTGCAGTAATTTAAGCAGTTTCTCATAGTTTCTTATAGGGGGCCCAAACAGTCTTAGGTGTGTTATCAGATAGACAGTCCACTCAAGCTTATAAACAAAGCTAAAGATGAGGAGATAATGCTGTCGTGCATCACTCTGTGTGCTAAATATTAACCTTTTTTAACAGTGGGAAAAGAGAGGTTAATGGATTGCTATGAGCAGGACTTAATACAAAAGAACTCTAAATATGTGCCTAGAAAAGTATTTTTTTTTTTGCTGGACTGTGGATGTGCAGGTGGTCCCATGTCCTGGGCCCAAGAGGTAATAATCTTCATACACAGCACTGGTTTGATTGGAGTGGCAAGTTTTGCATTTGATTGGATGCTCTCAGCATCTTTAAGGTGCATTTCAAACAAAAAACCCCCACCCAATAAATCACATACTGAAACCCAACAAACTTGCAAACTATTCATGTTGCTTTTTTATGAAAGGTGTTTCAGAAAGGAGACCATGTTTCTCTGTACATAATGTGGGAACAAGAACAAAAGTAAATTGCTTTCAGTCATCAGGAAACTAGTGAGTAGATATCTGGGTTAGAAACCACAGCCAGACAAGTATTGAGTGAGTCAAGATCATATCAGCTACTGCTACTGTGCAGTGAACTGGGGGCTGATGTGTTGAAAGATTGACAGGTTAAAAGATAGCAAGAGCTGAGTCCATTATGAGCTTTATAAAAGCAGCAAACAACAAGCCCCAATTAAAAAACAAAACAAAACCAGAACACAGATTACTTTTAGGTTGTGAAATAATCTCTTTGAACTGGAGGACTGAAAACTAAGGTACGTGTTGTATCTGCAAGTTTGAGACTGTTAGCCATGTGCCAGGAAGGAAATGGGCTACATAATGTTAGAGGGACTTTCCATTGATGTTAGTGGGAGGGAACAGAAATGAGAAGGTTGGTGTGTCACAGCTGAGTTAGGACTGCTTCCTAGGGTGAGGGAGATAACAGTAGGCAAAGCTGAAAGCTGATAGTCATGCTGACTTCAGGAGTCCTTGTATTCTGTTCCATCTTTTTGCAATGTAGCTCTCTCAGATGTGCTCCTAATTGCTTTTATCAGCAGGACATGCTGATAGGCTGGGATGTGCCACTAACTTGAGACTTTTTCAATCTTCAAAGTAGGAGATGTCTCCCAAAGGGAAAAAAAGATGTTTAATTTTTTCTTTGCTAATGGAAATAAAGCAAACTCCTGGGCTCCTAAAGTTCACTGAAAGTTGTCTCTGGATAAACTGTGTACCAAGCAAGTGGTGTTAATCAGTGCTAGGAAAAATATAAAAGTCTCTTCAAACACTTACAGGGACTTGGTGGGTGCTCTCTAATGTTGGCATTAATCTCCTCTAAATGTAGTTGTGTGTGAACAATAAGAAAGCTCTGCTGTGTCTTGTGGTCCTTAAGATTTAGCTATTTCTAAGCACTGATGTCTTTCTTCATGCTTCCCATACAAGTTGAGGGAATGTCATGAATACTGATATCGAGTGGTACAATTTTCTGAACGTAAGCTACTTTTATAAAGCTTTAATTATTCTGCACTCAATCCCTAGCCTTAGATACAGCCCTGACTTTTTAGACATAAGTTTACGCTTGCATAATGCAGTTGAGGGGAAAGAGGGAGAGTATCCTGGGCATCTCTGGGTTTCCACCCATGTGCCTGAGTGCACCTGTCTCTCCATGATGCATCCACTTTTGAGCTGAGACTGGTTTGGGAAGCCGTGCCCAGGCCAGCAGCAGTAGCACAGGTGGGACTGCTGGGTTGCTCTCTTAGCCCACTGGAAGCAAAGGATATGACAGTGACACTGGGACAGGGAGCCCCAGGTTTGTCTGGGTGCCTCAGGGCACTCACCTCCTTTTTCCTTGAGAATGGATGATCCAGGCAGGCAAGATGACAAGGGACATAATGAGGAAGGGTTGTCTGGTTTGGAGATGCTACGGTGAAGCTTTGAAACAGCTACCTTTTATTTAAGGCAATATGAAGCCCAGGGGAGCCGGGTTCCTACTTACCCTTTTCACAGACTTTCTGTGTAGCGTTGAGTTGACCGTATAAGCTATTTCACTGCCTTAACTCCAACACATGAAAGCATTTTACTAGCTCCTGTACTGCCCACCACCTGAAGATCTACAGTCCCTCTGAAACTTGCCACTTCTGGCCCCCTCCCATGCAAGCTAGCGTGCGTGCAAAACTACTTGTACACGTTGGCTTGAAATTAAGTCATATTAAATAGGTGACATGGACGCACGCTTGCATACTAAATAATGTAGTGTAACTTGAAGGCTGCATCCCTAAAATGCATACATATTCATCTGTTAGTCATGTAATCAAGTTTATTTTTATCTAATAGATGGGTAAGATAAAAGTAAATTGTATGTTTTAATAGAGGGTGAGACAATTGTCTAGGCAGTTGCCTTTTGCATGTTGTCTATGAATTTCACCCTTTTTTTTAATATGTTTAAATGAAAGGAGAGATAAGTTTACATTTTTATTTATAGAGTTGAAAAAGTACAAGGAGGAATTATATATTTCACTTCATCTTTAGTAAATATCAAATATGCCATGTACTAATAAGCCTTCCAATTTTGTGTGCAGGAAAATGCACACTTCTTTGTTGCAGACATGATTATAGCATCACTAGAAAAAATGAAATGTAATATCTTAAGTCAACAAGCAGAGTCCTGGGGTGTGGAAGAAACAAGTGGATCAGATGGCAGCTATCACACTGATTCGGAGTTATATTCTTACCCTGCAGTGAAGAAGTCTGATTCTTCTGTTGCTTCTTCAGACAGTGGTTATGAAGGCAAGTTACTTAGTCTAGGATGCAACCTTGTCTGAAGGCCTTGGCTGTTTGTTTTTGTGCAAGAAAATACTAAATTAATTGGGGCATTGCATGAAACTAAATTCTCTGCTAACTTCTCTGAGTCTCTGGAGAACTGTATCCCTTGAGGATCGTTCTATCACAAAAGTTTTTCCTGTGAGTCAAGTACTTTCTTTTGAATGCTCACATCTATGTTTTATTTATTATAATTAAATTATTTTATATGTTTAAAAAAAAATATAAGGTTCAAGTGTCACATGCCAAGCATGACTCTCCAAAGAGAGTGCCTGTAGTTGGCTAATTTTCTCTCTGCTTAAATCCTTTCTTTTAAGGATTTTCAGCTTTGCTTTTTCCTTCTGTTTGCTTCTGCAGTATGCAGATCAGGCCATGCAATTAGTTTGAGTGAGACTGCCCAGAATATTCATTCACATATAGATTGAGGCAAGGTAATAAATGCTCCTGGCACTATAATGCTTGAGTCAGCATATGTTTTTAAGTAGATTTTAGTCTCTTGGGTAATATGGATCTTATTGATGGATCATTAGTCTAAAGTCTAAACAATGTAACTTCTGTGGAGAAATGAATGGTGTACTTACACATGAGAAGGGAAGAGACCAGTGATAGTATAAAAGATTTTAGTTTATAACTAGAAGCTTCCTGCTGAGAAACTGAGGGATGTATTGTATGACAGAGTCCCAAGAATTGGCTTTCTCTGTATATGTATAAAAGTAAATAATTAAAATTCCTCTGTAAGTACAGTCTTGTATGCTAAAGTTTTCCCAAGCAAATATAAATATAATTGCAGATACTTATATGCTGGAAAAATTTAACTGATGTTGTCTTTGTTCTGGACAGGCTGTGCTTTGCTGCCAGTCAGCTCCCCAGTGCCTCTACCATCCCATCATGAGCTTACCAGATTTCGTTGCCACAGTGACTCAGAGGACGAATATGTAATTATCGGTAAGACTTTAAAATTGTAACTGCAGAAACAGATTTATTGTTCAGCTGCATCTATTCCATTGTTTGGGAATTCCGTTGACTTAGTAGATGTTATCGTAGGAGAAATAACATGAGAAAGTGGAAACAACTATGTATGCTTGGCTTCTTATTAGAACACAATCAGAAATACCAGACTGGTGCAGGATTTCCTTTCTAGAAAAGAACAGCTTTCATGGTTTGAGTGTGATGGGCTGACCCTGGCTGGGCACCTGGTGACCACCAAACCACTCTGTCCCTCCCCTCCTCCACTGGAAAGAGGAGAGAAAATATAAGGAAAGGCTTCTGGGTTGATAAGCACAGGGAGAGATAATTCACCAATTACTGTCATAGGCAAAAGAGAGTCAGCTTGGGGAAATTAGCTCAATTTATTGCAAATCAAATCAGAGTAGGATAGTAAGAAATAAAACCAAATTTCAAAGCACCTTCCCCCCACTTTTTCCTGGGATAAACTTCACTCCTGATTTCTCTACCTCCTGGGGCTTCCCACAGGTTCTGCCCGGAACCTGCTGCAGCATGGGCTTCCCTCTGGGTCACAGCCTCCTTCCAGCATTCACCTGCCCCAGCATGGGCTCCTCCAGGGGCTGCATGTGGATCTCTGCTCCCCTGTTGGCCCCCATGGGCTGCAGGGGCACAGCGGCCTCACCATGGGCTGCATCTCGGGATGCAGGGGAACCTCATCTCTGGCTCTTGGAGCACCTCCTACCCTTTCTTCTTCACTGACCTTGGGGTCTGCAGAGCTGTTCCTCTCACATTCTCACACCTCTTTTCAGCTGCAACTGTACAGGTTTTTTTTTCCCCTGCCTTAACTCCATGATGCCATCACTATGGCTTGTGGGCTCAGCCTTGGCCAGCAGTGAGTTCATCTCGGAGCTGGCTGGCATTGGCTCTGTCAGACATAGGGGAATCTTCTGGCAGGTTCTCACACTGGTAGCCCTCCTCCTACCAAAATTTTGCCATGCAAACCCAACATAGGGACTGAAGTTATGCATAGGGACTGAAGTTATGACTAGGCGTTAAGTCCAAGGGATATGGGTGAGAAAAGCGTGAACCTGGCACAACCTCAGACAACTATAGCAACATTGTTTGAGAGAATTTAGGACATAATAATTTCATAATTAAACAGCCTGGCTAGGTTTTACGCAGCCCTCCCTCTGCTTCAGGACTAGAGCAAAATGCTGCTGTTCCCTTTGCTGTGCTTTGCCTCTTTTCAGGACATCCTGATTTTATTTTGGTTAGCTTCTTGGTTTAACCCATACAGAAGTAGAAACCCTTAAAAGCAGCCTGCACAACATTTAACCTCTGTTTTATTTTTTGATTATAACAAATAGGAATTTTGTTGCTATCTTTGGGTTTAGAGATTTATTTTTTCACCTCTTCTTTCCATCTAAGAATGAAGAACTAGCTCCCAAAACCACATTTCTAGTAGCAAGAGTTACTCTGAGTTGCATGAATGGGGGAATATTTGTCTTGAGAACAATAAGCATGGCCAAAACTAATGCTACCAGTGTGAATACCTTGTTGGCATAAGCATATTGTGTTTATAATTGAAGAAGTATATGCCTTAATTCCATTCATCTCACCTGTTATTAACTTGTTTATAGTGTTAGCTGGTATGTTTGTGGTCAGTGTCTCCAAATATGTCAGTGTCCATGAAAATTAATGTGCACTCTTTTGGCTCTTTATATTATTACTTAAATTAAGTGCCTTCTTGCTAGACCTCAACCAGCAGGCACTTTCTCTTCTTAGGACTTCTGCTCTTGAGGGGAGGCTGATGGTGATGATAGGATGCATAGGTGTTAGGGAGTATTCTTCATTTGCCGATGTCAGAGGTATGCAGAGATGATAAGACTCCTTATGCCTGTTCTACAACTAAGGCTGTAGTTATTTTCTGCATCCAGCAGGAGTGTTGTAAGGATGAATATATTTGAAACTGACACTGTGGTAACACAGGAGGTAGAATTAAAACAGTGCTGAGTAACAGAAGCTTTGTTTCTTAGATGGCTTGATAATTTTTTTTCTTTTACCACAGAACTTGAAGACCTTGAAAATCTGTCTGTCACTCCAGATAAAAGGTGTGTATCTCTAATATAATCCCTGGTGGCACTACATTTTCTGCTCAAACAGCTTTCTGGTGGTTCTTCTGGCTGGGGCAGGGGAAGGTGTGGGAGTGGTAAAGTTGGCTCTCCCAAGGAAGGTGAAGGAATGCTGCTTGACAGCAAGTGTCTCTGGGACTTGGCTTAGCACAGTATTTCTCTGGTCCCTGAGGCTTGCTGGAGGGTAATGTCTGTGGCTCTTTGAGAGCCTGGGTGTATCAAAGAAAAAGGGTAGGAATGAAGGGATGGGAGAAAACTTCAGGGATGTAGAAGAGGCAGTGGAGATGCTAATGACATGCTGCTATTTTTCATTGACTGTATTTCTTAACTTTCAGGTCATCTTTTGAACCAGGCAGCAATTCTGCTGAAGCAACTGCCCAGGAGTTGTGCAGAGCTTTCAGAAAGTACTGGTTGCACACAGACTCTGCAGTTCAGCTGTCTGGTTGCCTGAGCTCGTCTAAGCAGAGAGTGAGTCTGATCTGAAAACAACAAGCTCTTTATTCAGTTCCCCAAATAATCATTGTGTCACTGCAGCTGCTTCACTGCTAGGAAAAGGGGGAAGCTACGTTAAAAAGAAAAACAAAACAAAAAAACCCCCAAACAAATATAGATGAGTGCTTACAGTTTATTAGTTCACTTTAGATAGATTTTTAGAAAATGTCTTCTCTCTAGCAATTTTCAGCACATTTAAGACGTGGAGCTGTGAACAATCAGGATGTACTTTCTTCTGGGACTGATATGAGGGAATTTAACTGAGGGGGGGACTACATGCAGGTGAAAAACTGAACTTTAAAGTCCTGGGGTATAAATGGAGATAAACATCTCCCATAGTATTTAACATATGAGCAGTTGATGGGCTGGTCATCTTCACAAGTTTGTCTTTTCCAATAGTCTGTGCTGAAAGAAGAGGTTCCAAAAGAACTTGAGTCCAGTTTGAATCTGGCTGAAGAAATAAAGATCGTATCCAAATTAAGAGCATCTTCTGGCTGGTCCCCACCAAGGTCGCAGATTATATTTAATATTCATCCTTCGGTCAAGTAAGTTTGGAAGGATCTGAGCATTGTCATTTAGTATAGCAAGGGGGAAGTTGATGGAAGGAGCCTGGGTGATCAAGAGATCCTAAGGTTAGAACTAGTTCATGGCACAACCTTAGAAAGCAGATGGCATAATTTTCCCCATGTTGGCACGTCCTGATTAACATGGCACGTGCACTTCTGCATGTGATAATACACATAACTTTCTGGTGTTAGTGGCAGTACACTTAGATGGCTCCCAAAAATTTCATTTTGTGACTCTGCCTAATGAATATTTTTGACTTTCCCCACTTCCCTGCCGATATTTTAAGGATGGTAGGTTTTCAGAAAGCAGGGAGTAAAACAGGTCATGTTTGGGGACATTATTGTCTCACTCTGCATAAAGTGCTGTGAAGTGCACACAGTAGGAAAGCTGGCTAGTCCCTGTGTTGCTGCAGGTTTGGTTGCTTTCTCAATTGCAGATGTGGATTTTGCCCTCTCCCAACTCCTTGATATGCATGCCACCTTAAGAAATAGAAAATAATTTAACTCTTTCAGCAAGGCGTATTTGATGATATATTCTCCACAGAATAGTTTAGAGACTCCCACTAAAACAATAATCTGCATCTCCTTACAGAATCCCCTTCTTCATGTGAAGGACTAGGAGTCAGCTCCTAAGCTGGGACATTTTCATGCCAGTGTAGCTCTTTTGTGCTTTGGAAGAATGTTAACTAAAACTGTGGTTTTTTGGATGCTAAAAGGTCTAACTATTTTCCTCTGTATACAGGAGAGATGTAGTGGTGGCTGCTCAGAACTTCACATGTGTTGGTTGTGGAACCCCAATAGAAAGCAGTAAGTATTGCCAAAAGTGGAAAAAAAACCCCTAATAAGTGCATTACTAGTAATCAGACTACAGTCTTCACTAACATAGCTGTCCCACAATTGTAAAATTATCTGAGCTAGAAAAAATATCTCATTGTTGGATGTGCCTGTAATAGTAAGACAGTGGAATCTTTCCAGTGTCTGGAATTTCTCATTGTGGGCAGAATACAATACTTGATATATGTTCTTCTCATATGTAGTAAAAAATCATTACAGTCAACAACAAACAGGAAAAACTATTAAAAAAATCAAGCTTCCAGGCTGGAAAATACTGGTTTTACATCTTCCAGTTGTTTCTTTCATTAATTCTTTCTCTGTGCCAATTTACACATTTCCAAAAGTCTCTTCTAAGAGACTTTATGCAAGCTTATGGAATGTGTGGTTTTGCTTTTTCAGGGTGTCTTTTTACAATCTTTTGTTTCTTTAAATCTTGATTACAAAGTCCTGCTTGATTTCTTTTTTTTTTTTTCATTTGTGATACTTTATGAGAACTGCTGGAAAGCACGATTATTTACAGATCTGACAAACAGACCTTACCTAAGAAATCTTTGAAGTAGTGCTCAAGACTCGTTCTGGGTCAGCTCACAAGAGCAGCATTTGGCCTGTAAAGTATCAACAGTCTGTGACAGCACATTTATTCAAGCAAACCTGAGGTGCTGTGATAGCTGGGAAAACCCAACAAACCTCTTTATATGAAAAGGTATTATACAAATGTGCCTCCAAAATTGTTGGAAGTGTTTTGCCCTGTGTTTTGCCTTAGTTTCTTTAAGATCTCACAGTGGTAATTATAATCAGTTCAACAAATGTGGAAATGAGGAACGCTTTCTTTTCTAATACAAAGTACAGAGATTATGTATGTATTTACAACAATAATTAAACCCCCTACTTAAAAAACTAAAGATAGAAAATCCCTTTCCCCTCACTCCAGTAGATCTGAGTTATTAAGACAGAATAGGCATACAAGCAAGAAGTATGTCCCATAAAATTTCTAAATTTCCCATTTTAGAAATACTCACAATTTCAGTGCTGTCTACCTGCAGAATATATCAGGAGACTCCGCTATTGTGACTACCTGGGGAAATACTTTTGTGACTGTTGCCACAGCTATGCCCAGTCTTCTATTCCTGCCCGAATCCTTTCAAAGTGGGACTTCAAAAAATACTATGTATGCAACTTCTCCAAACACCTACTGGACAGCATATGGCAGCACCCAATTTTCAATGTGTCCTGTATTAATAAAACCCTCTACACAAAAAGTAAGGAAATGGACAGAGTGAGGGTAAGTGTGGCTTTTTTTTTTTTTTTTTTTAATTAGGCATTTACGAGTCTGGGAGTTTTTGGGAAAAACTCCTTAGGGCAGGATGTCCTTTGCTGTGTGTGTATGTGGGAAGGAGGAGAGTTGGTTTCTCTGGCTTGTCCCATCACTGCTTCTGGGACTTGTTCTCTTTAACCTCAAATGAAGGGGGTGAAGGAAGGAGTTTCCAACCTATGCCAGAGGTCTGTCTTCTTGTCTTTGACAGGTCTTTCCTTATTGGTTTGGAGTTCTAGTTCATGGAGGGGAGTTGGGCTCCAACAGTAAATCTTTACCTCTACCTGGGTTTTGGCTGTTGCTAAGTTCTGGAAGTTTTGAATGACTCCTTAATTTCGTGGGCCATTTGAGAAAACACCTCTGGTTCATCTAAGGGCTGTACCTCCTACAGCTTGAGGAAGGGTCTTCTGCTGAACAAGTAGCCATGTGCTCCCTTCTTGGCTGAGGAGATGCTTACCTGTTCTTACACAGGTTTGGGTCTAGCATCTTGGTGTGCAGACAGGGAATCATTTGTAGCATTAGGATTAGCATTAGCATTGCTTTACTTGTCAGGGAATAAAAATAGCCTTTGCCTGCCATGCTATTCTATGCATTAGAAAATCCAGTTGTTTAATTCCATGCTAAATGTGAAGTTCTTATTTTTAGGTATGGCTTGATGTAGTTGCAAGGGTTGCTGACTCAAATAGTGGTGTTTCTCACTTATGACTATATAGATGCAATTGCTTTAAATTTAAAAATCGTTTGTTTTTTCCCCTTCATCTTTTAGGAGGCCCAAGAACAGCTTTTTCATTTAAAAAAGCTTTTGAAAACCTGCAGGTTTGGTGAAAGGTATGAACTGTGATTGTGCATGAAAAATAGCTTAGTAAAATGTACATGAGGTACTTATAGAGCCTTCTTCTCTAGAGGCATTTGAGTCCAGTTTTAAATAAGTTAATATGATCATTAGAACAACTTTTAATAATGTAATTGCCTTCTGTTGCACTGCAGATGTTGAGTGAAGTACAGGTTTTATTCTTAAAAGGTCAAAGATACTTATATATTCTCTGGAATATATTTAAAAAAGAGTTAGATTTTTTAAAATTAACAAATGTGTTCATCGTTGGTTTAAAGATTTCTTCTAGAACTCTCTCATAGTGCTAAATTCAATTTATTCTATAAACGTATTCAAATGAAAGTAGCAACCAAAAGTGATAAAGACCAAAACATGACCTTGCTTGTTGCTACAAATGAAAGATTTGCTGTGTTCACTTTCCCAGAGTATGGGCATAAGTAATACCTAGACATGTGAATAATAAGACCTTCAATGCGGAATTGCTGACCTTTTTAATAACAAACTTAAGCAAAATAAGCTTTAATAATAGGATCTGTTCTCTCTTTGACATAGACCTCTTTTATGCATCAATCATGTGTTGTTCGCCAAAATAAAAAGAAATGTATTTTTATATCTCTTCTGTTCAACCACCTGTGATTCCATTACAGAAATAAGCATTAGGGTCCTCACTGTATCTTCTATCTACAACAGTGATGTTTTAAAAGCAGGAGTTGTATTTTCAGTGTTCATCCGCTCAGAACAAGCACAGTTTCACCCAGTAGTGAATCCTACATAGGATATCCTACATAGGATAAAACTTGTCAATGTTCTCTTTGCAAAAGAAAATAAGCCTAGTGTATTGTATTACATACTATGTAGGATTTTACCTACTGTTCCTGAGGTAGAAGAGAGCCCTTTACACATTATTTAAGAATTGCTGCGTTAACTGCCTATGGCAACTCCAATACCTGAGAAATGCACGTTTAAAGCAGACAGTTTATTCTAAGTCCCAAACCCCAGTTTTTGTTAAAGTGATCTCAGGCTGGGAGGGGAGGTAGAATTTTGCAGGAACTTGCCTTGTAAAATCCCTATGTGACTAGAGAAGTGAAAGAGGCTTATTCTTGAAATATCCTTGAGAAAACTTTTTGTAACTTGAATTGGGTTTCATTTCTCCTTGCAGTGTACTGAAAGAATTTGAACAGGTCCCCAGCCATCTGACAGAGGAGCTGCATCTCTTCTCACTGGCTGATCTGGTGAAGATCAAACGAGGGCAGTTACTACCCCTTCTTAAAGATATTTTGAAGAGCTCCATCTCCCATGTGGATGGCTGTGAGGTAAGGAGAAGCCAGGTCTTTTAATGTCCTTGCAGCTGCTACTATGAGGAATATCCCTGCTGCCATTCCCAAATAATTTTTTCTTAGATTTAAATTCAACCCTTTTGCTGTCGTTGTAGCTCTGTCAAGCAAAGGGATTCATCTGTGAATTCTGTCAGAGCGCAGACTTGCTCTTTCCATATCAGACTGCCAAATGTAAAAGGTGCCCAGGTATGTTACAAAGTCAATGTTTTTCTTTCTTCCTTGGGGGAATTTTGATGTATTAAGCTCTTGGAACTTATTTTGAACATTGAGAACTAGCTTCACAATGAGTATGTATATTTGAAAACCTGCATGTACCTTTGGAAACCATGGACAGCGTGTATCTTTGAAACACAGCCTGTGGCAGCTGTTTTACATCAGTGAATTCAGAGAGGAAAACCAGGGATTTGCTTGAGCATGATTATGCTTGCAGGGGTGGGCTCTTTTTTGGGTCTAGGCATGTGGGAGGGCTGTTTTATCAGATCTTGCCAGCATTCATTGTAAATTACTGCAGTGATGGTTGGTGTCCTGGCTCTGCACTGCTTCTGTTTACTTTTGTACTTATATATACTTGATAGAACATCATTCAATGAACACAGCTATTGATTCATTTTTTTTAATTTGTATGGGGTTTTTTGGTTTTGTTTTGTGGGGGTGATTTTTTGTTTTGGTTTGGTTTTGTCCCTGAATGCTGTTCTGTATATATAAACAGAGTGCAAAACATGCTTTCACAAAGCATGTTTCAAGTCTGGAGGCTGCCCCAAATGTCTGCGGCTCTCTGCTCGGAGGACACTTTCAGAAGCTCTGTCACCGGTACCTCAATGAAACTGGATCCCTCTGACTGCTGACTTCAGAGGATGCTGAAAGCCAAATCTTCAAGTGAATGACTAAAAATTAAATAATGTTGTTTTAGACATTTCTGGTTTTAATGCATGTCTCCTTTATGGGGGGGTTAAAAAAAAAAAAAGGCAAAACAAACAACAAAAACTGTAATATCCTCATTAAAAACTCACCCTAAAGGAGTTTCATCCTAACTGGTGACAGAAAGACTGGATGTTAATTCTGTGGGCAACCTTTTGTTGCTATGTTTTTTCTTTGTATGTAAGATTTTTAATACTATATTTTTTCATAGAAAAATGGTTCATCTCTGTAATTCTGTAGATAATGTATAGCTAGTAAATAAGCGTTGGAAATCCTTACCTGTGTCGGATTTTGGAAATGGGGAAAAAGGGGCACAGTACAAAATCATTCTCTGAAAAGCTATACAATAAATAGAAAAAAACCTTGTCTGTAAGTTTTAGGCAGATGCTGATTGAAATTGTTACGGCAAATGCTTAATGTGAGCCAGTGGATTTAAAATTTCTTTTAAACAGATTTATGCAACAACCTGTGATGGATGGGTTGACCTTGGCCTGCTGCTAGGTGCTCACTCAGCTGTTCTCATCCCTATTCCTCCAGAGGACAGAGGGAGAGAATAGGATGGAAATGTTCACAGGTCGAGATACAGACAGGGAGATCACTTTCCAACTACTCTCATGGGTGAAACAGACTTGAATTGAGGAAAATTGAATTTATTAACAATTAAAATTGTGTAAGGTGGTGGAACAGTGATTTTTCCCCTACCTCCCCCATCCATTCTCTTCTTCATTCCCAACTCTTCTACCTTATCCCCTGCTCAAGTGCTGCAGGGGAATGGGGAATTGGGGTTGCTGTCAATCCATAACTGCTACTTTCTGCTGCTCCTTCCTCCCTACACTGTTCACTGGCTTCCATGTGGCTCCTTCCCACGAGCTGCAGTCTTTCAGGATAAACCTGCTCCCTGCATGGGCTCTCTGGGAAGATGTAGTTCCTTCGGGAAATACCTGTGTGCTCCAGAGAGGCCTTTTCCATAGACTGCAGGGGAATTGAATGTGCACCTCTTCCCCCTCCTTCTTCACTGCCCTTGGTGTTTGTGCTGCTCTTTCCCATGCTCTTTCTTCAATACATTTTCTTAGAGGTAGTACTGCCAACATCTTGCCACCTACACCCAGTACTCTGCTCTAGAAGTTTCTGTCCAGAGCATGTAGAAATGTGAGGAGAGGCAGTGAGAGTTCAGGAGAGCGTTCCTGTTTAAATCCACCCTCACACTTGCAGACTGAGTCCTTGCCTAAAGGTGAAATGCTGGAAATTGAAAGCAACTTTCTTTCCCTGCCTGGTTGGTTACTTCTAATGAAACTGACTGAGGAAGCAGCCCATGCCTTCAGGTGCTTGAACCTGTAAAACCATAGTTCTGTTTGTACTATGAAGTACCAATGAACAGAGAAACCCCAGAGCCCGAAAGCATGTACCCAAGTTCTGATCTCTCCAATGGGGTGCTCTTAGTATTTTGAATTTGTTGTTGTCATTTTTGTGCTTTGTTCTTCCTCTCCTCACCTACCTGCTCCACCTTTTAGCAAGGAAAGGATCTGATACCTGAGACTTTGTAAGTTTGCCTCCACATTAATGGCCAGGATACTAAGATCATTAACACTTCCACTCAGCTATTTTTCCTGTGGCCAAAAGCAGCTTACCTACTTACTGCTCTGAAGCAAGATTAGCATCTCTTACTCAAGATCACCAACCCTAAGGTAAGACGTGGGGAGAAAAAGCCTGCTTATGCAGCTCACTGTAATGTTATGCAAGAGTAAATTCTCACATAACTTGGGTGTATGGTTAACTGAATCACATGAAAGGCCTTGCTGCAGGGATTTTGTGCTTATGAAGGAGTTGACTTGAATGATCCTTCCATGGGATAATCTGCAGGGCTACTGAATACATCTTTTTCTCTATTCATTAATTTAGAAGAGCTGATCTGGGTTCTGGCTGTGCTTTTCATGAATGTTCAAGTCTTAATAAGCAGTAGCAGTACACAGGAGGGGGAGCGTCAGAGAGCGGGTTTCGTACTCCGAGTGTTGATACTTTACATCCGCTCAGTTCAGTCCAGGTCTCTGTAGAGCCTGTATGGCTTATCCAGACTAATTATTGCTACATACCACAACATAGATTGCAGCAAGAGAAGATCCTTAATGTATTTGTATAGCTGACAGAAAGTAGAAGGCCCAAGAGTATCAACACACTTGTAATCTGAGTAAAAATAGTTAAAGTGTTCTGCTGCTGAAGCTAAAGAAGGACTAAGTTGTGAGAAGCCAGCAGATTAGTCCCAAGTTGGAAGGAATAACAGAGGCCATTATTTGCTGTGCTTGAGGGAGTAGCACTCTACTGTTATGTCTGGAGGAGGGTCTTACCAAACCCACATTCTTCTGTACTGGTGTCAGCACAAGGTACCACAGGAACATGCCAAGGCTATTCACCCTGAACCTCTTCTCTGGTGAGAAGCAAAGCATGGGTGACTGGACCTATAGACACAAGGTGTTCTCAGTGTTGCTGAGTTGAGAGTTTCTTCCCAACAAGCTCTATCCTAGTGTTGCATAAAGCAACCATAATAACTGAAACCGTGCATGTATCTTTCTGTATTTGGTGCTAAAGTGGTTAGGACAGAAAGGGGTAACTTCTGTGCTACAAACCCTATAAATGTCTTCAGATGTAGTCAAATTCTTTGTATTAAGTTTTAAGACGCACTAAGTTTCTTAGATCAATACTATGCTCCTCCTGAGCCTATCTCTGTGGATAAATACTTGGTTATTTCTGAGGCTAAACCAGATGATAAAGCAGATTTGAGACAAGATTTTTTTTTTTCAGAAACAAAAGCTACATGGCTACAATGAACATCTTTGCAGGAAGTGAAATCCTACATGTGTAAACTTTGAATTCTTTGACAGGAGCAGACACTAAGGGGTTAGGCAATCTTACCAAGGTGTTGAGCCAGTTTGAAATAAGCTGCCTGCTAGCTAGAAAGCTGTTTCACAGAGGACAGTGACAAGAGACCTGACTCCTCAGCTAGGGAAAGAAAGGGAATTGTCACACCTTTCTGTTTGCCTGAGCAATGATGATCAAAGCTCATTCTTAACTGTGGGTTTCCATCGTGCCACATGGGTGCAACAGGAGAACCTTAGAGGACGCTACTGGAGGAGCCCTCTCAGGGGCATTAGAGGCAGAGAAACCTATTCCTAGTTCACTGCCTGCCTCACTCCACAAAAAAAATTCAGGTCAAGACAGTTTTACTAGTAATTTATTTAGGGGCAGGTTTTTAAAGGAACACAAAACCAACAACTCACTCTTGCAGCTAAACAATTTTAACTGCTTTTCCACTAGTTATTTCTTTATACTGAGTTGTATTTTCCCTCTTAGTTTCAGTTGTTAGCTATCTGAAGGTGGAAATGCTTTGTTGAGACTTCATGCAGTACATTGCAGTCGGGATTCTTTATGATGCATCATACAGCTATTATTGTAAACAACAGAATAATACCAATTATTAGGTGTAGTATGATCTCACAAATATAGGTCTTGTTTAAACTATAAGCAAGTATGTCAAGTACATAAGTAGTTTTATGGGTCTATGTAATTTCAGGGATGGTTGTCGCACTTATTCACTTTAAGAGAAGAAAATATCTACGTGTTTTATAAGAAATTATATTTTGTCTGCTTTTGTAAGCAAAGTACACAAACTCTTTCAGTAGCAGTCTTTCATCCCTTAATGGGCTTATAGTTGTGGGTTTTATTTTTTAAAGGAAATTTACCCCTATTTTCCCACATTTTCTCTATGACTGCTGCTTGATGTAATTTTCTTTTAGGCCAGTGATCTGAATACTCTGAAAAACACTTGACACCTTCTCTCTGAGACAAAAGTTTTACTTATATGGTTCAGCATTATCCATCCTGTCTACAAAGGATGACAATAATTTACAGTTGAGTAGATTAAAATTAAAAATGCAGGTTAAATCTGTTACCAGTAAGTTAAACTTGTCTGGGACTGGTCTCTGGTACTGAGGGCAGATGGTGCAAGGGGGGCCAAGTTCAAATACTCCACAGTTTTGTTCACTTTGGGGGTCACCAAATCCAACGTGCCTCTTGTGAAAGACGCCGCATCCAAGCTAACTCCTGATCTGTACCTGCTGGTGTGAGCCAGAACTGTGCTATGTTTAGTCTTAACATGAGTGTAGCTATCCATGATTTAATTAGAAAAAAACTCTCTATGGCTGTCATTGGTTGCTATAACCATTCATATGCTCAGGAGAGTTTACAGGTTCATAGCTGCCAATTGTTTGCCTTCCACAAGACAAATGCATCTACCTAAATTATTTTTCCCCGCCAAACTGCTCAAGGTTTGTTATTTTGGGGCTTTTGATGGAGTATGTCTTAAAGCAAAAGGAATTTGCTTTTTTCTTTCTCCCTGCTATGCAGGTTTCCCCTCCGTCCCTCTTCATTTATTTGCAACCAAACCAAGCTCAGTGACAGCCTAATCACAACTGCTCCAAGCATGCAGCTGGACAGCAGGTGGATTTGGGGGGGCAAATATGATCCCCAGATGTGTTGGATATAGAAGGGAAAGAGTACCAAAGCACTCTTTGCCTGAAAACCAAGCTGGTTTATATAGAAAAATTGTAAGCAGTTTAGGAATTTCCCACCTGGTTCTGGTGAACAAAAGACAGATTCTCTATGACCTTCACTGACCTAAAGGTGAGTGTCTGTGGAAATACCATGAAGCACATGTGTAGGTGCATGCATGGATGATATGAGCAGATCACCACATAGACAAGGAAATCTGACATGAGAAGGCAGCAAGAGTTAGGCACCACATATCTGACTACAGGGGTTATATCCACAGCTTGGATTTTTGCAGTAGCAGTGTCCATTCCATGGACCTGGGGTAGTACCTGCCTGCTGGTGGAAAACAAATGAAGCCAGGCATCACTCCACTGCCTAGAGGTCTCCTCCTCAGGCTCAGATTTGCACTAGTCTGAGCAGCTTGATTCCAGTTTCCTGTAGTGATTTAGAAACTGTGAATTTTGCCTGAATGATGGACAGATGCTTGCTATAAGAGAGTTCCAGGAAGAGGAGAAAATCCTCGTGGGAGCATCTTTCAATGTCAGCTTTTATCTGGGAACATAATTTTATTCAAGAGCCTGTCTTGTGTCCCAGTACTGTGTTGCTGATGCTGCAAATGGTGCAGGATCTGGACTCATGTGGAGCTGTTTGGACATTTGAGGGTGTTGAGCTGGACTGATTTTTGACAGCTGGTCCCACTGTCCCTGTGTCACATATCTGAAAGGATATCACCTTACTTCTCCAAGCAGAAGCAGCAGCAGTTTTCCTCTTGCATTCCTTTCTCTGCTATTTTAGTTATGGCATTTCCAGTTGCCCATAGAGGTGAAATGAAACTGAGACATAAATCTCCAATGTGACCAGCCCCTCTTATCCAAGGCCTGCCTGTTTTATTCATTTTCTTAAGCCATTTTTACCTCTTTACAACCCAGATAAATTTCTTTATGAGATGTGCTCCTTATGCTAAAACAAATAGTATAATAAAATACTTCTGCTATTGCATAACCTAAGGATGATACTGAGGAAGATGTTGGGAGAAAAAAGAAAGAAAAAGAAAAACAAAAAAGAGAAGCAAATTCATTGAGGTATTGTCAGCCTGGAGAAATGAAAAGTGCTGGCAGGTTCTTGGGAAGACCTGTGTTCTTGCTTAGGACACAATGCCAAGAAGTAATTCCTAGAAGAAAGGGATCACAGTGCCTTACATAAATCAGAAGGAATGCAGTGTTGTGGTCACTTTAAAGTGAGTCAATGACTGCTGAAGTGCTGCTGTTGCGCATCAAGGAGCATGATGTGGGAAAGGAGAATTTATTTGCCTAACCTGGAAATGGCTGCCATTTTACTGCGCTCTCATCTTGGTCCAACAGTTACTGTAAATCAAGTCGCCCCTCCCTGGGTTCTCAGAAGGTGAAACTAAATCAAAGAGGAATGGTTTTACTGGAATACAGTATGTTTTCAGGTCTCCTACACATTTCATGGATGAGACAAAAGAAGGTGAGTAGCAGTGTATAGAGGATTTATCTGTGCTTCTCCCCTAACAGAGGATTTCCTAAGCTAACTCAGACCCTGGTAACATCTGGCTGCAATTGCAATGTTCCTCTCACAGGATAATGCTTTGGCACAGCATTTTCCCATGCCAGCATAGCACTAACATGCTAGCATGTTGTGTTGTGTCACACTAGAAAAAGATGTTTGTGGGTCTATGACTGAAACATAGCCAGAGGGCTACTTAGAAGTGCAAGGAAAGACTGAGAAGTCACTGAAGTAGGAAAATACGATGAGATTATGTGTATTTGGAGAAAGGAATTTGCATAATTCTGTGCATAGCAAAATGCAGTTGAATTGAGGCTTAAACAGCCGAGGAAGGTGATGATACAGATTGAAGGACATCCCAGATGTAGACCAGCAGACTGAGCACAGGAGCATCTTTCATTTCTAATGTTGCGAAACACAACAGTGACGGAGACAGACTTTCTCAGGAAGCAAGAAATGCACAGAGAAGGCTGAATAGGCCCTGTCTGTTCCCCATAGTGAAGAAAAATTGGATTTTCGTGTGTTTCATCAATTTATTAGTCAACATGTTAACAGCACCACTCATCAACAGTCCATCTCAGAGTCTGCTCAACGTGGAGATCTGGTAACCCAGACTTCCCTCGAAATGCTTTCAAAGACACCTAGCTCACTCTCCTTGTTGAACAGCACTGTGTCTGCCATAGGGCTCCTTCTGTAGGTCCCAGCAGTCAGGTGCATGGCCTGTGCCAGAGCTGGATAGGCTGGGCTCCCCTAACCTCTATCCCCAGGTTTTCTGTATCTGACAGACTGATGGGAAAGCAGAAATAACTGCCAGCATATCCTGCACACTTCCTATTTCAAAATTGCTTTCTGGCTAGTGGACACATATGCTTCCCCTTTCACACAGCAAATGTGCACAACTGCTGCTCCAGCACGTGCTGGCTGGAGATGGACAAGATATTTGCCCGAGTCAATCTTCCAGTTGCTCCTGCCAGGAGATGGGGATATCGACAAACATCTCACCTACCGGTTCTGGATCTGGCCTTTGATGCTGGCTTCAGGGCCTGTCTCTGTGGTAGTCTTGTCTCAACACTGCTGACTTCTCACCAAAGGAATATGATGACATTACTCTCATATTTTCCCAGAAATGGTCTTTATATTTTTGACTTTCCAGGTCTCCTTTCCACAGGGAAACTCTTCAGACCATCCTACCCTATCCTTTCTTCTCTGTGTTACTGCACACACGTTATTCACTCCTACTTTTCCAGGGGTTCATAGCTTCCACAGCCATACCTTTTTTCTCTAGCTTTTCTTCCCCTCCTCCTCTAGCATGTGCTACCAGTGGTTGTCTGGAGCCTTCAGGATTTCTCCCTTCTCACCTTACCTGCCAAGAAGGTTCACCTTGGTGCCTGCAGCTGATTGCCTCCAGCTACTGTCTCTCTTGGGCACTTAATTCATGCCCAAGTACTCTCCTGCTCTCTATTCCTGTTCCATTTCCAGAGGAGCAACCCAAAGAACTCTCATTTCCCAGCACATATCACGTGAATTAGCCTTTGACTGTTACTAAGAGCTTTTTCCATTGTCCATGACTGAAATCCTCACCACTTTCTACCAGGTACCTTTTCACCACTCATCCTTCTTCCAACCTGACCAGATTGCCAGTGAAGCCCAAAATACCTTTCAACACCTAAACTATGACTGTTTACCAATGACCCTTGTTCACATACAAAACTTCCAAGTCCAAGGAATTCAGAATTCCAATCAAGCTTACAGAACAAAAACTCTTTCTGATGGTATAAAGAATGAGCTAGCTCACACTTTTGTTTCCCACTTCCTCTTAAGGACAGAACACAAGCACATGCTTTTTTTCCCAGAGAAAGAAAAAAAAAACAAACCAAGATTGTGAATCCTCTATTTTTATAATCCAGGTAGTCACACATGCTCTAGTTGTAGAAATGCTGTTTACTGTGTCTCATGAAAAAATGACACGTCGACCACATATGCTGTAGTATCTGACCGTCCTTATGACACTACTTGCAAAATCAACAAATCCATAGGTGCTGCCAGTCTTTTATGTGCACCAGGTCTTACCAGGAATACAAATACTGAAACAATGCCCTAGAGCAGATTTCTCAAATAAACCCCACCATCCAAATTTGACAGCAGATAGCATAAACTGCTGGTCTTGTCATTGGGCTGTGCCATAGACCATTTCAAGCACTGCTCATTCAGGGATGGGGGGCAGCTTGTATTTGCTCTTTGCCACTGACTCATCCTGTCTGACCAAGGATGTATATATAAACCTGTCTAATGAAAAGTGGCTTCTGGCTACACAGGACTTCTCTCCAGAGTTCTGCCTGAGTCAGGGGAAAGAGAGACAAGAGGAAAGTTGCTGACACTGAATCATTTCTGTTTCTATCACAGTGAAATAAGAGCTGACCCAGGGATTTCCTGCTTTTTGCAAAAAAAGTGGTTATCCCCTCCCTCCTCTCTGCTAAGCAGGCAACAGAATGAAGCAAGGAGGGGGATTTGTACTATGACTTGTAGTGGTACAGCATTTGACACTGTGAGTCACACACTGAAATCAGGTCCCAGGGTCATGCTGGGTTGAGGGTGCTACCCAAACAAGAGGCTTTGGCATGGTGTATCACCCACCATGTGGTAGTCCATGGTCTGGGCCTGCAGGAAATTGTGGAATTTGTATATGAGCTTGAGCTTCTAGTAGTGTGTGAGGGTTGTAATTTGCTTGTAGAAACCCCAGGTGGCCAGTCTGGTACTTAATGGTCACTTGTGTGCCTACAAGTAGGTATGTCTGTCACAGCCAACTGGACACCAAAAAGTAAGACATCACTTAAATTATACCCTGTGCACTGTCCAAGGACTTTGCCCTAAGCCAAGATGAGGGGCAAGAAAGGAATGAAGATGGGTGTGTTTCATCTGTTGATCAAAAAGATGTGCCTTGACCTTCAAATGGATTTGGCACAGTCCACAAGCAGGAAGAATGAGGAGAGCAGTGATTTGTATCTGCTCACCTGCCTTGCCCCCAGTCTTAATCAATATAGCAGAAACCTCAGTTTTCCTCTTGTTGTGAGAGGTGCAAGATGCTTGCTCAGCTGGGCTCCAAGAGACGGTGTAGATGGCACAGGAAATGGAGCTGTTGTGGGTGACAGGAATAGCCTAGTGTGCTGAGCTCAGTGAGAAGACGAAACAGGCAGCAGATAAGAGTGAAAAGCAAACACTCAGAACAGCAGGAGCAAGTTTCTTGGGAGTTTTGTAAATCTGATGGGGCAACAGCCTGGTGCTGTTAAGCAGATAGTTGCAATTTTTCCTGTTGTAAGCTTGACTTCACACCCCCTGCACACACATCTTTCCTGTGCTTGCCTAATGCAGAATCTGAGTGCAGTAAAATGTTGTTTCCCGGGACGAGGACACGCTGCAGAACAGACTAGGCAACTGCACCACTTGCTCCAGCTTGTCCAACAACCAGCCCTGTGTGTTGGCCTAGAAACCTGTCTGTATTTTACAGGCACAAAATGCCATGGGTGTAGCCACGTGACCGAGGGATGCAGTATACAATCCTCAACCATTGGCTTTTCCTCTGCAAGCAATGGGAGAGGACATGCGGTCAGTTATTATCTGTGGCCCAAATCCTCCCCACTGGCTGTGCAAAATCAGTGCATGGCTGTGTGTCTCTCACAGCTACCTTATCCTCTGCATGCAAAGGGAAGAGCTCTTGGGGTGCCTTGCTACACCATCCTTACTACCTGCACACTTAAACTACCTCTCAGCTCACTGAAAAAGTGAATTGAGAAAGGAATTCCAATAAAAAGTTCCTTCCCCTCTAACCCTGCCTGCCTGTTACAGGTATGTCCATATGTATCTCCTTTTACATGCATACACACACAGGCACATGTTTGTAGGAGCAGGGCCCAATTCAAAACCACCAAGAAATGCCATTCTAACTTTGGCTAAATTACAGCTTGTCTCAAATCAACATCTGAGAAGCAAGAATCTTGCGTATTGATCACCCAGTAATAAGTAATTTCTGCACTACCTAAACATGATGTAAACGTCGGAAATATATATTTAGTGATTTTCGGGGGAAAAAAAGAGAAGAATAAACTTTTTACCTCACCAAAGCTTTGTCCTCTGCCTCTGTAGTACATCACTTCAAAATCCTGAGTTAGGAAGATCAAACTAAGGTCCGCAGCACAAAGTGGCTATAATTTTGATCTTTTCCATTCCTCTGAGGAACGTGTAAGCATGAGCTCTGTATGGAGCCCATCACATGTAAAATACGATGCCTTTGGTCCAGCATGTGGGTCAGATGTCTTAAGTTACATTGCAATAAATACTGCTAGTAAAATGCTCAAAAGTAGTTTTAGGAGGTGGATCTCCTCTAACACTAGCTTTACACTTAAAGGTATGTTTGGAATTCCCCTGGATGAAGAGGAAGGCATATGAGGTTTGAAAACTTTCACAAAGGAGATGATAGAAGCATTAGTGTTGGACTGAAAAGCTGTGTATTCCCAAGTGGAAGCCTTGTTCATGTTTAAACAGTTTGATCGTAATTTCCATTTTACTCTGTCAGAGGTAAGTCACAAAATGACTTACTCTGTATGCCTTGCTCTGCAGGGTAAGATAGGCTGTAAGCAAATCAAATAATTAAAATCCCTGTGAATCTGTGATTCTATGTCACTATCTCGTCACACCATGCTATATGTATAAAATAAATAAAAACCCTAGCCCCGTTTGACAAAGCATCAGAACTTCACGGGACAAGTGCCACTAGAGGGGGCTGGTTGCACACAGCTCAGGTGGCTTCCTGGGCTGCAGGGTAGGGTACAGGGATGGCTGGGACACAACCAGCCTGTGCAAACACACCTCAGTGTAGCTGTAGCCACATAAACTGCAAATCCTGCCCAGAACCAGCTGATCTCAGCAATGCTGTGTCACTGTGTTCGTGCTGCTCTCTGTTCCAAAGGTGTGTCTGCAGAGCCACCCCAAGCTGGAGATGAGCATAAAGCTCATCCCCAGGAAGAAATGCCCACACCCCCAGCAAGTTTAGTGGCTGCAGAACACAGCTGCACCATGTGTCCACATCCAGCTCTGGCACCTCATTCTCACTTCTCCAAGCTTGCCCACTTCTATTCCTATATTCCCTTAACTCTTATTTTATTCACATTTTGTGAAAGACACACTGAATGCCAATGCCAACTGTCTCTGCTGCTGCCAGGTTAGCAATACAGAGTACATCCCTCTGCCCCTGCAGCCTGGCAGGGAGGCTGGGAATCTGGGCCAGAAATCCAGAGTGCATTTGGAGCTCTTTCAGTCTGGAGACACTACCTATTAATTAGTCCTGGGAAGCTTTACAGCCATTCGTCAAATAATGGAAGAGATTGCTTAAAGTTACCCTTAGGGCAGCTCAATGTTAGAGAATGTTTTTCCTTTGGAAGACAGAGTACTACTGCACTTGAGATATTACTACTACTACTACTACTACTACTACTACTACTACTACTACTACTACTACTACTATAATTTTGCATGGAAGACAATGTAATTGCTGCTCACAGCTCCTCCTCTGCCAGCCAACTCTGAGCCCAGAGCACAGGAGGCTATGCATGTCCATGTTTAACTGTGCCTGCATCCCTCCTTGCAGAAGCACCCTCTGTACTCTGCAGTGCCAGAGTTCATTTTCCTCACCCTGAGCAGCCAGGAACAGGTTAGAGAAAGCCGAAGGATGCTGTTACTTTTACTGAGCATCTGGCTAGTTTCTGGATGGTTTTTGAGTTTCAGGCATGGGCTCTTCAGCATGCACAAATCTTCTGGAATATATCAGTCCCAGACAACTTTAAGGAAAAAGAAAAATTTCTCTTCCTTCTTTACCATGGAGCTTTTCCTTTCCTGCTCCTCTCGAAATCATGGAGTGGTTGTTCAGACTACCTGAACCATGGTAGGCACTGAAACTGCTGTGGTGTCTAAATCAATTCTCTCCTTTGTATGAGAAGTCTCAACACTCAGCCAACGGCAATCTTCATGCAAGTGACACATTTCCCTCTTTTCTATGTTTGAATAATGCCTATTGTCATTTGCATAAACTCCTTCAGATCCTCTCTTTTCACTGTAACGTTCATGAGTTCTACTTAATATTTGAATTCCCTCTTTCAGTTCTCTTTCTGCAACATCCATTTCTGCTTCCACATTTAAATGTCTCCAGTTTCACTCCCAGTCCCCACTGTTGTCTATCTCCATTTCTGGCAGCCTGTAGCGGGGTACTTGCACAGGGATTAAGTGACTCCAGAGAAAATCCCAGCAGAAATGAGCAGTTCAGATTTTTTACTATGATTAGTATAGCAAGTGGAGAAAGAGTCACAAAGTTACTTCCAGCCTTCAGCTCCACAGAAACATGATTTCAGGTGTGTTAACAGAGGGAAGCCTGGCTACATCCTTGGCTTGGCCTTTGTCCACAGGTGCCTAAATTCTTCTTGCAGCTCCTCGAAGCGCTTGAAGACTCACTGCTGCACACATGGATGGGTTACTATTCTGTGGGAACAACACAAGGACAACAGTGAGTTTGCTTGAGATTGAGGAGGAGGAAAGAATGGGAGAACTGTGCAGTGCTAATAGAAGGAGGCCCTTATGTTGGGCTCTGGCCTTGATGTTGCTGATGCAGTTTATCCAGCAATGATTTTGGGACAAATACTGTATTGCCATCACTGGGGAAGAGGCGTCCATCTGTCCACAGAATACAAAAAAGACCTGTGTCATCAATTTTTCATCTCTCCCTTAGCATTTCCCTCTTCTTTCTCAGAGTCCCACCTGCCTTTATAGTGCTGTATATATAACATCTGCGAAAAGCCACTTCCTGACTTTCCAATCTCAAGTCAAACAACACTGAGTTGGTTCTTTGGAGACACAACAAATCCAAGGCACTTTCAGATGAAGGTTGTGAGAACAACAGGTTTGGGCAAGCCCCATAGGACCATATCAGGAAGTCCCTTTTGCCTGTTCTGTCCAAGGTTGTAGCTGCTGGTATTCCACAATCAGGGAAATCTCCGGCACTGGCTTTAGTGCATCAGAGTCCAAAGTCTGTTACGGACCTGCGGTAGAAATCCTTCAATACAGAACATGTTTGCCTTAGAATAGGCAAAAGTACAATGTTTGTTACAGAGATTAAAACAAACCCCTTCAACTCTAGTTGAAGAAAATGAAAAAAATGCTGGATTTTTGTAATTTAACAAAAAGATATGAAAATCTGTCACACTTAAATCTGCATGTCTTGTTAAATGAATTATAATAAAATCAGGGATTGGTGTTTTGATATTTTAAAATTAAAATGGCAGTTGAATTTCACTGCGTTTGTATATTGTATCACTGGTACTATGTGGGAACAATATGAAGCATCAACTAAACCTTACTGAGCAGTACTGTGGTTAAGAGGCAACAAATCAGAAGCTGGGGCTCTGATCCCAGTTTTGTTGCAGGCTATCTTCATCATCAAGTCACTTAGGCAATGAGTTTTTATTTGTTAGGGGTTTTTGTCTTTAGAAAAACATCAGGCAGTTCAGAGTTGGGGAGTCCAACTCATTAAAAATACATTTTCTTTTCTTTTCTATAGTAAAAAAAATGTATATACACCAAATACCAAGATTTATTTACACGACCTTCTATGGCTTGCAAAAATGTTTTTGTTTTGACAAATAGGTCCTATATTTAATTTGTAGTCCAGGAGTAAAGTTATCCTTTTATTTTTATTTATTTATTTTAAAATCTTATGATGTAAAATGACATAATGCTAGCAGAGAGAAAGACTCTGATCCCTCTTCAGGATCACTGGAGGAAGCACAGGGTCAGCATATAAATTCATTGATTTTACATAGGGCTGAGTCTGCCTTTCATTTTGATTCAACTACATATTCATTGATATGAAACAGACCATTCAGAGCTGAAAACACTGATCTCATCACTCCAGCTGAGTCCCAGCTTGTTCAACAGAGTAACATAACATGACGTCTTGTACTTCTTAACTATTTTATCCCATTCACAGTTTCTCTGCTGCAATCCAACCCACTTTCCACAAAGTACTTTGGTTAAAACTGAATCTGAGACATAAGGTTTCTATGGCATGATGATGAGTAAGCATGGAAACAAAAGGGAAATCTTCCAAATTTAAGTATGTTCCTGTAATATCAGATGAGCCGAAGTCCTTTGCCATACCAAGGTCCACTGCAGCCGTCACAGACAGTAAAACTACACTGGGGGAGAAACTGGTGAAAAACTTTGCATCATCCTTCTAAGATTATACACACACCCAGAGCAGCTCAACCTCCTCACTCACAAATGCAGATTAAAGAAATTATGTGGCCTCAAAATGACTGTGGTTCATCACTGGAGAAAGTGCTTAAACTTCTTCTGCTCCACTTTAGCAGAGGCCCACAACATTGCAAAGAAGTAATTACTCCAGCCTTAATGCACAGTCTGCATGGCTCCCATGGGGAAGGAGGAGACAGATTCATCAAAAATAGAAAGATGTAGTGTACAGTGGAGTGAGGTGAAGAGGGAGGGAAGAAAATGGTTCTGCAGTTCCCAGAAATGGGGCTGATAATATTTTTCTCTCAGCCATGGGCTCCAGGTCCATCTCTCTTCTGAGACTGGATTGACACAGTCACAATGTAAAGCTGGAGGACAGGTGGCAGTGTAAAATCTTAGGAGCCACAGATACAAGAAAATATTTGCATGCCTGATAAATATCCCTTAAAAGCCATTTCACGTTCATTCAGCTACACTCAGAATCAGACTAACATGAAGTGAGGACACTTTCCTGAAGCCTACAGTGTGTACAATAACATACAGGAGGGTAGAGGATTACAAGTCCTAAATCATTCAATTAATTTGGAAAAGAGGGACAAATCATGTGCCTCATAGTCTACTTACTACTCTTACTACTTACAAGTCTTACTACTTGTAAGTAGTACAGACAAATCATAGTCTTGTCTGTACTACTTACAAGTTTGGGCCCCTGCATGAAACACCCACAGCACTACAGTAGAGTTTTGCTGTAGAAGAAGCTGTTTGCTCACACCAAGAAAAACTGGGGATGAATGAATATTTTTGCAATGCAGGTGATCAGGGATCCAACATGCAATAGAGCACAGGCACTGACACATGAGCTCTACACCTGCAATCATTGAGAGCAGCAAGGTCGCCTGTCTCCTATCTGTGCCCTGATTCAAGCTTTCCTAGTTGTGAGATAAAATAAGTGGCCCAGTTCTATGCCTGAGTCTAAACTCTGTAATTTTTGGCTTGCATTTTCTTTCTATCCCACTCACCCATGCTGTTCCCACTGTGTTAGACTTGCCTTTGTAACCTTCCTAAGGCATACCTGATATAGTCAATCAAAAAGCCTAGTCACGTTCTGGACTATACTCGTCCTCTGGAGGATCCAAACCATCCAAATATGCAATCCAAAACATCTCCAGAGCCCAGGCAGAGAAACTCTTCTTCAGTTTGCTGCACTTTAAATTCTTTCTTTAATTTCTAACCTAGGAAATTTTATACAAACCCTGATAGGAGAGCACTGCTGTTGCATCATTATTATCTTATTATTGTTAAGTACACTGTCTCAAACTACTTAAATGCTGAGGTAATACTTAACTATTGTTACATATAATTTCAAATACACTTTAATATATACAATCTGGTATCAATACCAGTAATCTGGTACCAGTCCTATGTAAACGAGGCAATCATTTTCACAACAGGTGCACAATAAAGTACATTTATACAATATACATTACATATTAACACCTGTAGCATTATCAAATTTAAATCTAAGGTTTCCAACAAATATAATAAAATCTAAGTTATAATACATAGGTAGATGAATGAAAATAATGAAAATTAATATAATGAAAGAGAATTTATATACTTCATTGGAGTTTAGACTTTTCTTAGATTCCTGGCATCTGTTTTGCAGGAAAAACAATGCTTCAGTGCTGAAGATTTTCCAGGATAGTAACAGATGACTGCAGTCAAAGTAAGAGAGCATTGTCTATATTACATTAAAATTAAAAACCCAAATGAAAATTCTTCTTCATGTAAGCAAAACTCTACAACATGATTCTAAGATGAAAAACATTTCCAGCAAAAATGAAAACCCAGTGAAGACATTCTTACCAGTAGCTGTGAAACAGTCAAGAGATGTAGTATGAACAAGACAGTCTGAGGAAAAACTAGGTCCCAAGTGGAAATGATGCGTCACTTCTTGTAGCAGAAAATTGCTCTTAGCCTTCAGGTATATCCTTTAAAGATTCATTACTCGTGTTGCTGTGTTTAAGAGTCAATAGCAGCTTTCATTCAAAGTATCTTTTGGAATTGTAATCTTGTCAACAGAAAAATGATTTTATATTTCTTACTCTGTCACTGCATGAAAAAGGAGTACTTAGAATGATTTAAAACTAAATATTAATGATTTAAATTTTCATATTAATGTAGCTGTGGGACAACTGATTTACATGCTTTTTTTCTGTACTACCCTTGCCTTAAATTCTTCATTTTTTATTTATTTCTTTTGTCTCACCCTGTTTCTCCATTTCCACTGTACCTTTATTGTGTGCCATCTTCTTTCTGATGCATTCTGCATAATTTTCATGGCACTTGCTCAGTGCTGCACCTATTGTGAAAGTGTAATTCAACCCGAGTTATGTCAGCACCATACAAAGTAGTTGGTTTGGCATTTTGCTCCCTGAGTAGACAGGAGTGCTTGTATTTATGCACGCACAACATGCAGGGTTGTTATTCTTATGAACTAGACCTGTGAAGTATCTATCATTGTTCTGCTCCATTTTCACTGTTGGGAAACTGGCTTCAGAGAGAATCAAACCTTTCCTTAGGTCAGGCAAACCTGTAGCATTGGGCTGGAACTGTATTTGCCCATGGTTACTACCCTGATTAAGGAGATAGGCATATCTGTGTTGGAAACATACAAGGCAAGAATATGGTCAAACAGGCTGTGCATCGCCAGGCTGCAACTGAGTCAGAAGAAGTGGTTCTTTGAGCTGGATTTTTGTTTGACTGCAGCAAATCTGATGGAACAGGCTGGCATGTATCTTTAGGTTGGGTTTTCAAGGGACTGTGGAATATGTGCTCATTGCTGAGGGAAGCATCTGTCTGCCTGACTTGCCCTTAAGCACTGCCAGTCCCTTCTTTTCCATTTTCATAATTTGTGCCCTTTATTGGTCTAGTTACATATTGTCCAAATATTCCTCCAGCTGAAGAGAAAAAAATGACATTTATAATGAAACATGCTCTGGCATCATTTGTGAGGAAAATGTGATGTGACAAATTCTCCATGCCCTATACGGATTTTTCTTGTTCAGAGAAAATGCACCAACAATTAAGACCAAACCTCTCAGCGCTGCCAATTGAATAATATGTTAGTCTTTTTTTCCAACACAAATGCAGTTAGCTTACACACTGTATTGAATGATTTGTAGCATGCAGTAGGAGAGTTGGATAAGAAACAAGACAGAAAAGTCAGGTTTTCAGAGGTCCCTTGTGATTCAATGAAGAAAGAATGAGCAGTGTTTGTTCTACTATGTGTGAAATATGGCCATTTGTATCACTGACAAGTCCCTCTTTAGGGATCCTGAATTCATTTGCAAGGTGCCACGTGCCAATGCAATGAGATCTTTCACCTGAGAAGTAGATGGGGCTCCTTCAGCAAGTGTTCCCTGTGTGCTCCATAGTGTTCCCTGTAACACCTAAACCTCATGCTAATCCTACTGAATGGGAAAGGCAGTGCAGGCAAATTCCCTATGAAAAAAGCACCATGGGAAGGGTGTGTTTAAAGTATGATGACAAAAGTGAAGTCAGCTGTGGTCAGGCTGCGAAAGGAACAGAGGAATCAGCTTCTAGAAATTGTCTCAGCAGTGACTGTAGGCTCAGGCACTTCACAGAATTTCAGTCACAGGCAGCTTCACAGAATTTCTCACGCCTTTATAGGTGTTGTTTATGTGACTATGGTCATGGGGGTGAATAATGTGTTAAATTGTCAGATGTGCCTTAAATCTATGAAGAATTGATGAGACTGATTGAGGCAAACATGAGCTGGACCCCTCACTTACCCTGAATCTGGCTCAAGCAAAGGTTAACAGTGGAATAATGTTTGGAGTGAAGCAGGGGCCTCACCAACCCTCATTAAGCCAAATTTGCACATAAAATTTCACCCCTCTAAGAATATAAATGAAAAGTGAATATGCCTTACATAAATGACCACAGTCACCTAAACCCCACCCATAGCATGCAACTGTTCCACCTTATCAGGAAGGGCCAAAAGTTATATTGAGATAAGGGGAGTTTAGTTTTGGGACCAAAAAAAAAAAAAAAAAAAAGAGAGAGGGGAAAAAACCTACCTGCTCTGGGTTGGTCACTGGACTGTGTCTCGCCTCCTCCCCTGAAGGGATGCTTAGGTGAGCTTTGCACCTTCAACTCTGTTGGAGTAGATATGTTACATAAAGTATATATATAGGTTGCTAATAGACCTCTGTTACTATAGCTTCAGTAGCAGCAAATATTAACACTCTGTGGTTAGTGCATTTACCACCAGCAATTCTGAACCTGCTTTCCTGTTGCTTCAATAAACCGCACTGTTTTTGAATCTGGAACATACAAGCTGTTAGTGAACTTGACCAGGCTGATAGTGTCAAATTGGCTATAATCAGAAATTAAGCCCAGTCATACCCATCCCCTCTGATTTCTGAGAACCAGCTGGAGTGCGAGGGTCTTTATGACAAATTTCTATATCCTTAATGAAACAGTTGTCACCGAGCCCCAGTGCCCTACACAACTGTGGTGGGTTGACCCTGGTTGGATGCCAGCTGCCAGCCAAAGCTGCTCTGCCATTCCCCTAAGCTAGGCAGGGAGAGAAAAATATAATGAAAGTCCTGTGGGTTGAGATAAGGACAGGGAGAAATCATTCACCAGTTATGATCATGGGAAAAACAGAATCAGCTTGAGGAAATTAACTGAATTTATTACCAATCTGATCAGAGCAGGGTAATGAGAAATAAAACAAAATCTTAAAGCACCTTTCCCCCTCACCTGCCTTCTTGCTGGGCTTAACTTCTCTCCTGATTTCTCTACCTCCTTCCCCTCAGTGGTGCAGGAGGACGGGGAATCGGGGTTGTGGTCAGTACATCACACATTGTCTCTGATCCTCCTTGCTCCTTGGTGAAGGACTGTTTGCACTCTTCTCCTGCTCCAGCATGGGCCGCTCCCATCTGAGACAGTTCTCCACACACTTCTCCAACATGAGAACTTCCCACAAGCTTCAGAGAGGCAGTCTGCCATAGTCTTCACCACAGGCTGCAGGGGAATCTGTGCTCCAGCACCTGGATCACCTCCTCCCCCTCCTTCTTCACTGACCTTGGTGTCTGCAGGGCTGTTTCTCTCAGGTATTCTCAGTCATTTAATCTCTGGCTGCAATTGCTTCTGTGCAGTAATTTTTTTTCCTTTCTTAAATCTGCTATCCCACAGGCGCTACCACTGTCACTGATTGGCTTGGCCATCAGCGGGTCCTTCCTGGAGCCAGCTGGAATTGACTTCTGCTGGTGGAAGCTTCTGGAAGCTTCTCAGAGAAGACACTCCTGTAGCCCTCCACTACCAGAACTGTGCCATGGAAACCAAAACCAACCACTGTGTCAAAAGTTCATTTCATACACCTCACACTGGAGCTGGAATTTGGACTTTGCTACCAGAGCTACCTCCAAAGGTCTCATTCTGGAGGGCCATTGGCTCCTTAGCTAGTCACCAACTTCTGAGCAGTACTGCAGCCAGCAGTCAGTTAGTCCTGAACATTTCTATCAACAGAGAAACACTTAGTAAGTTATCCTTTATTCAGCCTGTTTAATTCCACAGAGTTTGTGCTCTGTTCCTTTTGCTAGGGAGACTCATTTCCAGGGACCTGCTGAGGGAGAAGCCATGCTTTATAGCGCTCTGCTACAACTTGGCTTTCAAAGAAAGCTGGTACCATTGGCTTATCTCCTTGGCTTTCTTGCCCCACCACAGTGGCTGGCAGCTTTCAGCTCTCAAGTGGGCAAAGGCCACCTCCATGACATTTCTGCTGTCTTTTCAATCAACTGCTTCCTTGTGTTACCTCCTCGCTTTCTACACTCCCTTGCAAGGAAAAGGCACTTACACAACGTGACACTATTTTTATTTTTCTAGCCTGGGGCTTCTGCTCTTAGGTCTCAGTCTCACACTTCATGAAGCACAAAACAATTCCATCCACCAAGATGATGGAATTCCCCTTGCTGAAGTGTTGCTTGCTGATCAGTAGATATGCTGCTATATAAATATCTTTCAGGTGTGATAGTTACATTTGGAGAAATGATCCTTGAACAAACTTTACTGTGAGCTCTTGGATTCTTGTCATGTTTAGTATATAAAGACACAATCTATAAATAGCATTCATCACTAATAAGTGGTAGTACAACAAGAGCCATCATGACAGAACTTTGTTTCAGGACAAAAGGTTTATCTATGATTTTTTAAAATTATTAAAATCATTGAAACACAGTTTTGGTAGTGAGCCAAGTGCCAGACAGGAACTGTATTGTACAGAAACATATTTTACCAGCCTTTCAAACTAATATTCAGAAGGGTTTAATAATATCAAGGGAAAAAAAGTATTATCTGACATTTCAACCTTACTTCTTTAACTGAATTTTCTTTACTATTTTTAATACCGTTAAAAAGGTATTACTTTAATATATTATTGTTATTCTTTTTTTATTTAATATTATGTAAGGACAACAAATATACTATGACAGTATTCTAACAAAGTGAAAATTCAAATTACTTACTATTTCTCTCAAACATCATAAAAATTATTTTGATTTGTTTTCTTTCTCTTTGCCTGCTTTGTTGACTATTTGAAGATTGAAGAGTTTTAGCTATTTAGATACTCCTACTGAATTATAGAAGCTACACAGAGAAAAAAAAAATTAATTTGGTCTCTAACTCAGTTCATCAGGACAGCATTGTTTTTTCATGCTGCAGCTTTATTCTACTGTGCTGATGTGACCAAAAAACATTGTAAGATTTCTGTATGCTGTTCTTCTACAGCAGATCCTGGGGCCTGATGATGTTGACGGAAGTCAGAGAACCTGTAGAGATGCCAGAGTTCTTTTCTACAGATCTGTTTTCAGGAATGGTGCCTGGTTTCCATCTTATTTTTTTATTACTTAGGTTAAAAATGTTTTGATTATGGATCATGTTATTGTTTTGCACATTTATTTTTAAAGGTTAGTCCTTAAATATTTAATCAATAGCTACTTTGTATAAACCAGAAAGAGCTTTTCATTCACATATATAGGCATACAAAATGCCTCGTTATTTCTGAAGCATGCGGCATGGCAAGTCCTTGTTTTAATTAGAAATCTCTGATGCGTGTAAAATAATGTAAGCTAAGATATGCCTTTTTGCAGGGATGTATGATGTGAGAAGAATGGGACTACCCCCCAAACTGTCATTTTTTTCATTTCTTCTGAATCCAGGTTGTAATGTCACTTCTCCTGTGGTCTGACTCCATGTGATCTAATCTAATTTTTCTTGATGACAGCAGTTTTTCGTGTTATCTCTCATATTTTTTGATGAGCTAGGGGGAATGCCTCTGTTATCCAGTGTGTAGTTTTCAAGTCCAATAGGTGCAAAACTCAGCTTCTGGGGCCTGCCCAGAAGACTCTTCCCCTATTCACATGAAGAGCCTCCCAAAGAGATGCAGGTCATACGGGTCATACTGCAGTCTTATTCATTCTGCTTTATACTAGCACCCTAACTGCCAATCTATCTTCTTCTATGTTAATTTTAGAGAACACATGGAATTTTTAACTATGCACTACAGGAAGCGCCCTTGTGCATCTTACCTTTCTCAGCATTCTCCCTTGGTGCAGACAATTCAGACAGCAGCTCAGGAGGCAGAGGTCTATGAAGCAGTTTCAGCTGCTCAACTATTTCCTGCTTAACCTTTGCTCCTGATGGATGACTGAAGATATTTCAAAAATTAGAAAAATCGCACAAAGCAAGACAAAAGAAATAGTCATCCCTAGTTTATGCTGCTGAGCCATAAATGTCTGCTTAGATAAATCAGGTGATAGAAGAGTCATAAAACATGAGAAGTGGCCAAAAAGGGCTTTGGTTCTGTTAATGACTGATTCAACAGTTTTTCTATGTATCATTACTGTTTCAGGAAATAAATCAGTGACACTAAAGGAAAAAAAAAGGCCCATTTTATTAACTTCAAATGCTTTCATTAAAGAATGCTTTTCAGCACTTGGGGTGGTCATGCAGAGCCATGAGTTGGACCTTGATAATCCTTGTGGGTCCCTTCCCACTCAGGGTATTCTATGATTCTATGATTTTATGATTCTACGATCTCTGTCACAAAAGGTGAGGCAATTAGAGTTTTTAATCTGTGAGCCAAAGGAGAAACAATAAAACACAGAAATGTCCCATGTCAACCACTCTGAAAGCTCTCAGAAGCAGTTTTCTGCTAAATAAACTGATTTAATAAGAGCAACTGTTAACCCTGGTAAAAGGCCGAGTCTGCAAGTAGCAATTTTATGCTTGTTTCTAGTTTCCTATTAGTTTATGAATGCATACAATAACACTGATTTTAATCAAAGAATCTCTGATTTGGTTTCAGAAATCCTCTAAAGAGTAGCCAATTTTAGCAAATCTCTGATTCACAGTAATTTTCAAGATTATCTACATCCTAAACTGCAGAGTTTGCTGGTTATACTTTTTTTTTTTTCATTGTAGGGCTAAATATATCTAAGACATCACACAGTATAAAGCCTCTGGAAATCAGAAAGAAAACAGAGAAGGGAAAGTAGTGATGAAGGTGACTTTGAAGAGAAACTGAAAGTGTCATCAGGAAGCTAATGGTTCACAGAAAGATTTACGAAGTTAAGAAAACTGTCACACGCAGCTAAAAGCAAGAAGCAAAAATTTTTTCAGTAATTTAATTTGAAAGTAGATAAACCTGAGAGTTTGGTGCAATTTTTCATGTGAACAAGATTAACTTAAATGAAGTGCAAAGTCATATAAAACTGTGATGGAAAGAAAAATAAATACTGTGATGAAAAGAATGAAGACAGCTCTGAAGTCTATAAGCAGGAGTGAGTTCAGATTTGAAACTTAGCTCATGGAGAAGGGCAGACAGGGGAAGTTTAAAAAGGAAGTCTGGAGTTCAATTATAGCCATGCTGAGTTTGAATAAATGGGTAAACATTGCAACAACATGAGATATCACGATGCAAAAATGGTTCAGGATGTTAACCAGAGGCTGGACACAGTACCCTTGCAATATACTGGAGGCAAAGGAAGATGAATATATAATATTAAATGAAAACAAACAAACACCAAACAACCAAATAACAGCAATAACAGCAATAGCTCTCCTGCCTCCCCCAATGCATGACTTCTTAAAAAGAACTTGAGTTTGAAGAACAGGAACAAAACACTCTATAAGCCACATTTGTACTTCTGTAGTGACACACTGCAACTTAGCATTCCAGTCTTTTACTCTTCAAGATAAGGATTCTGCATGCACCTGCCACATGGATCATTGCATAGGGAGTAACAGAGCTTGGAAGATGCCTCAGGAGATCTCTAGTCCAACCTCCTGCTCACAGATTTTTATGGGCAGATTCTTCAGAGCTCTACTGAAGGGTAGAGACACCACAACCTTTCTGGCCAACCTCTGGGCCTCCTTCCGACACTGATAAAAAACAAGGCATGGAGTGCACACCTGATTAGGGCACAGTTTTCTCTCATTTGTAGGTAACCTGTGTTGAAACTGGCTGACAGATCAAGGATGGCGAGAAATGTTCACAGATTTGATTAAGAAGAAATTACCAGTGCCTCGAGGAGCCCTGACTGCAAAATTCCTGGTAGAAGAAGAGATTGGAAAGAAATGAAGGGCTAGGATGGAAGTGAGTGAAAGAATTCCTGATGGTGAGTGCACACAGCACATTCAGTTGGCTCAGAGACAGGGAAGGAGGTGAAAGCACAAGAGGAAACCTGAAGTTATGGAGATGAGCAGGGTTGATAAGAAAAAAAGCAGGACACTCAGCAGGGGGAAGTGGAACAAATGCCAGTCAAACAAGAAACACTTGCACAGAGGAAAAATAGAGTTGTTCAAACTACTAGAGACAGAAAGAAATGTCAAAGGGATGGAACATTATTTCCTCACAAGATAAAATTGACGATTATGTTTGGTGAGATTCTAGGTAAAAATTCAAAATGAAAGCAGAACAGGAAAATATAAAGACTGTGACCACAAAAACATGGCTGTAGTTACTGCTGTAGGTGTAATCTGGTTCAAGGCTCCAGACAGTTGAGCCAGTGAGACTCATCAATGCTGCAGAAGGGAGGAAGAAAACTAGTAGTTAGAAAATTCAGCCTGGCGAAGGATACAGTAGCAAAGGAAGGATGTGTTTGTGATGAACCCCACCAGTTCTCCTTGCTGGGGGGGAAGAGCTGAGTCAGGGTCTGAACGCAGGGGTAGGGGAAGAGGATGGTGGGAGGACACAGCAATTCACAGCAAACATACCGTGAAGAGGGAGAGTGGCACAGACTGACTACAGATGTGGATCAAGGGAAACCTGCATGCGGTTGTTCTCTGCTTTATCCACAGCCAAATATCAGGAACTTTTTGCTGCACAGTATCAAAACCAGCTTAACGCCGATGACGAAGAAGTTCTGTGCATCAGCGTGGAGCAGCCCTCGTTACGGAGGCACCCTTAAAACATGCATTGAGCAGAACAGTGACTGCCTAGGGTACCACTCCCGGCTGGCCTTAGGGACCGGTTCCCGCGGACGGGGCGTGTCCCGGGGCGTGTCCCCACGGGGCGCGGGCGGGGCGGTGGCGGCGGCGCCGGTGGGAGCGGGCGGAGGGGGATGCGGATGCGGGAGCGCCCGCCCCCCGCCGCCTGCATCGCCTGTTGCTGCGCCGCTCCTCGCTGGTAACTATTCTCTGTCATTGTGAGGGGTAGCTGGAGGAGGTGATGGTGGTGGTGGTGGGTTTGGTCATCATCATCATCATCATCATCATCGTTGTTGTTGTTATTATCGTTGTCGCTTTTATTGTTATGCTTATTACTCTTTCCCCCCTCGGTGCTCACGAAAAAAGAGATTAAAATTAAAGTTGCAGTTAAACGGGTCCCCCGCCGCTTGCCCGGGAGGGCCCGGGAAGAGCGGCCGCTGGGCGGGTGGTGACTGTCTCCGCTGCGGAACCGCGGGGAGCGGTGCGGGAATCCCGGCGGTGACTGTTCCCATTGCAGGACCGGGGGAGCGGTGCGGGAATCCCGGCGGTGACTGCTCCCATTGCGGGTCCGGTGGGAGCGGTGCGGGAATCCCGGCGGTGACTGTTCCCATTGCGGGTCCGGTGGGAGCGGTGCGGGAATCCCGGCGGTGACTGTTCTCATTGCGGGACGGGGGGGAGCGGTGCGGGAATGCCGGCGGTGACTGTTCCCATTGCGGGACCGGGGGGAGCGGTGCGGGAATCCCGGCAGTGACTGTTCCCATTGCGGGACTGGGGGAGCGGTGCGGGAATGCTGGCGGTGACTCTCCCTGATGCGGGTCCGGTGGGAGCGGTGCGGGAATCCCGGCGGTGACTTCCCATTGCGGGTCCGGTGGGAGCGGTGCGGGAATGCCGGCGGTGACTGTTTCCATTGCGGGTCCGGTGGGAGCGGTGCGGGAATGCCGGCGGTGACTGTTCCCGCTGCGGGCAGCGGTGCAGGAACCCCGGCGATGTAGCCGGGGGTCGCACGGGGCGCGTCTGAGAACGCGGGTGCGGGTGCGGAGCCGTGCACGGGGAGCGGACTAAATGGGACGGCTGGGAGCGGGGCTCCCCGCACTTTATTTCAGGCTCTGCCATACCACAGCAGTGCCGCTGGCTGTACTGGGTAGGATAGCAGGTGTAAAGCTGGAGCTTCTTCGTGCAAACTGGGTCGAGCTGAGCCGAACCTCTTCAATATAATTGCTTTGAGAAATAGGCCGGCATCCTGATTTGAACAAGCCCCGTTTGATCAAGTGTGATAGAAATCTTGCCTGGGTAAAAAGTCTTTTGCGAGTGACTTAGAAATACGGGATAGGAGAGGAGCTGGAGAGTGTGGGGGTGGGATACTGAAGTGGAGGCAGTTTCAGCATCTCCAATAGCTGAAAATGTTCTCTTTAGATTTCATTTAGGGACTGATGAATAGTCTGCATCTGTTATATGAACACTGACCACCCAGAAGAGTTTTCTCTGTCAAAAAATGGTTAGCTGATACATTTAGTCTTAGTATTTATTTTTTAAATTCATTTTTGTCCACAGGGTCCCACTAAAGTCAACTTCTTTATAGCTGTAATAGTTCTGAAAATTTCTGAAGGGCATTTCCTTTGCCTCACTATGGAAATGAAGAAGCTGGTTTGCATGTTGCAGATGACTCTGCTGTTTGTCTGCTGCCTGCAAGGTTAACGTTTCCCTACCATGCTGGCACCAATCAATTCCCCTCTCTTTCCTCTACTTCTCCCCTTCCTTTGCACCTACATCACTGCATAAAGTGAGTGAAATAGGCTGAGGGGAAAATTTGGATGTCTTTCCTCAAAAGAAGCTGCATAAATGAAATTAAAGGTATGGTTGCAACATGCATAATAGATGCCAGAGGGGAATTATTTATGTAACACACCAAAGCATTTACTTTTTTTTTTTTTTACGTAATCATCATTCAAGAATCAATACAGTGTCCGAGTGATTTATTTTGTCATTGGCTTTTGTGCTTAGCGGTGCGAGATCCAAAGCAAAACGTCACAACAAACAAATACATGTTACGTGTGTGCCACGTGGAACTGCAGCTTTCCCCTGTTAGGCTGTGAGCTCTTTTGGGCAGGACTGCTCATGTCACTGCCTGCAATGGTTGTGTCTGCATCGTGGTGCAGCCCCCCACTGAGTGGTGCTCAGGGCTGGTGGGACACCATACTGCCCACCCTGGCACCCCTTTCTGTGGGAAGTAGAATGAGGCTGTTTGTGCTTGCCTTTGCCTTTGCAGTTAGGGTACAGCCAGGGTGACCATCCAAACCTGGGAGCCCAGGCACGCTCCCAAGCCCCTTGGTCAGATGTAGGCATATGTGCTGAAGATGACACTCTGAGGCAGGCTAGGAGGATATCCGAGGGACACCAGAATTTGCCTGCTGAAATATTTTGCATGTGTTCCTGCCACTGGCCAGGTCCTGCCAAGTACCCACTGGCAGGGGCAGTAGGGGAAGCCTTTCCTGTAGTGCCATCTCATGGCTCTGTAGCAGTGCCTGAGTGTCTGTATAGACCAGAGCTAAGGGAGTATGTGGATCCCAGACTGAAAACTCTACTCATCAAATACAGGAGTATGATTTAGGCTTCCTCTCTTGAAGTTTTGCATCCTGTATTGTACAAGGAGGATGAATTTTTCCTCTTAGAGGGATTCCCGGCAAAACTTTTTGAAGCCTCAATGGGATTGGCTTTTTTCTCCTTTCAGGTGATAGGAATAAGGTGTCCTTTGTGTTTGCAAGATCAAGCCCTGTCTTTTTTTTTTGTTTCAGCATAAAAGAGAGTTACAAGAGCTGTGCTTAAACCACCATCTCACTCAAAGGCTTGTGTGAGTTTTCCTTGGTGGCAAAGCAGCCATTTTCCATTTTCTGTTCCAGACCCTTCCCACAGTAATGGCAGGGCCCATAACAGCAGCTGGATGGTGTGACAAGACACATGGGAGGGTCTGTAGCCCAGGTCCCCAGTAGTGTCTGCCAGTGATCTCCATTAGAGATCTGTCTTGGGTTACTGGTGGGATGATTCTTCTATCAGCTACTTCTAAAATAACCACCTCTGTTCCTTTAACAAATGATAAGATGTACTAAGTGTAAGTGAGGCCAGCAGTAGTGTCATTCCAGCAATGGAGTATGCTATACACATTATTCCTGATTTAGAAAACAAGATGAAACTCAGATGAGACTTCCTTTACCCCACTACCACATCATGCAGTGCTTCCTCACCATTAATTTCTCCCTCACAACTATTCTATGATTCTCTGTTTCTTTGATCCCATGACCATCTCGATAACAGATATGCAATTCCTGAATTTTCCTGTGTGCAACACACACTTCAGGTGGCCCTTGCTAATAAAATAAGTCCTCAGAAAACTCATGCCCTCTCATAATCTGTACAAAATCAGAGAAAGGGGCAGTGAGGAAGCATAGACACAGTTTTTTGGGAGCACATGCTGGGAGATCAAAAGGGGGAACTCAGAGCCAAATGTCTTTTGCTCCTCTGCATGCACAAGTGTAACCTGTACTACTGCTAAATAACCAAACTTATCTATGTATGTATTTATATATTTTACAGATAACCTGCATGTTTTTCTCAGGAAAATACAATCATTCATCAGAATTTAGTCTCTTGCTTGTTAATAGAGAATCCACGTTTCAGTTTTGAGGGATGGATGAAATAAGTATGAGTTGTAACAGTGTGGGTTACCGAAGTGAAATGAATTTCATCAAGAAGAAGCTAGGACCATGGTGCTAGTCCTCCTACTGACCTTTACGATTGTCAATGTAGGGAGCACACAACTGGAAGATTCACAAATTGGTAATAGCATTACAAGTTGGACTTGAGTGATAGATTTCTAAATTGATCATGGACTCTGGAAAGAAAACATCTACTTCTTTTCTCTCAGTATTTTGTTTTTTTTTCAGAGAGAGCCCTTTGCTGCCTGTGGGCAGAGCCCCTGACCCAGCAATCTCTTGCGAGCCCTGAAGTTGGTTCCACTGCATGCAGGCTTAAAAGTCTGAGTTGGATGTTCAATGTAAGGGAGGGGAATATTCCCCATATAAATGTCTGCAGTCTGTAAGCTTCCTCTTTTCCTTTCTCCCTTACCTAGTGACCTGAACCTTAGTATTTACAGGGCACTCATTTCCTTCTCACTTACGGGAAGACCACTAGTCCCTTTATGTCTTATGGGAAGAAAGCAGCCCGCTTAATCAGCATTTTGAATAAGCCTAATTTTTTTTTTTAATCTACTTGAGTCATATTTAATCTGTTTATATTGTGATCATCCTTGTACTTCTTTTTCCTAGAGTTTTACTCTGAATCAATATTAAACATATTTCCCTATTTTAAAATTTATGTATTTTTCTGGGTTTTGTTATTGAACCTTCAATATTTACTCTTCCTTTCCTGTTGTAATATTTTAGCACTACTAGACTTGTAACAGATTGTGAACGTATGCCCTTGACTACTACTGTTTCAGGAAGCCATTGAAGTTGTTTTGCAGGGGTTTTTCATTAAAGAAGATCTCAGAAGAAAGTCAGTGTATTTAATTTTGCTCTTGCAAATGCTTTTTGAGCATAAAGTGGACCGTTTCATCTGGGAACACTCATATATGAGCTAAGCAAGCATGCTTTTACATCAGGAAGGTTTCCTGCCTTGTAGCATTGAATTTTAATGTAACCCATTGAGTATGAGATTTGGGAGCTCTAGAGTTCCCATCCAACCAACATATACACAGTCTTCTCAACCCGTTTAAATTGTGTACCACAATATGGAAAAGCATGGTTAAAACTGTAGTGTCAGATATTTGGGACAGCAGTGTGGCAGATTTATATCACACTTAAATCTGAAAGTCAAAAAGCTTTTGGAAAAGGAGGTCAGCATCATTCTGGAACTGATTTCCCAAAAGGTAAATGCAGTGGTAAAAAATATTTGTTTCAGAGAACTGGGTACCTTACAAAATGTTTTTGTTCCTCTAGAACAGAAGTAGCCATATTTCTTATAGTGGAATTTCTTACTTCATTATAGTTCCTGTCACCATGCTGTTTTGTTGCCTAACCTTGAAATGAAAGCAGTTTTGTTAAGTTTTTACAAATGCTTGTTGCCATGTTGGGATTGAATTGCCTATCCCTCTCAGGGCAGAAAAATAAAACAAAAAAGTTTCATTTTCTTGTGTGTACTGGTAAAAGAGACCCAGTGTGCTGGGTAAGAGAGGAATTGAGTGGGAAGAAAAAAATCTGAAAAAAGCTGGTTACTGAGGGTTTTTTTGTTTTTTAATAGTTTTATATGATCATCATGTTAGATAACAAGGAAACAAACCCCGGTGTCTGCTCTTAAGCAGAAGTCTCGAGTGGAATCACTGAAAACATACCTAAAAATAGTATTGTCAAAGGCAACTTCTTTGTTTCATGATTATGTGAAGAAACATGAAAACATTCTCTGATTTTTATATAGAAAAATTTCTGAATGATTGAGTCCAGGAAGTTGTCAATATAGTTTTTCTTTTGCTTGTGGGAAGAACTCCAAAGATGAGATTTCAGTGTATCTTACAAACAAATGCTTCTTTGCATTTACAAGAATATAAGTAATTTATGCCATAAATCAAAATCTTAACAAACTATACATCTTTTACCCTACTTTTAGATTCAAAAGAATCTGCACCAAGCATCAGCAAACTTTTCTAGCATTTTTGCCCTGTTGTTTTCTATACAGTCCTTGCTTGCCTGACATTCTGTCAAGAGATGATTTTTCTCTTCTTCCTCTCCCCATATGTTTTGCTGCCTTTATGTACAGATGGGTGTCATGACTTTGCTATTCAGTTTTTTGACCTGTGTATCCAGGTCAGAGTCTTCAAAGTAAAGCTTAGATTTTAGAACACCCAGTTTAAGACATCCAAGCATTCTGGAATCTCAGAGTTCACCCAGTTCTGCTCAGAGTTTGAGAAAACAGCAGAGGAACAGAACATAAGTAGAAATAACTTAAATTACATTTTCTGGCACAGTAAGGTCATTTGCATGTTAGCGACTTGATCAGCTTGTCTTTAATGAGCAAAGTTAGTCAGAACTGTGATTAACACAGGAAGCGTGAGCAGGGACACGCAATGAGCAGCATCAGTTCATTTATTTTTGCCTATGAATTAAAATGTCTTAGATTGTGTTCCTAAAAGAACCCTTAGTTCCTCCTAACAGCTCTATTCTTGGATCCAGCTCATCAGGAGAGGTCCTCACGCACTTACAGCTCTGTTGTAAGGCCAGGCAGAATAACTCCTAGTTTGGATGGGCTCTTTGTGCTAAAAAGGCCAAGAATTAAAGGGAAGCATCCCCCTCATTGGGTACCCAAACCCAAATGCCTTGTCAAAGTGGCTGGTGGGGTTGCCCTTGTAAAGAAGTCACCTCTGAGTGGGGGAACAGGCTCCCCTGCGCCTGGTGGAGGATACCTGAGGTGCCATCAATTGATAAACCTGGGAGTATCTGCTGCCTGTGAAATGGTGCAGTAATAACATAGAATCACATGGATAGATGGTGCCTGGGGACAATACGACAGAAAAAGAAACACCATTCTATTCTCTTCCTGATGAGATGGGGTTGTTGGCCACTGAAGGTCTCCCATGCTTGTGAAAGAATGTGTCTCAGAACTATCATCAAGAAACTCTTTAGAAAGAAGCTGTCTTTGAATATGCATGTCAGTAGGAAGCCTGATATTTGCAAAAGTTCTTGGGTTTTGAGTGGTCTTGGAGGTGTCAGTATGCATAGGGCATTTGGGAGAAATAAATAAAAAAGTCCTGCAAGAGAAAATATTATTTTGCACATTATACATCTTGACAATTGTAAATATTTTACATGATGAGGGAGCCGTCAGTTTCTTTATTGTTGTATTGTAACACAGTTCTTATAGTCTGTTTGCCTCAAAAAGAGATTGCTAGATCATAAAAGAGATACCAAAGGAGAGATACCTCCCAGAAAATGAGAAAGAGATTTGTAATTTATAGTCAATCAGAGAGGGAAAATGTCCTTACCAGGGATCCTTTAGACCCACCTTCAATCTGCTGTAAGATTTGCTTGTGTCTGCAGTTCTTATTTACATCCCAATGTCCAGTCTTCAACAACATCTTCTTTCAGAATTACATGTCCCATACACAAGCAGAAGGTCAGAAGAGGAACAACTGTTCAATGATTAGACCACTATTTGAAACTGTAGGAAAACTCTCTCATAGATAGATATTAGATATGTCTTTTTTTTTTTTAATAAGTAGAATACATTAGTCAGCAGCAGCTTGGTTGTGCTACACTTCTTTAAGTAAACTCAAATATTTTTTAGAATCACAGAATTTCTGCACTATTCTGCCTTTATTGTCTGCATGCACATAGTTAAATGTGTTTGTGCAACCAATGGTAACCAAACATCCTAGTAGCTGCAAGAGGGGCATTCCCTTAGGCTGTGACCACCATCTGCCATGTATTTATCCTCTTACCCTTCCTCTCAGAGACTTTCTTGTGGTGGGATTTGAGAGTACTCTTATGGTGGCTCAAGTGCACAGAATCCATGCAGTGGTGGTGTTCTAGAAATTTTGGACAGAACCATGGAATGGTTTGGGTTGGAAGGGACATTTAAAGATCATCTAGTTCCAACCCCTCTGCCATGCACAAGGACACCTTCCACTAGACCAGGTTTCTCAAAGCCCCATTCAAACTGCCCTTGTACAGGTCCAGAAATGGGGCATTCAGAACTTCCCTGGACAACCTGTTCTAGTGTATCACCACCCTTACAGTAATTTATTTCTTCCTGATATCTAATCTAAACCTGTCATCTTCCAGTTTAAAGCATGCCCTGTGAAAGTTCTCTAACTGTCTTGTAGGTCCCTTTTAGGTGCTGAAAGTCTACTAGAAGGTCCCCCTGGAGCCCTCTCTTCTCCAGGCTGAACAACTCCAGGTCTCTCAGCCTGTCTTCATAGGAGAGGTGCCCCAGCCCTCTGGTCATCTTCATGGCCCTCCTCTGGATTTATTCCTGCAGGTTCATGTCCTTCTTATTATTGGGGTCCCAGCTCCAAAGCTGAACCGCTCCTGGTGGGGTCTTGTAACAGCAGAGTAGAGGGTGAGTATCACCTCCATCAACACTTCTTTTGATGCAAGCCAAAAGAATACAGCCTTTGCTTAAATTCTCACTTACTTTGCAAGGGCAGGTAGGAAGACCTGATGGAAGTATGTCCTTTAGTAAAAGCTGTGGTTTGAGAATGCAGTGTATGCTGGGAGGGAGGGGAGACCATGAAGTTTTATGGAGAGGCTGCAGAGCAGCTGGTGCATGGGATCTTAGTAAATGCACAGTAATTTCTTTCTCATTCATGAGTCAACATCTCTTGTACGCATTGTTGGAACATACCCTTAGGCATAGAGTAGCTGTAGCATCACAGTTCATATGCCAGCTGTCCTCATGTGCCGTGGCCAGAAATGCTCTTGCCAAAGGTGTCCCTGGGCTTTAAGGAGGGAAAGCCCACAGTGCTGAAATCTCACTGTAAAAGGGAAGTACTTTTAAAATGAAAGGTAACAACTCCTCAGCAATGGAGGAAACAGAGATTACAACATACAGCTGAAACTACTGTGGAAATCTTTGCAAAGGCACTTGCAAACCCTTGTTTAATTGTGATTTGCAAGCCAGATTCTGCATGGTGCAGTTGAGGGTGCATTACAGTATCAGTGTGCTATACAGGAGCATGGCAGGTCTTACTTCTCTGAGAAAGGAATCAGGAGAAGGTTGGTTTGTGGGGGATTATTGCAGGCCATCAGAGCCACCCCACAGTTTTTCTTTCTCTTCCTGTTGTAGTTGCAGGAGCAGCTCATGTGCATAGGAGGGAGGGAAACTAGGCCAAGTGGGATTTTCTTCAGTGTGAGATCTTTGCCTGGCTCTGCTATAGTTTGTTTGTCCAGTGTTTCTGACAGCTAAAATGGATATTTCATTACACACTACTCAGTCATGCCGTGAAGAGCTGAAGAACATATTTAGTTAAACCTGAAACTTAGATACTTTCCACAGTAATACTTAGAAAAGGTTTAGAGTTACTGTTGTGTCAGAAACTCATTGCTGCTCATGTGAAGCTCATAACTCATCATGAGGGAAAAGACACAGAAATGCCTGAAGGAGCATTAAGTGAGCAAAAGTGATTTTAACCAGTGGGCAGACTGCTCCTGCCACTCTTGACACTGGACCCTTTCCCTTGAGCTGTTTGATGGTTTTTGCTAATCTTTTATCTCAGCCTTATTTCAGCTCTCCTGTGTGCCTGACCCTCAGCCCTAGTTACCAAAGGGAATTGAAAAAATCCTGAGGATGTTCCTTCCTTCTCCCTCACTCTTTGCGGCTCTCCGAATGATGGTGGTAGAGCAAACCATCCTTTTGATTGTCTCTTATGTCTGTTTTTTCTTACCTCTCTCTGAATGCAAGACCTTTGGGGAAGCTTTCTTTCTTCTCCTGTGTATTTCTTCAATTACTGGAATGACAGTGCCTGGAAGATCCAGGAACTTTTGTAAAAGCCAGACCTAGGTAAAAAGAAGACACAAAGATGTGAAGGAAGAAAAGCTGAGCATCCAGGAGCATTCTGGAAAAAAAAATTCTCGTCTGCATTACACATTCCTTTGTGCAAACTTGAGGTGCTGGGGAGGATGGTTTCTGGCCAGCACTTCACAGTGACTGAGGCTGTGTTCATCCTTGAGCACCAATGTGGCTTTTTGTACCTGATCCCAAGTTTTGGGATGGACTCCATAGCCAGTCTGTACATATTGCCCATGGCAGCACTTACCAGGCACTTCAATGGGAACATGCCCAGCAGAATAGGACTGGCAGCCCCAGGGTGGAGATGTAGATACTCCTGGCTGTGGAGACCTATGAGGACTTAAAACTCAGCCTCTTCAGCTCAGTCCTCACATCCATGGAGCATGCAAAATGCCCCCGGCACTGCAGGATGTTGGAGCTGCAGGAGGAAATAATCTCATACAACATCAAAAAATCCTGCTGCTCAGATGTTAATCCTCATGCCTATCCCTCCTCTGTGCAGCCTCAGTTAACCGGAATGGGCTATGCAGAGGACACCAAAGCAGAGAATATGCTTCCATGAGTGGCTCTCAGCTATTTAGGAAGCTGGTCTGATTACATCCTCCTCCTGTCCATGGACCAGCAGCTTTCCCTGTTCCCTCTTGCTGCCACAGGACAGGCACTAGTTCACTGGGGCAATCCCAGTGAATTTGTGAACAAGGACTAGTGAACTTGTCCTCGGCACAGCTTCATCTGGTGGCCAGGGAGAGAGACAGTGAGGCTGCTGGCTGTGCCTCAGTTGTTCAAACAAGCCAGTTGCCTGCTTACAGGTCACAACATAAGCTGGCCAGTGGTGTCATCTGCGGAAGTTTCCTTGATCTTGAATGCGTTCCAGGGTCTATGTCCCTGCTGTTTGGGAAGAGCTGAACTCAGAGTTGGTGGAGTTTGCCATTCATTGCATGAAGCAGTGATAAATATCCAAGAAGGGCCTAAACGAATCTGCCCAGGATCATCTCCAAAGCCATACTGCTCATTGGCTCAGCTGTACAACGAGTGATGGAAACTGCACAGCAAAGCCAGCTCGGGGCAGGGCTAGTGTTGCTATCCCTTTTGGGGTTTTGGTTTAGGTGATGGGTTCTGTGTACTTGCTCCCTATAGGTCAGTGAGTGCCTGGGAAAGTGGACTTCACTGCTGACATGGGGGTGACCTGCAAAGATGCTTTGGTCTGTGCATTTCTTTAGCAGAATGCAGGGTTGAATAGGGCCAAACACTATTGCTCCTTGTACTGTTTATGCAGGGGATTTTGGGGCAGCTCTCTGTAAGACTTTGTTCTTTTTTTATGATTTGCGAAAGGAAAAAGGGCAAAGTGACCAGTGTGTGTGTCACTTGTATAGCACAGGGCTTTTCTCCTGGAAGGCCTTGGTTTCTAAATTCTTGACACCACCGACAAACACACATACACAAGATCAATACAGTTGTGAAGTTTTTGATTGCTATTGAATTGTTTAACATTTCAGTTTCCTCTGTGCCTCTTGAATGCTTTGTCAAAAGAGCAATTACTGTTTGTTTTGAGTTGATCTGTCTTTTAGGTCATAGTCCAGGTAATGTTTTGTTCTCTTTTTCAAGAACAGTTATTTAGGGGTTCTTTTGAGTCTTCTGACATTTGAAAACACACCTTATGACTTTGCCTCATTAGCTTTCAGTGTGCATTGACCACAACAGCACAGAAAATGGAGCAGGTAAGTGAGCATGCTGAAACAAGAAATTCCTCTTCTTGTCTGTGGACGTGATCTGCCTGTTCCTTAGCAGTGCAGGCAGCTCCTGTATGATACCCACATATAGCAACACAAGCAGCATCTGTGTGAGCAAACTCATGCCACCTGATAAACGTCTGACACTTCACTGTTGGTACTTTCAAGGGGTCGATCTTCCATCTCTCTGTGCTCTCTCGAAAGTCTTTCACTTTTAGCAGTAAGCAAAATTTAAGTCTGTTTTTCACAGCATGTCTTCAGTGGGATTTCTAACTTAACTCCTATTCCAATATTGATGGTCTTCCTGACTATATGTTAGTCAGGTGCTAAATATGTTGTTTGCTAAAACTTGTTCAGGCTGCCTCAAACTTTTGCTCAGGTGTATCTTGGCCACCGTTACTGTCAAAGCCCAGATACCACTTTGAGAACAGGAACATGCCTTTGGGTGAATACCCTTCAATTGCCTTGCAGGGTGTATTGACTTCTAGTCTTATCTCAGCTGAGCTGCCAAGAGATATCAATGCCAGCCAGTAGGAGAGGAAGGTGTTTGACCAGCAAGATGAAAAAAAACCAAAACCAAAATGCAAGGAAAAGCTTGGTTTTACTTACTTGAGATAAGCAATGCTGATAGTGAAAACATGACGGAATGATAACTGCGTTTTTGTGGGGCCAATTGTAACTGATGTTTATGATTGATAGCAGCAGAGAGGAGCAGAAATGTCTCCCTCTTCCCAAGCTTTTTCCTCTCATATTTGTTAGTTTATATGTGTCATGGAAGAGATTAATCCCAAATGCAAGCTCTGACTCAGAGCTTTTCTTAATCACTGTGTAAAAACATTACTGAGACTAGATTTATTCACATTCCTTTTCCAAAAATAGAGATGTAACAGGTAAGAGTTTGTTGGATTCATGACCTTTGAGAAAAGCTTGACCTCAGATCCTACAATCACAGAATTATTTATGTTGAAAAAGACCCCTAAAATAACCCTAAGTCCAACAGTAAACAAAGCACTGTCAATTCCACCCTAAACCATGTCGCAAAGCACACATCTACACTTCTTTTAAATACCTCCAGGCATGGTGTCTCAGCCACTTCCCTGGGCAGCCTGTTCCAGTGCTTAACAACCCTTTGGTGGAAGAAATTTTCCCTCACATCCAATCTAAACCTCCCCTGGCACAACCTGAGGCCATTTCCTCTTGTTCTGTCACATGCTACTTGTGGGAAGAGATTGACCCTAACCTGGCTACAACATCTTTTCAGGGAACTGTAGAGAGATACCTCCTGTGTTTGATTTCCATACTGATGCCTCCACCAAAGAAAACCCATGCAATCTTTTTTTGTCTCCCTGCAGCTTCAGTCCATGTAGGACTGTTCCTTCTGAGTGAAAGGCAGGGCATGGACAACTTTGTGCTGGCTTTCACTCTTCACTTGCAGGAAGATGACAGGTCCCCCCAGTGCAGCTCCAGAAGCAGGACTGGCTCTGCAAAGACAACTGTGGCAAGGCTGGAAACAAAACCCCCTCAGTGTGGGGGAAAATATTTTTTTTCAGATGTGCTGTAGAAACTCAGCAAGTTCCTCATGGGGGATGCAAACTTCCCCTCCAGACAGGGAACTAATAGCCACTTGTAAGGGTTTCTGAGCAGCAGTTTCTGTGCAAAATTTTGGCCCATTGAATCCCAGGCTTGGAAAATGCACATGAGATGCTGCAAAACAGAAGTGGGGGTTCTGAGCTGAATACCCTTAGAAATACTATGAAGAATGCTGTCTTCAATGCTTGAGAGCGAATAAGCAGAAACTGCTAGGGTAGGAGTATGGGAGTGAGGAAATGACAGGAGGTGGATGGAGAAGGAAAAAAACTAAAAACGAAAATGTGCACAGGGAAAATGAGACAATAAAAGGAAACATGCCAAAGAAAGAGGAAGAGATACAAGAATGTAGATTTTTTTAAAAAAATGAGTGGACAAAAGAAGAAAACTAAGTTAAAGGTGGAGCAGACAGCCTAGGATGTAAAATTTCCAACATCTAGAAACATACAAAGTGAAAACATAATGATAGAGTATTCAAGAAGGCATATATGTGAGTGAGCCTGTGTGCACATGACATTTCGTTCAGTCCCATGGGTGTTTGAGTGCAAATTTTCATCTGGGTCCGAAGGAAATGGAATCATTCTTTTCTTGGCAAAAAGCTGACTGTTGTTCAGGAGAGCAGTTTCATCTATAATAGTGGGGTTTTTTCCAGCCATGGTTTGCAGCAGAACACAGGTACTTGAAATTCTGGTAGTGGCTTGTCAGTGCCTGGACTCTGAGCAGAACAGCTCAGTCTTTGCCATGGCAGTCATGCTGGGCATGCTGTGGAGCCCTGTGCCCATGTGGCAGCCAGGGAGGGGGCCTGGGGAAGCCTGGTTTCCTACCACGTCAAAGCCACCTACTATTCACTCACCAAAAATTGAGTGAGATTGAGGCTGAAAGTGTATGAGAAGGATGGTTGACCGTGAGACAGCTTCTGCCAGATCCGGATTCTCAAAAATCAGTACTTTGTTTATTCCCAGTTTTGTGAAGATAGCTGACATAATAAGTATAATTAAAAAGAAAATTTTTTCCATCTTTTTCTCCACGTTTTTTACTCCTGTAAGCCTCTGGCTAGCTGACACACCAAAGGCATAGTTTCACACTTTTCCTCCCATTCCAAACATGAAGTATTTCCTGAAAGAAAACAAGGACAACTAGGAAACACATTTTGGGCTCAGTCAGGGTCTAACCAAGACTCTGGTTTTATGGGAGTTCAAAAAACTCCTGAAACAGGTTAGCTAGTAGTGTTGTGACAGTCCCTGTAAATGACACTTCTAGACCCATAACTGACTGGAAACAGGTTTATCAGCCAGGGGAGTCACTGGCAGTCTCTGCTGGAGACGTGGGATTTGCACGTTTTTGTGGCAGAGCCAGAGGCACGCGCCCTTCTCCCACTCCAGCCAGACCTGGGGGTTAACAGTGGCAAGGGTTCTCCAACCTCTTCTTGTCACTTTCCTACTAAGTAAAACCTAAGATTAGCTCATGCACTGTTATTAATATTTCACTAGTACTACCCATTGCAGCAAATGGATGGTTTTGATGAATAATTCATAGCTGGGTGTAGCCTATTAAATTTGAAGTGGGGTATACACTTTCTTGTTATTTATTTATCATTGCTTTCATTTTACAGGGGTTTTTTTTTTCCCCTGTTATTTCATTTTTCACTTGCTTAAATGCCTCTCCTTCAAAGTTCAGACTGCTTGCAGGAAATTAATCTTGTTTCTTCTGACTTTTAAGTAAGGTTAAGCTCTCTTCAAGGGCCTGAGATTGAGCCATAAGGAAAACTTACAGGCCCACTCAGCCACTTCAGTGAAGGAGATCTCTTTGAAACAAATGACTTGGGGAACTTGGTCTGACAGCGCAAAGTTCATCCGTGGGGAGGGATATTTGGCTACTTTTGCTGAGGGAACAACCTGCTCCAAGGGCAGCAATCAGTCATTGCCCTGTCTCTGCCAGTGGGCACTGTTCTGTCGAAGCTCCCTGCACACAGGTTTTGGGGAGTGTAAATCTTTCTGGGCTGGTTGCAGGTTGTATCCCCTGATTAGGAGTGGTCTTTTGTTTTGCTTTGTGGAAACAGTTTACTCCCAGCTTATTTGATCTTTGTGGCTCATCTTGATTCACAGATAAGTCAGGTTGTAGTGAAACTGGAAGAAGTATTTCCTTAGAAGACCCTAAGACAGGTTTCAGGGTTTAGGGTTTGGAAACTGAAAGCTGCTCAAGCATGTAAAATCATGAAGCAGTGCCACAGCCTAGGCTTAACAGGACATTATCCTCCTGGTTGTTCCTGTGCCCAGATCCAGGGGCGAGGGTGAGGGCTGGAGAGCTGCTGCTTCTGAGAATTAACTCACCAAAACTTTTCAGTATGACAGAACTGCTTTCTACATTCTTCTACCTCCAGCCATGCGAGCATACAAGCCCAGATGTCCATCCTTGCCCAAGTGCAAACGTCTTGTTGCTGATTCACACTCGAGGCTGCCACATTTGCTGTGTGGCAGAGGTTTCCCTGCACTCACACCTGTGCAGGCATGGACCATCACCCTCCACCCTACCTTCTATCTCCTCCTCTGCATGCAGCAGCTGTGCAGGGGGCCATCGAGAATGCCAGTGCAAGAGGTCCAGGGGGGTTGGTGAAACCTGGCATGGAGTGTAGTGGTTGCATGGGCACTGGAGACCAGGTTTCTCAGGGAGGGAGGGTACGGCGGCAGACTCCAGCTGGAGGTGAAGTCCTGGCAAGGGTAGGTCTGCCCCACTCCTTCCTGCATGAACAGATTTAGACAAAAAGTGAGATGGTCCTGATGCACCAACATGTATTTCATTATATCATGATTCTACCCTGAACAGACACCAGTATCCATGTTGTGACAGGTTCACTGGGATCACCCAGCATCACTTTGCATTCTCAAGGCAGATGCTTTCTCTGGCAGCGATAATGTGGGAAGAAAGTGGAAAAGGTCTTATGTTCACATGCAAAGCTTGCAGTCTTTAGTATTCTCTCTCCTGCAAAGATCACAGGTAGCATTTCAGGGTACATTGCTAACATAGTCACATTACCAACTTTTACCTGAACACATGCCATCCTGCTTCACAAAGACTTGTTTACCTTTTGACAGCATTAGAGTTTTCAGAGTTTGTATTCAGAGGCATTTCAGTGTGTAAATCACTAGTGGCTACAGGAAGTGTCGCTGTCTTTAAGAGGAACAAGGACAGGGTCACACAAAATAAAGGTGTGATTCAGGTTGCATCAAATTATAGTAGGAATTAGATCAGGTCCTCTCTACCTACATAAGAGCAACATATTATTTGTTTAAATGAGATCAGTTTTAAATAATTTCCGTTAACTTTGATTTGCCCTAGTTTTTCATGGACCATGATCTTCCCCTCCAACAGTTCATTTAAAATTGTTCTGTCAATAAAACAAAGACATTTTGCAAAGTCCACAAGAAGCTTCCATTATCAGCTTGGAAGATCTATAATGCAGTCCCCACTGCTCCCTACCATGCTCTTCCCATCCTGTGTATGTTCTTGGATTGAGAGCATGTCTACAGCCTGTTACTTTATCAGCAGTGACAAGGAAGCTGTTACATTATGAGTGTGATTTTGCAAAGTAGTGGCATTTGAAGGAACTCATTTCCTGAAGCAGAAGTAGTCTGCAGGAAGGCAAAGGTCTTGGGAGTTTACAGTGGATAGTTAAAAATGTGAGAGCCAAGAGGTGGTTCTGCCAAAAGAAGCCACCACAGGAATCTGCTTCCCTAGAAACTACTCATCTACAACAGACCCAAACTCCCTCCTCAGTTGGGGATCCCTGCAAACCCCCTTGAGGCTGCCAGAACGCAATACTGCCAAGTAAAATGAAGCTGCTATACCTCTTCTTAGGCAGATGCCCTGCCTAAGTGTAATTCATTGGTGGAGGTGGGATCAGTGGTTCCTGCATGCTTTTTGCTTGGTCACTTACCTTGCTAAGAAATATCCAGGTCTGAAGACAGGAGAACACGGGCAGTTGCCACCCTTCCCAAGGCTCCCTAAGGCACCCCAAGGCACGGGGATGAAGGGGAGGAAAGGTAATAGCCTGTTGGCAAGTGAGGAGGTGGGACTGAAAGCACTCTGCCACTCAAAGCTGCAGGGCTGACTCAGAGGCAGAGGAGAGGAGGAGAAAGTCGTGGAAGGGTTTGAAGCCTGCAGTGACACAGTCTGGCTGACCTGCAGTGACGCGTGGCTGCTTTACGTGGGCAGCAGGATGAGAGTATCAGGGCTGCAAAAGGTGCGTGGAAAGAAAGGTCCTTCAGGTACAGGGATGATAAGGACCAAGGCTTTTGAAGTATTCTAGTGGAGACAATAGAGGGGAAGGGATTGGTTTTAACTTGTTTGGCTGTGGCTCAGGGGTGTGGTCTGTTTATAATTATAGTCCTCCCTCAGCAAGTGATTGGACAGAGTGCATGTTAATTTATGGTACTAAATTTTTAGACAATCATCTTAGATGTTTCCTAATGTCTTTTTCTGTAACTGGAGGAACACCTCTCTTTTAACTGTTTTATGTTTCATACAAGTAACTCTCAATGTAGCTGCATCAGTATTTTTGGCCCTAGGAATGAAGCTGTAGATCAAGTATACTGTTTTTCTAATGCAGGACAGTAATGGACGTTTAACTCAGAGTATATCCCGTCCTAACATCAGCTAGCCTGTTGCTAACCATAAGCATGCTTTATGGAAAAATGCAAACTATTCATTTTGAAGAGTTACAATTCAACACACTTCTAGGACATCAATACTACAGTGATAGCCTGCAGTATCCTGCCCTGTTTAAGAAATTACTTTGGAGAGATCATTGTCATAGAATCATACATTGTCAGCAGTACCACAAACGACCATCACATGGGTACAGGTTAACCAGGTGCAGGTAGGAGTTAACTGTTGCACCATACCACTTCAATGAATTTCAATGCTGGCCAATAAAATTGTTACTTGTGTTAAACTTCAAGGATGAATGGTGCTGGGTTTAGATAGTGTGTTGTCATGGCGGGACTTTAGCTGGGGCTGTATCTATAGACTACTTAAGTTTAATAATATTTGGTGAGACAGCATTACTAGGTATAATCAGTGACATTCCAGTAGGTCTTGAAATGAGGCAGAAAAAGGGATTCATGGTCCACGTGGCAAATGTATAAAAATCTTTTGTTTATGTCAGCTTTATAAATCCATCATACTTCAAAATCTCCTCCCTGCTGTCCTTGTATTTCTAAGCTTATTTGAGCACTTCTTTAGCACAGCTGGTGCCTATTGGTATGTGTTGGTATGAATCAGTGCTGATGACATAGTATTGAACTCAGTCTAGGGGGATTGGAATAAAAAATATCGTATGGTAGGGTGGAAAACCTGAGTTGCTCACTTTCTGCATAAGCTGTAATAGCTGAAGAGAGGATGTTAAGAGCATTAAGCAAACCTCTCTGGTAAGGAAATACCCACCCCTAGTTTTCCTGTGCAAATAAGATGTCAGGTTTCAGGCATACATCCCTTTGGTGCTCTCTTCCCTATGTCAGGTATTGCATCATTTAATGGGATTGCATGGAGACCAAAAGAAATAATTAAGGATTTGAAAAGGTCTGTAAGAAAAAAAGTTGGGGCAAAGCATCAGGCTGGTGAAAAATATCCTAGAAAAGAAAAAAGAGAAGCTGTGGCACAGTCTATCAGATAATTAAATACCACAGAGGAGGCATTTTTCTAGTATAAGTAAGTAATGAAAAATGCCTGGAACATGTTTTAATGTATTTCTGAATAGAGCAAATGCATGTGTGCTTCAAGGTTGGATCTTAACTATGGAGATTTGTTCCTGAGAAGGTTTTCCTGAAGCTCTGTGTTAGCATTTAACTGGTGGTTCCAGCTGGTCTGAGGAATTGTCAGCTTTTTCATTAAACCCATTCAGTTTGGTAATTTTTTCAGCTGCCTGTTTTCAGAGGTAGAAGTCAGAACAGAAGTTGTTAAAAAAGCTGAAGGATCATTCTTAAGCCAGTGGAAAGTGGCAGGAATTTTGCTGTTAAGGCAGGACATTTCTTAAAATCCCTGTGGAAATAATGAATAACTTTCCTCTCTTGGTGTTGTGTTTTCAGATCTGTTAAGGCTTCTGCAAAGCTGTGCTATCAGGGCTGAAAATGTTTGTATTTGCATCCATCAAGCACTTCTACGCTTGACCCTCAGAGTAGCTGGGAAGCCTGTCCTTGACATCTGTGTCAGTCATGAGGTGGTATGAGGAGTGTCTTTTTGAGGCTCCCCTGTTCAACAGAGGCTTGGAGAAACTGTAGAGATACAGCAGGATGGTCCTGGGCTGGAGCACAACAAATCAGAGAAGAGGCAGAAAGAGTTTGACTTGATCAGCCAGGAGAGGAGAGTGTTGAGAGGGATCTTCTTGGTGTCTACACCTACCTAATCAGAGCTTAGAGAGAAGATAGAACCAGCCTTTCGTCAGCAGTGCACATGAGAATGAAAGGCCACAAGTTGCATCAAGGGAAATTCCAACTACATGCATGGAAAGAAAAATTTTCACAGTAAGGACAGTCAAACTTTGGCAGAGGTTGCCCAGAGATGCCGAGGAGTTTCCACCCTGACAACGCTGCCCCAAGGCCCCCAGCCTGGCTTTGCAGCCAGCCCTGCCTTGAGCATGGACTGCTTGAGCCCTGCCTTGAGGTGGGACTGCAGACTTTGCTGTCACACATTCCAAACACAGCTGCTTTTATCAGCACAGAGAGGAGGCGTTTTGTGCGTGTGTGCACACATGCATGTGCGTGGTGAGTGAGAACAGAACTGAGAGGAAGTGGTACACACCAGTGGACCTATTGTAGAAGTAATGAGGTTACAGGCTGCTAGATTTCCTTATAAAGACAAAATCTATGACACTGATGTTTTGTCACCAGTCACTTCCCGCTCTAGACTCAGTCTTGGGCTCCTAGTCTTGGGCTTGACTGGCTGTTCTGCAGAAAAGCAAGAACTTCTGATCACACAGCAACCTATTTCGACATACTACTTTGCAGTTCCTCAACCACACAGGGAGCTTGGTTTTGTAAGAAGGTCTTCCCTTTCTGTTGGATTTGCAGCTGTTGAGCTGTTCGTTGCTCGGGCAGTTTGGACCCACCGCTTAGCCCAGGAGGTAAGATCACAGCATCTGCTGGGTTTCTTTGACAAATTGCTCTCACTGAGCATACCAGCAGTTTAACTGCACAGGAAGTTGTGGTTGCCATGAAAAAACAGTGCAGGTTCTGTGTTAGTGTGAAGCATTTTCCAGTAGTCTTGTGCACGGCATTTCTACTGACCTTCGGGAAAGTGTTTGATGGATTTAATTGGGCAAAGTGGTTTTCGCCTGAGTAGAATAATAGTCTTTGAGTTGACATTGGCTTGGCAGGGCATGATAAAGTAAGAAGCCATTATTTAGATTGCAGAGGGTAGATAATTCTCATTCCAGTGATGAAAAACATTGATTCATACAGATAATGTATTTTGTCTCATAAAGTTTACAGTGTAATCTGCTGGCTGTTAAGATACCCATATCAGGCTTTTGAAAAAGTAATTTTACTTTCCAGAGGATAGATAAAACTGGTTCATTATGGAAGTTGATTGTAGTAGGGGCTTCTGCTTTAAAAATAGTCATATGTGGTGGTCCTAACATTATATTGCTTTTTAAGATATTCACTGTTAAAGCTGGTCAGGCTTGTCCCTTGTCTTTCTTGGGATTTCAGCTCAGGCTGTAGATGAATTATGACTTGCAAATGCCTTGAGATATTTTAGGTGGTAGTATGATGAGCAGCAGTCTCCAGGCTTAACTTTTTCCTCTGTAAGAGCAGTATCCTTGCTGGTTTTGTCATATAGTGGTTTCCTCAGCACATGAATTTGGTTTGAGCACTCTACAACTGACCCAATGGGACCTCAGGTCTTTGTTATCACAGCCAAAGTCAAGGACACGGTTGGCTGGCTGATCTCTTTCTGCTACAGATATCTAGTGAAGATGATCTGTAGCAAATGCAGCTGGGTGCTCAGCAGATTGTTGTTTGATTGTCTTGATAAAAACAAATTGCACCCTGAAATCTCTCCTGTAGAGGAACTCCAGCATGTGTCACCTGTCTCCTGTGTGACAGGAGCAGTTTGGCCTCTTGAGATGGTGACAGAGGTTCTGCAGAAGGTCAGAGATGCAGCTGGGAAAGCTCTCCTGAGTAGATAGGAGATGTGGAAACCCCCTCTGTGGTGGGAAACTCCACTGAGGAGGAATGCCAGAGCCAGGAGGGACTGGAAAGTACCTGCCTGTTTGCTGGTAGCAAGAGCAGGGGTTTCTGCTTCAATCATGACCATGAGGTCCAGATTTACATAGCTCAGAAGCTGAAGACAGCCCTTACTCTATAGGTCAAAAGAGGGATGTATTACTGGGTTTGAATCTGCTTCCTCAACTGAAACTGAGTAATAGTATGGACTGAATATTATTATAGTTATAAAATGTTTGAGAGTCTCTATGAAGCTTGTTGTACTAAACAAATCTCGTGGTGGTGTTTCTCTTCCCTTGCTCAGAGAACCTGCCACACACTCCATTGTCTTGTATTTTGCTACCAATTTTTTGTGATCCTGTTCCCTTCTGATTTCAGTCATGAGCAGTTCAAAATGCAGCTGTGTAGCATGCAGCAGAGTTATCTTGACAGAAAACCTACCGTAAAGTCAGCACCATATGTTTTTTATAAGGTTTGAAAGAATTTTAGAACGTGCTTGAGTAAAGGGGAAGGAAGGAGATGTGGCGAGATTAGGGGAGTACAGTGCTTTTAAAAATGTAGCTCATTTTCATACTCTCAGTCCTTTCATGCAAACCAGCAGACTCCAGTGAAATGCTGATAAAAAATGTAAAATACTTATGACAATGAACAATATTTGGAAAAAAATCTAAACCAGTGCTTAGGTGCTGCAGGATGGAGTACCAAACTCCTCATTGGTCGCTCTTTGCATTTTTGCAGTTCTCAAAGAGGAAAGCTGTAGCACAGGAAATAAATCCTGCCCTGTGTGAGACACGTGGGGTGTCCTGGACATGGAGGCAGCAGCCACGGGGAGGAGAGTGCCATCTGAGAGGCATGAGAGGGCTGTCCAGTGGCAGAGCTCAGGGACCATGCCACAAAGCCAAATCATTCTTCAGAGGAAAGGGGAGCAGGAGGACTGTGCCTCCTGGTGCTCCAGGTCCTGCTTTGGCTCCCTATTGCACACTCAGAGACACTATAGCTCTCATCATGGCACCATTGCAGGATAGGGGCCCAAGCAGCAGGACAGCTGGTAAGGAAGGCTATGTTCAGATGTATTCTCCATTTTCTGGGCTGGTTTGGTGGCCAAAAGGGCCTGGTCACTGCTGAAATCAGTGAGGAGTCCTGCAAAACTGAGGACAGAATACAACTCCTGGCATGAGAGTGACAGAAGTAGATTCATAAATGCATTAGGAATCAGTCAAATGCAAATATATGTTTGTACCTAAAATCCTCTTTTTTACAGCTGGAACTTGTTTTTAATATTTTCCATGCACAGAGGAACTGTTTCCCTGCAAACAAGCTGGAAACAGTGATCATCTTCTCCTTTCCTTGCATCAGTTACCAGACTTCCACAGGGCATTTAGGACTGAGTCAGTACTTTGTGACCTGACCTCCTGCTGTCAAGCTGCAGCACACAGGAATAGGAAGAAAAGATTTTATCTGTCTTTCCAGGGTCTTATGCCCATCTTCCACCTCAGTCAGGATCGGGCAGAGATGGGATAGCTCCTCATACCCATATCCAAAGCAGCCCCTGGATATGCTGTCCTCCCAAGTTAGTGAAGATGGAGCTGGGGGGAGGGAGGGCAGAGCTTTCCATGCCAAGTGGGAAATCTGCTGAGTGACTGAAGCTGTTTGTCAATTTGTCTTGGTTTGGAAAAAAAAAATTAATAAAAATCACTGGACCGCATTTGAAAATCAAAATGTTCCTTTATGGAAAGATGTTTTCACTTTAAAGCTAGCTAGAGTGTGTTGGTAAAGGGATAGGAAAGATAAGTGACCCAATAAAAATGTAGTGTACTAGTTCAATTTATTTTTTTAAAGAAAAATTCTAGAGATTCTGTTGAAAAATATGCACATATATGCTGTCTCCCTAGTAGGATGTATGTGACAGATAAAAGGCATGTAAGGAGAGTATTTATAGGTTCACAGCTCTGCTTTCTCAATGTCTTAATTTCCTTGCCACTCCCTCCCTGCCACTGAGTGGTATCTTGGAAAGAGATCTCCATCTCTCTCTAAACCCTGTGGATTTTCCCTTCCTAAGCCCCGTTAACTGGTATTTGATTTAGGACTGAGGCACAATTTGTTACATTGACAAATAAGGTCCTTTATGAAACAGAACATTAAGAAAATAACTCATGGACATCACCATATTGCTATCTGAACAATGATAAATGTTTTTTCTCTGTGTTTTTTCAAATATATGAAATAAAATAGGTGGAGTACAACAGCTTAATAATTCCAGTACCTGCATACACGGTGAGTTTTGCTGTTGCAGGCACCAATCTTTTAAAAAGCCTTTGAGGCAAAGATTGTGATTTATTGTGGCCTAAACTGTGAATCTTTATAATGTACCAAGGAGGAAGTATTTGCCATAACTTCAGAAAGACTCCTCTCTGTGTTTTGCATGCTGATTTAAACACCAAGATCCCAGCCAAACTGAAGATACTGTGATCCAAGTTACCCATTGCTGATGGCGTCAAGTATGTTTCTGTCTACTTCAGATAGAATCAAATATGTTTCTGCCTACTTCAGGATTCAAAATTTAGCTCAGTGTCTTTGAGGCAATTCAAGAAATACTCTTGTTCAACTATAGCTATTTAAGTAGGGAAAGTGTCATACCCCTAAGTGCACAACTTAAAAAAATTAACCTTTTTTAATGAACAACATGTGTTTGAAGATGTTGCAGTTTGTGCTTCTTAAATGTTTTTCAAAATTTGTTGTGTAAGAAATGTGTCTGATTGACATGTAGTTCAAAATCTGATGATGTTTGCTGATACTGTCAGCCATAGTGAGTAACTGATTAGCTGGAGACTAATTCATCAGCAAGGAAGAGATATATAGATTCTAGTTTTTGTTTTACATCATTGGCAGAAGAAAAGCTATCACAAAAAAATGCCCACTCAGTCTGCCTGGAAGCTGTGACACCAAACAAGAATAAAGGGCATGGATGGGATTGTTCCTTTGTCTGAGCTGGTTGGATATCCCAGAACTATTGCTCTACATAATCAGTGGCAGCTCCAAACTGGCTAGGGAAATTTAGCATTAAAGCTGCTGTCCTATTGTGCTGTAGGTGCAGGATCACTCTGCTAATGCAGGGATGTAAGCACATTATTTTGATCAGAACTGTAAGCAAACCAGCAGATAATAATAAATATAGGAGATACAAGCATGATAATAGCAAATATTCTGAGACTGTGAAGTTTAATCGGGAGATAACCTGTTCTGGATTATACAAAAGAAGATGTTTGGCTGAGTGGCTAGAAGATGGCTTTGCCTGCTACATTTTTGTTGAAGGGTTTTGCTGATGAGCACAAGATGAAACTTTAAAATTGAGGAACTTCTGGGCCACAGTGCTGTGGTTGTAGCATTGATTCTTCTTTCAACATGAGATCCACTGAATAATTTCTCTTTTTCTCACCCCTTAGTGACAACGAAAATGGCAAAAGCTTCTTGCCAGAAGGAAAATATCACAGCCTAACTCAAAGATATTCTTTTCTTGTCTCCTCCTCACTCCTTCCACACTGTAGAAAATCAGCTGGGAGACCTTACTTGAACAGAAATGCATATGGATATATGGACTTACGTGTGGTACCTTAAGAGAGAAAGATAGAGGGAAATATTTCTGGGGAGGAATATCCTATCAAGGATATTCTGATGAGTGACCAGGAATGGGCAAGTACACAAAGGTGCAATAAATATGGGACAAAGATTGAATGTGGTCAAGATATTCCCTTTCCTCTATATTTTTCTGACTGCGAGATGCTTCAGATCTATCACAAGAGTTTCTGCACAATTATGAGGCCCTTTCTCTTAATCCTTCCTGCTGGTGGAATGATCCAGGGCACTGGGGGAGCCTCTTTGGTATCACCTAGGAGGGCAAGTCTAATGCAGAAAAGAACTGTGAAAGCATTCCCCAACCATTACAGAAAGCTGGACATTGGAAATTGAATTTGTGGATGAGACAAGAAAGAGAAAAGGAACTACCTTTGTGAGCTCCAGTAAAGTAAAAGGCAGAGTTTTGTGTGAGGAGGGGGACAGTCTTACACTGCCCCAGGCAACTCTAACAGCTGTGTTTTGCAAGCAAGTACCTCTTATTTCATCACTTTCAGAAAAGAATAAACAAGTTTGAAGAGAAGATAGCGAGAGGAATAGGAAAATTTTTATATGACAGGGAACACGTTGTATCACTCTCCAACAGCTAGAGAGGTTGTCATGTAATTAACAAAGTCAGAGTGCAGGAAAGCAAAGCCCTAATGGTATAAAGTGAATGAATATTAGTAGCTTATTCAGCTTTCTTAGCATCAAATTCACAGTCAAGTTGTTCCTGACTAAATATGTTTGTGAAATACAGTGTTGTCCCATGAAACTTGCTTTTTTGCTTTGGGAAAAGGTGCAACTTTATGTCTAGCTATAAAGTGCTGCTTCACAATTTCAAGGTTTTCATTGCCTTGCTTGCAATAAAGCTTAAACACCAGCGAAGTGGAGGAAAATATAGAACAAGGTAACCATTTAATACAACTTTTGGAAACCTTGAGGTTTTAATGGCTTTGCCATTTATTATTTATATTGCATGGTGGGTGCACACTTTGCCAAGCCATGCATAACCAGGCAGCTTCTCAGACTATGGCTTCAAAATCGAAAAGAAGTGAAAGAACATCAACATCAGCGTGTTTCAATTTAGCAATAATGTTCACGTATTAAGATTATTTTAGTTCTTCCTTTATATTCCAGTCTGAAAATAGTTTGTTATTAGATCTCTTAAAACATCAGTGCCATCATAGGTTCTTCTGAGGATAAGGTCAAATAAAAGGAGGCTTTACAGTGTGGCTGTAACAAACTGATTTGGAAATGATGGCAGGGAAGGGAGTGCCTCATTAGAGGCTCTTTTGATATCAGTTTATTGCAATTCTCAGCAGCTTAGGTGAGATAGTTTCCCCCCCCCTTCTTTTTTTTTTTACATTAATCTATAACTCAACAGTCTCCTGAGGAGGAAAGAATATATTTGCACAACTTTATCTTTTGCTTTTGCAATAGCAAGTTAATGCTGTTTGGCAAACGAGAATGAAGTGTCTCTTCCAGGCAATGTGTAATGTGGATGCCCTGAAGCCATTTGAGTCTCAGACTATCTCAGGGAGCGTTTTATTTTTCTTCTGAACGTTTATTACCTTCCATTTCTTTTTTGTTAGCAGTTCCATTGTCTTTCTTGCTCTAACCCGGGGAGCTGTCTTCCCCTCCTTGGCATCCTGTCTCAGCATCCAAGCAGGTGCTGACTTTCACCTCATTCTCTCTAAGGAATTTCAGTTCTTTCACTGATCTTCTGCCACACCAAGTTCAAGATCCTTCCTCCCAGCTGCTGCTGATCTTCAATATCTCACTTGTGGTGATAGCTAAGCTGTTTGCATCCCCTCCAGGTTGCCAGGGCTTTCCCTTGTCCAGCTCTTCTCTTTGCTCCTTGCCATACGTCACTGTGATCAAAGCAATCACCTGATTCTCACCAGGTGATTTTCCCTTTGCTCCTCCCTCAGCTCTCTCCTCTACAACTATTCCCTTCAAAGTAGCTCTTTCGACTTACTCATATTGTTCTTCATCTCCGCATATTCTGCTTTGCTTTTATATCATCCTCAGCAATTTTTTCTCTGCATCTCTCTTGTCATACTGATTTTCCAAGTGGTTTGGAACAGAGCAGTGCAATGTGTGCTTGCAATGCCTTGTGGGTTCTCAGTAACTGGACTATTCACCCAGGGTTGTTGGATGCCCTCTTGATGGGATGCCCAAAGTATTCTCAGTTTGCATGGAGGATGGTGAAGGGCTTGAAGTGATTGACCCCTAGAACCAAATGGATCTGCTCTTGGCTGATCAGAAGAAAAATATTGAACCTGACCTCTCCCACCATTATTCAGAAGCACTTTACATTTCTGTGTGTCTTAAGTATCCTCATTTAATGATCTAAGCAAAATAAGCATGTTATATACTGAAAAGTAGCTTTTTGAAAGTGGATTTTCTCCTTTTTGCCATGTGTTGCTAAAGCTTTGAACTTTTACTCTCTTGATTTCCTTTTGTTTTATTTTTACTACCTGAACAATTGAAAAAGTTACACTGATTTTTAACAGGAAATAACTCTGAAACATTTAACCTAAATATTCTGGTTTTGATTAACTGAGTGTAAATTTAAGGGCTTTCACACACTTGCCAATGGGGTTGGCAGAGGTTTTCTAGCTGCAGGTAAGCCTAGGAGATCTGCAGTGAAGACATTGAACTCTTTCCCTGCCTTTATTGCAGTCCTTTGCTGAAAATATCATTAGAGGTACCACCGAAACTCTGTAGAGGTGGTGGCTATAAAGGGATTTTTTTTTTTGTTGGTATGGATTTTACATGGCATTATGTAGTATGGATTTTTTATGTTGGTATGGATTTTACATGCTGTGATGAGCAGCAGTGTCAAACCCTCAGAGAGATGATGGGTTATGATGCACTTGACCTGTCGAAATAGCTGTGCAGATGGCAGCAGGGGGTGCCTGTCTGAATCTCGCCTCTGTGAAAACAGAGCGGGATATTAGTCAGCAATACCCAGTGATGTTAGATGCTGAGGCTGACAGGCTGAAATCAAGAGATACTATGGGGGTGAAAATGTAGAGGGAACTCAGTTGTGTGTTGGAGCAGGCAGTGATGATCCTTCTGTTGCCTGAGGACAACTACTCCTCAGGTGATGGAGGACCAGTTCTTGTTCTCAGTGCAGAGATGGATTTGATTGCTCAGCCTAGCATAGTTCCCTTTACAACAGAGTGAATAATACTGACCTAAAAAAGATGTCAAAAGGGGTCATTACAGCAAAGCTCTTCATCCTATTATGTGTTATTAGTATAAATGCCCACACATACAAACATGTGTACTATTAATAGGATTCTCTGTTTTTAACATATCACTTGGCTACTTATCAAAGGCCACAACTTCTTATGCAATTCAGAAGAGTCCATTTTATGTTGGGCATAATTTTTCCTCAAGGTTACTTCGCAAAAGTAATGTTATAGGCAACAACCTCTGGTGTTTCTTACCAGTTAAGCCTAGAATAGTCTCAATGCTGTTAAAAGTTGAGTTGCAAACTATATTGCTTAATCAAGGGACTGGACTAGAAACAATGATCTTGCAGTGGAATATGGATTTTCCTGCTGGTAATGTAAACTTTAATGTGTCCAAGTGCATTTTAATCTACAGTTGATCTACAATTTGCAAGAACACTCAACAGGCAACAGAAACAGAAAAAGAGGCAGGAAAGATACCAGGAAGACAATGAATCTATTTAACCCTAGTATACATAACCCACATTGCTAGTGTATCATAGGGATTTTGAAAGGTAGTCCTTGAAAGTATGGTGGTTAGAACCACTTTTAATATTATATTAGAATTTCGGTAGCAATCACCAGCTCCGTTGTGCTGAAAACTGCACATGGGTTCTCACGCCACAAGAGCAAAGGCATTGTGGATTCTGCTGCCTTTCTCTGCTTACGAAGGTTGGAGTGAACAAGCAGATTTTTCACTGCTGTCCTTATCCTAAAACCACAGTGAGTAGGCAGAAAAAGGGTGCATGATGCTACGGGGAGACGGCAGACAAGAAACTAACCATGTGAGGTTGCCTTTGGGCTATTTCAAAGCCATGTCTATAGTGGTTTTCACAGATACAAGGAATCAGTGCATGAGTTCAGGAGAGCATTGAATCTGAAGCACAGATAGGCTGTACCTAACTCTGTGTTTTTATAGGGGGCTATAGCACATCTGTAGGGATTTTTTAATTACGCAATATTAATTTTAGTCTGGGAATGGGGTATTTCTGATTTTTTTTATTTTTTTTTGCTCTCATTTTGACACTGTAGCTACAGCAACTACTTCCCAACTCAGGTTTCCATTCCATTCTATTTTAAATAGTTGCTTGGTTAATTAATACTTAAAGAGACATAGGACACTACAGTCATTCTCACAAATATAGAATAATAGATAGTCTGCCTCCTGAACAGTTTCCTCATGAATAGATGCAAAGGACAGTAGGTGCATGAAAAAGCAGAGGGGTATAATGTGAATCTTCTGGCAGTGTATTTAATGATGTGATAAAAGGAAATAAACTTTCCCACTCAGATGATTAAGAAAGGTGCCTGGAAAGTGAAAGTCTAATCTTTTCTCCTGCTTTATATCTTTGGTAAGAGGAAAGGCAGGAAAATTCCTCCCAGACACACATTTCTAAAGCCCCCCAGTCTCAGGCACTAACTTAAGTACCTTGTGAGGAAAGTCCTTAAACACTCCACATATCCAGGAAGAGAAGTAGCTGATTTCTGGGTAGCCAAACCTGATGCTCTGAGCACCTTGCGAAGGAGCTTCTCTCCCTCCACCTTGTAAGGGTGACCAGCCTCCTCATTAGCTACCCAAAGGAAAGTGGTACAAATATTCCCTGGGCCTCTGGCTCCAACCCAGAGCCCTGGGAAGCACCTCTTACTGAAGAAATGCATGATGAATTGTGTTTGCAAGGGGCAATAACAAGAACCAGCACAATTTGGTCTGCTTTCTCCATGAGGAACCAAAGTTAGCAGAGATAGAATTTAAATCCAATTACATTAGTACAAATAAAACTGTTGGGATTTTGAGCAGGGCTTGGCAAAACAAGAGGGACATGGATTTGTATCTCAAGTACACAGGATTTTACCCCTTCACTTGATTCCAGGATACAGAGAGGACCTGGGTTTTCAGCTAAGGGGAGCTACTCTGGGACTTTGAAAATCCAAGTGAAAACCTCTCTTTTTCATAACAACTGCAAACCCAGAAAGCACCAAACAAAACCAAGTATTCTTTTCTTGCAGACCTGCCACTCAGAGAAATAAGAGATGGCGTTGACAGCGCACTTCTCGGAGGAGGAGATGGCAGAGCTACAGGAGGCTTTCAGCAAAGTCGGTGAGTACAGCGAACAGGAAAGGCGCAGCTGGAGTGAAAAGCCATAGCAAGCTCTTTTGTCAGGTACTGCCTGACCAGCCACGAAGAAATGGTGCTTGCTCCAGCACTGGTCTGCTGTGTCACAGCAACCACAAGTCCTTTTCCTGCCACTGCAGGCGTCCCTCATGAAACCACATCAGCGTGCTGCAGAGCAATGGCCTCTTACCAGAGGGGCACGTCAGGGCTCCAGCAGGGCTTAGGAAAAAACTCAAAAGCTCTGCAGATAACCATGTTGAAAATATTCTCAAATGTTTTGCTAAGAATATTGTTTATTCCTGACAAATTATTTGGAAGGCAAAAATGTTTTTTTTTTTAATGTAAAATGAGTACCACTATGGGGAGGAAGAGTATGGAGTGGAGAAATATGCAAATGGCTAAAAAATTTTTAATCCCTTGACAATGACCTTTCAAGCCCCATATATTTTTACTATGTGTTTCCTTCCCAAACCTTTAAAGGTCTCATCTGATTTGTCTCCTTTAAAGTCACGCAGACCCATCACTCTCTACCCAAATTTTAAGAAAAGGTCCTTGTGCTTCTCACAGCTCACTTAACTTTTCCTAGCAGATCTGTCAATGTTGCTGAAATCTGCATTAATCAGTTGTGAGGTGGTGGTTGTTTGATTCCTGAGCAGTAGTCTAGGCTGGCAGTCTTAAAAATCTGGTCTCTCTGAGTGTCCCACACACCCACTGCACTGACGAGACAAATCATAGTATACTAATATGGTTGGCATTGGAATGGAACTTAAAGATCATTTAGTTCCAGCCCCCCTGCCATGTGCAGGGACACCTTCCACTAGATTAGACTGCTCACTCAAATGCCAGAAGGAAGCTCTCATTCATCTCCTGGACATTTCCCTCTCCAAGTCCAGATCCTTTTATTGTATGATTTCAGAAATGGATAGGATGTTCTTTGCAATCTGTGCAAACCCGTGCTACTGAGGCCGAGAGCTGAGTGCCTTTTTGCATGCCTTTTTGACTCAAATTGCAACTTCCTCAGCAGGAAATGAGCACACACTTCTTTGCAATCACCTCAGCCTCTGGGCTAGGGAAAAAGAGCCTGCAATAAAAAAACAAACAAACAAAAACAAACAAACAAACAAAACCAACAAAAAAAAAACCCACAGATATATAAAACCCAAATATAAATAAGCATATGTAACTATAGATACACATATCTATATACATAACCATAGTCTTTTAAAAGAAACTCCTCATGTGATAAACTCAGTTTGCTTTTTTTATCTGTGGAGGTTTTCACAAACTGGTGGAGAAGAAAGGACTGTGTAACCTATGTCTGTGATCTTCTCATAAAATACTACCTTGGATCTTGCAGGAAGCTCAGCAACGCTCCCCGTGTTAGCACCATCACAGAGAAACACCCAAACTGTTCTTTTTGAGGATGACCATATGCAGTTCCAAGCTTCTCAGTTCATTACTTCTGATGATACTAGATGAAGAAAACAAGAATCACAAGTTATATCTGTGAATAAATGTGCATGTGTGTTTCATCAATTTGATTTTCTTTAGCTGTTCTGTAGACAGGATGCTTCCTCTATAAATCATGTTTTTCTGTATGTAAATCTTGAAAAGGCAGCTATATCCATTCATACCTAGTTTTGTTAAGATACTACTATGATGTCTAAAAATAGAAATTCATCACTAAGAATTTTTGTTTGTTAAAAGGTAATTGTAATTTTTTCTTGGGTGTGAATGACACCACAGCAATTGAAAATACCAGATTTCCAGGTAACAAATCTTTATATGTCATGTACCTTTCCTTAGGTAAAATAAAAACAACAGCCTTTATGAGCAGACAATTTCATTGGGCTGATGTGGGATGTAATAGTTTGCTTTCATCTTTGCAGATATCAGTGGGAATGGCTTCATCGATGCCAATGATTTAACAGAAGTGCTGAAGGCAGCCAATCTTCCTCTCCCAGGATATAAAGCCAGAGAACTCATTCAGAATCTGACAACCACGGGGAATGGCAGGATCAGTTTTGATGAATTTATTTCAGTAAGTAAGATGTCATCTATTTCAGTAAGATGCCAGGTGAGCTACCCAAGGTGGTCCCCAGGGCACGGCAGAGGCACAAGCATAGGGTCTCATGGGCACCTTGTTAATCCAAGGAATCTCTTCACTGGAAAAGTTGAAAGCAGAAGGCAACCAAACTAGAAATCCTGCAATTAACTGGAACAAGTTACATGAATGCAGCTGCTTATTACATAGACTTTGTATGTTTCAGTTTGGTTGATGCAGAAAGATAAAGCTTTTCAGTTATAAGATGCAAGAAGATTATGTTCTGGCCAGAGGATTACAAAAAGTTGTAGGAGATTGAAACTGAAAACTTTGAGGTATTTTTTTTATCAAGAAACTTCTTTTTCTGGTCTGAACTGGGTCAAAAGCAAATGCTAAAATAGTGGAATTTCCCTTGGGATGGAGAAGCAGGTTTTTACTTGCCCTTTCTCCAAACCCAGACTGCGCTCTCCAAAGTAACATTTCTGTTGCTTAGCTGATCTTTGTTCACTGCTTTGAAAGCATAAAAGCTGTGTGTAATCCTGTTGTAAACACAGCAGATTCACAGATTGTACACAGAAACTCACTGAAAGATACTCAAACTGTCCTTCCCTATTTATGAAGCAGAGAGAATATGTCTCCCAGCCCAAGAGCTCACTGTTTTAGCTTGGCTTAATTCTCTAAAATTTTAAAATTGTCTCTCTTGCTTGAAAGATTTTCCAAAACCTGAAGAGTGACGATGTTGCTAAGTCATTCCGAAAACAAATCAACAAAAAGGAGGGGATCTGTGCTATCGGTGGGACATCTGAGCAGTCCAGTGCTGGCACACAACACTCTTACTCAGGTAGGTACAGCTGTCCTGTATTGGTAGGAACAAGGGAGCCCGAGGAGATCATGTGCACCTCATCTCGGTGCAAGCCCGTGTGCTCTGGCCTCAGTGAGCTCTGGGGGCTGTCCAGTTGAGGCTGGTGCTTGGCAAAGAGCTGTGAAGGTGAAAAGCACCAGAGCACAGTCTTTGTAAAAAGCAATCTGAGCCAGTTTACTGGGGTGCTCAGAGCTGTGGCTATGGGAGAAAGCTCCAGCCTGTTTGTCTTCCATTACCTTAAATGCAGTGCAGTGCTGCTGAAGGACAGAGAGCAGCCCATTGCTGTCCCTTCTCACCAGCTGAGGCAAGGCACAGGTTCCCTGCTGGTTTTAACCCATTTCCTTGTACATTTTACCAGTAGTCTGGCAGTCATTCCATACACTCAGATAGCGCCTGACTTTTTTCTATAGAGGGCACAACCCATCAGGGCTCTTCTCCCAGCTGTTTCTCCTGACTGGGAGTTCGGGGCAGCCATGGTTGCTTCTGTTGCCTCCGGGGCACAGCCCACACTGAAGCAGCTCCACAGGCAGGAGATCCCACCCTTGGCTGTCTTCTCCAGAGGCAAGAGTGTGGGACTGACTCTTTCCAGGGCAGGGAGAACAGAGGCTGTTTCCAATGATGTTTCCACCCACCTGAGCACAGATGGCACCTTCTCTGTTCTACTGGGGCAGTGTGAGCTGCTGCTGGTACAGGATAGCTGTGCTACAGCCCTGTTGAATTACAGGCAACATTTGTCCATTACCCTCTGAATGCCCCTTGTCAGAGTTCAATCCCGGCCAATCTAGATATTCCACATGAAGAGTATGTAATATACAATACAGAATTGACTTATTTGAATTTATTTGAAGCTACATGGGATTTCTATTTATCAGGGTGGTACAAAAATGCATTCAAATTTTGGTGCAAATACAAATTGCTCTTTGCAGAGCTTTTAATCTGCACCATATAGTTGAATCACGTGACCTTCATTTCCAGTCTCTGTAATATGCCTGCTCTCATGGCACCAGGCAACCCCAGTGAGCTGGGAGGAGTATCAAAGGAGTATTAATCAGCTCAAGCCCATTGCTGTCTTCAGCTCATTTGCTTGTCTCCTCAGAGCCTTCTTCCCTGTAAGGTAGGAGAGGCTTCTCCCCCAGAAGTTCTGCTTTTGTAAGTAAAAGGATGGTAGAGGTACTGCACAGCAAACTGATGGATTTGATGTTGTGTCCACAGAGGAAGAAAAATATGCCTTTGTCAACTGGATTAACAAAGCCCTTGAGAAGGACCCTGACTGTAAGCATGTGGTCCCAATGAATCCAGAAACAGATGACCTCTTCCAGGCGGTCGGTGATGGCATAGTGCTTTGGTAAATAATACCTATCTTTCTCACAAATGGGAACCATGAATCTGAAAAAACTCACATCTCTGCTTAAACAGGAGCTGCTGAATTTACATTAATCTCATGAGCTTTAGCATACTTGGGGATTTAATAATACTAGGGTTTTTTGCTTCTTTTCTCTTCAAAAATGTAAAGTATCTTTCGAGTTTAATGAGAATTTTTTCTTGCTTGTAGACCCTTACAATTAGATGAAGTCAGTGAAATTTGAGGAGCTACTTGGTTTTATTTTTGCCCAAGGACTTTTGGGGTTTCACACAAAGAAGCACAAAATAGTGAGTGCTTTCACAGTCATTTTCTGCACAATAAACTTTTCACGACTTCCCCTTGTGGCATTCTTGGCCTCACACCTGTAGTACAATCTGTATATGACCCAAAAGAATTGCTCAAGTATTGAGTGTATGTCTCTGTGTGTTTATGTAGAAACACAGGGTGACTATCTATATTTGTTAAGTAACTCTTCAGCTCTTAGACTTGTCCTACAATGTAGTGACAAAAGTTAAACCTGTATTTTGTGCATATATAGCTATTAGTGTATTTCTTGGGTTTTTTCCTTTTATTTCCAGTAAGATGATCAACTTTTCAGTGCCAGATACCATTGATGAGAGAACAATCAACAAAAAGAAACTCACGCCCTTCACAATACAGGTACTAAAATACAAGATTCTTTGCTTTTCCCCTTAGGATGCTTTCATATAATCACTTAGAAAAAGACTGGATATACCACGGCTCTGCCCACACAATCAGGCAAAGTTTTTGTAGCAAAGTAAGATGCTCAGACCCATGTCATAAAAGCATAAAGACTTATATTTCTGTTTCTTTCCAAACATATAAGCAATCTGAGTAAGCAAACATAGAGTATAATGTGTACCAGATCAAAGGTTTAAATACTTTTTTGGTAGATGCCTTATGAATGCAAGAGCAACTAGACAGTATAGTGACCAGTTCCAGCTGGAGCAGTTCTCAAAAGGCTGAACCCCACCTCTAAGGCATGGTGATGGACTTGGGCTCCCAACTGCTGTGTTGCAGCCTCATGTCCTCACCAAAATATTAACTGTAGTCCTGGAAGTTCTATGGTATGCAGCATGCCTGAAGTGGGACCACAGCCTTTGCCTGCCTTTTACAAACCATGCTATTTTACCTTGAGTACTGCATCACTTCTTTATTTCTATGGCATGTGTATGTATATGATTTTAAAGTTGGACCAAAATGGTGCTAATTTCCACCAATTTAAAGTTTATTGTGTTTCTCACACAGCAATGTGGAGAGATTCTTATATGAACAACATCTATGTATTTGAGTATAGAATATAAATAGATATAAACCTAACCTGGTTTAGCCTTCAGCTGCTCTGATTTGATGGAACATTAGCCAGATTCAAGTAAGCTCAGAAGCCATTAAATTGGATTTTTATGCTGTATACCACATTTTTCAGTTCTAATCATTTTGGTCAGCAGCATAGCTTAATGATGCAGCTCAGATCAATCCCTGTCACATATAGACATGATTTGATCAATATAGCTTCCACTTTAACTTAACCCTTTTGCAGCTGTCTGGTGGAGAAAAGGTAATTAATTTGAAATGGTCCAATTTTTCTAGCTTATGAGAATTTACGTTATGTCTCTCTCTGCATTTTGTATCTAATCAGATCTCTCTGTCATGCCAGCAGTACTGAAATTCACGTGAAAAATTGCAAATCTCTGTGATAAATTATATTTTCCAGGCTTCTTTCCCTGCTTTCCTTGTCCTCTGTTTACCAAGCTGCCTTATTGAATAGTGTAGATCTGTGGATCAAATTTTCTTATTCCTTTTGTTTTAAATGGACAGGAAGTGGCAAAGGAACCTAATATTCCTGAAATATCACTTGTTTTCTGCCCCTCACTGGGAATCACTGAATCCCTCCTATTCCACTGAACACTCCCAAACCAGAAGCCCATAGTCCAAGGTTCAAAAAGAAAATATTCATGTTTTACCAGTTCTGACCTTGGCTGAACTGCGAGGTTAAAAACTGAACAGCTTTATTCATACTGATTCCTATGACAGTGTGCTTTTTCTAAATATTGCCAGCTAGCAACTTACTTGTATCTTAGGTGACAGGATTATTGCACAGTGCTTAGGGAGAGCTGGGCCTGGAACATCTGCCAGTCAGTTTGGTTTTGGCTCCCTCATTCCTCCATGTGTGCAACACTGAGCAGAAGAGAGCCTTCCCCATGCTGTAGTTAAGTTTGTACTTGGGCATTAGCTATAGGGAGAACCTGATTTTGGTAGCTAGGATTGGTCCAGGGCATCACTGTGAGTGCAGACATATGCTCTGAACTCCAGTGCCTTGTGACATGGTCTCTTTCACCTTTGCGAAAGGGAAGTTCTTTCTGTCCTCATGTTGGGACCCAGAATTTACCAGTAATCCCCAGGAAATTGTGTTCCCCTGCTCCCTGTGGTCAGACATGTATTCTGGGCTGCATCCAAGGAAATATGGCCAGCAGACTAAGGGAGGTGATTCTGTCCCTCTGCTCTAGTGAGACCCCACCTGGAGCACTGCATCAGGAAGGACATGGTTCTATGTACATAAATGCATTCGCAGTTGTCTTAGTTCCAGGAAGAACTAAGATATCTATATCAGCCAAGTAATAATCCCTCTCCTTCAATTTAAAAAAAAATAGAACTTTAATTAGGGAAAAAATATATGTAAAGGAAAAGATAACAGTTCTTAAACACAATACCTAGATATATATATATATAACAACAGTCCACCACAAACCCCTCTACCCCCAAGTGACAAAGCAAAACAGTCTTAAAGAAAGGTCCTCTTGGCTACTCCCAAAAAA
>JAWWMO010000001.1:55167806-55207277 GCA_035047845.1 Dendrocincla fuliginosa
GAATAGAGGGGGTAGAATACATAACTTTGATCACCCCCACACAGTGATAACTGGCTCCTCCTGTTGAACTAGGACAGCAGTGAAACTGCCCACAGATTTCACTAGTTTTGGCTGTGCTCCCTTCCTGTATCCTCAGTTCTTCAGTTACTGCATGATTCAAAATGTCTCTTCCTTCCCTAGGAAAATCTGAACTTGGCCCTGAACTCTGCTTCAGCCATTGGGTGCCATGTTGTTAACATTGGAGCTGAAGACTTAAAAGAAGGGAAACCTTACCTGGTTCTGGGGCTTTTATGGCAAGTCATCAAAATTGGACTCTTTGCTGACATAGAGATCAGCAGGAATGAAGGTATGTAAGACTCTTTGTTTCAGCACTCTAATGTTATCACCAAACTGTCTTTAAGATAAAGCTCTTTTTTTTAAAAAAAAAAAAAAAAAATCTTAATTTTTTTTCTTGAAGTATTTGTTGCCTGTTTTTTTGACTGCTCTAGCTTTCCTTGCTCTTCACAAGTTGCAGCACTCAAAAATCTGAGGCTCTCTGTAGACTTGTATGTTCACAGCTATTTCATGCTCATTGGGTCAGGAATGATGGTCTACACCTAAGAATATTGGTGTTTTGGTATTAAATCTGGGATAAGGAAATCTGCATTCAGGAAGCTTTGCTCTTACCTGCTCTTGATTGCCAAACATCTCCTCTTTCTTTGTGAAATCAGAATTATAGAATCACAGAATAATTTAGGATGGAAGGAACCTCCGGAGGTCCACCCTGAAGGTCTTCTGATTCAGCCATCCAGCTACCTACTTACAGGAGTACAGGTCTTAAGGTTAGGTGAGGTTGCTCAGGGTCTATTTCAGTGTTCTTTGGGCAGCCTATTCCAGAACTCAACCACTCTTGCTCTGATTTTTTTTTTCATATGTCTAAGTCGGAATTTCCTTTTCTGCACCTTGTGTCCACAATTTCTCATCCTTTTGCTGTGCAAAATGCACAGAAATGCATGGAAAAATGCAAATCGGGCTCCTCTATAATGGTTGAAGGCAATACTTGTTCCTCTCTCAAACCCTTTCCAGGCTAAATGCAATTTTCTCATCTTTTTCACATATATCATATGTTCCAATCCAACCAGCTTGGTCTCCCTCCACTAAATTTTCCCTCCAGTTTCCATGCATGTGTTATCTCACCCCTTTCACATTTCTACTCCTTTTATTGCCAGAGCCACTAGTTCCCAGAGTTTCCAGTTCCTATTTCTATGTAGGTAGCCTTGCCCTGCTTAATTACTATTTTTGACTTTCTGCTATTTTCTCCCTCACTTCTCAGCTAAGATTTCAGTTTGTCAGGGTAGACAAGCCAGGATTATTTTGATTTCTTTTCAGGTTGTCTTCCTGATAGCCCTTCTCTCAGCTGTTCTGGGTAAAATTCCCCTTTCTTGAACATGGGACACTGTATTTCCAATGAACTTTCGTGAGCATATGATGTCAAGGCAGTAATACATCCCAACCTCTATGGGAATTACCTGGGATGCACTTAATATCATGTTTATTTTTCCTATGGTCGTATCAAATGGTGGCTCAGAGTAGCTCAGAAGACATCTAATACACTCAAGTTGTTCTCATCCTCTGTTCATATAAGCTTTTAGCTAATAGCAGTTATTCATTCTAATTCCCTAGTGAATGTCTTTGAACATGGCACTATTAAATTACATTCCATTTTTATTACTGTCATCTAGTTCACTCTGTCTGATTTCCTGATCATCCTCTGCATTGACTATGCCACCTAGTGAATATAATCTTCACATTTTCAGCACATTGCTAGTGTTTGTGCCAAGATAATTGATGCAAAAAAAAAGAAAACATTAATCTAAAAATCAATCCACGAACAACTCCACAAGAATCATTCTTCCAGCCTACTTCTCTCAGTGTTAACACTGTTCTCTTCATAAAATTCTCCATCTACTTTCAAATGCTTCTATTATGCCCCTCTGGTCCAGTTTAACCCAGTTACACCCTATTTCAAATCATCTTTGGAACTCCAGATATAATGTCTCTACTGTTTTCTTTGTGTAGCAAATCGATATTCCTTTCAAGGACTGACAAAAGCTATTGGAAGATGATCAGAGTAGTGTGAATTTCCCTTTCTTTTCACATTAATAACTAGTTTCCATATTATTAGTTCTTCTTTTCAAAACTTGTTCTAAAGCCTTTCACGCTCCAGAGATGAGCTAAACATACTGCAGTTAGAAGAGTCAGTCCTTCCCTCCTGCCTGTTCCTCCTTTCATGAACATGAATACTATATTAATTGTTCTATATAAATAGGGTATCTTCACCAATTGACAGATGAGTTAACCTTACTGGCCCACAAGCCCATGAAGTCATGTGCTAGTACTCCAGAATACCTGTATGAATCTAGTTTCACTGTGAAGATCACTGAGATTTCTTTCATCTAAGCTGTAGAAAGTCTGTGTTCATATTTTTATTCCAGTCTTGTCCCTGTGCTCAGCACTGCTGCATCCAGCTCTGGAAAGACTTGGACCTGTTGGAGGGGGGTCCAGAGAAAGGCCACAGGAAGGCTCAGAGTGCTGGAATACTTCTTTGAAGACAGGCTGAGAGATTTGGGATTTTTCAGCCTGGAGAAGAGAAGGCTCCAGGGAGACCTTACAGCGCCTTCCAGTACCTAAAGGAGCTTATAGGAAAGATGGGGACAAGATTTTAGCAGGGCCTGTTGTGATATCAGAAGGTGTAATGGTTTTAAACAAAAGAGGGCAGATTTAAACTAGATATAAGGAAGACATTTTTTGTGATAAAGGTGATGAAACACTGGCCTAGGTTGCCCAGAGAAGTGGTAGATGTCCTGTCCCTAAAAATATTCAAGGTCGGGTCAAATGGGGCTCTGAGCAAACAGATGTCCCAGTTCATTTTTGGGGGCATTGACTAGATGACCTTTATAGGTCATGGGTAGTGCTTAGACCATTGAAATTGTCTTCCATTTCTGTATGATCCACTACTAGATACACAAATAACAGCCTTGTTGTCATTTTATTGATGTCTCTTTATGTCCTCTGACATGATAAGACAGCTTGAATTTTGCCAGCACTTTGGCCACTCACCTTTAGATACTAGGGTAGCAAAGTGTGGAAGAGAGAAAGCAGCCATGCATCCTCCTCAAAAAGTATTCACATCATTATTTTTGTCTTGGTCTTTTCCCCCGTGCTTAGCCTTGATCGCTCTTCTGAGAGAAGGAGAGAGCCTGGAGGATCTGATGAAGTTGTCTCCAGAGGACCTGCTGCTGAGGTGGGCAAACTATCACCTCGAAAATGCAGGATGCAACAAAGTCAACAACTTCAGCTCAGACATCAAGGTATGAGAAACACTGACCAACAATAGCAAAACAGCAGCTCCACGCCCAAATTCCTGTCCTCCACATGGATTGAGCACTGAAACAATCCAAGCAGCTGAGACTGCTTTGTTGAACACATGGAGCTAGGCACATAAAATGTTTTTAGTGAAGTTTACCTTTCCACTCAGTAGCATTCCTCGTTCTCCCGACCTCCCAGTCATCACTGCCAGCCCCAGCACACCAAATGCCTGGGAAAGGAATGGCTGCTGGCTCTGGACAGAGCATATAGACTCTACCATTGCATTTTCAGTTCCTTGCGTCTATTGCTCTCCTCCTTCCTAAATGTCCCTAAATGACTCTTGACCTGACTTTGGTTTGGAAAAGCCTGGACCTTACTGAAATATGTAACTAGATGTAGAGGAATTGGCTCTTCCAATTCCCCCACTTGATCTTTCCTTCAGTACTGCAGCTGCATTATGTGGTCCTCTGCCCCAGCCTTTGCTATAGCTCCGAGTGCACTTACCTGCAAGTTTTAATTCAGTGGGACTATTCAAAGTAATATAGCTAGACTGGGAAGGACTTGCCCAGGGATGGGGCTTGAGTCCTTGCAGTGTATTTCCCATACTTGGGACTTCATGGGCCCATGGGTGTAGATTTCAACAGAGCTTTCTTGTAGGGCCTTCATTCTTCTCAGAGAGGTCTATTTGAACCTCAGTGGTGCACACAGATGAATTTCAGACACTAAAACCCAGTGTGAGGCCCAGCCAGCTTCCCGGAGCTATAAGGGCTATATCAGGGAGGGTGTCTGAGCTAGCTTCCAAGAAAGCCAGGGTCTGGCTGGCACACTGACTTCACCAACCACAACCTGACCTGCCTGCTGTCAGTATAGCAAGGGAAAAGCCCAGCTCCAGAGCTACATGGCTGTAGGCTTCGCTAGGGACCAAAGCATAAGCACAAGCATTTACTTGAAATACAGAAAAAACCCACAGGGAATGCTACAGGAGGGGCAGAGAGTCACATTTGACAATCCATTTTTTATTGTAAACAGATTTTTGGTTCACTGGGTGGAGGTGACTGGAGAATATTAAAAAAAGGGAAGGGAATGGAGTCTTTCCCATCTGCCTGTAGGCTGGCCAAGAGGACTATAGTGCAACTGACTAAATCCTATCTACTACTGAAAGCTAACTTGCACTTATGATATTTACAGTTGGAAAATAAGGCACACATTTACAAGACTTCAGCATTTACAGCCTTTCTCTGTCTCCCCACCTCACTTCTGTTATAAATAATCAGTTCTAGATATGGTGAATAGTAATACAGATGTAAAATATTTAAAATAGTTCATGTAATCTACTTTATATTTTGAAGAACATTAGTTGAGTTAGTCAAGTCCCTAGATATTAACCTGTAGCTTTATTTTCAGCTCTTTCAGCTATTTTTGAAGTGAGTTAGTATTTTCCACATATGGAAGCAACATTATATTTCACAAAAGATTAAAGATACAACATGTTAAATTCTTGTCCTGTTCCTGCCCTTTTGCCTGAAAATTGCTGATACTGTTGTTGGTTTTAACTTTCGTCCTTGAACACTATGCTTTCTCTTCCATAACTGTTCCAGCATTGCTTAGAAATCCGCTTTAAACATCTGCTTTCTCCTTCTGCATTTTCTTTTGTTAAATGCTCAGCAGCCTGACTTCTACAACATTATAAAGGTATGCATTTTCTTATCTCTAGTTTTATGTTCGGATTAAGTAAATACTAACATCTCTTCATTGTTGCTGTCCTTTTTGTAAGTGCAGCATACAGTATTTTGCATTGTGCATTGAGCGTTCTGCAGCACATATATGTTGGCTTAGGGAAGAAATAGATCTGGCAAACACAGCATAAAGTAAGAATTGCTAAGTGCTTCCAGCTTAATTAATTTAATTATGTAGCCCAATGATCAGTGTAATAAAAACGAAGCATGCAGGCACATTGTTAGGGAAGCACTGGCACGCAGAGGCTGAGCTTTAGATGTAATTTTTCTTCCCTTTAATTTCTCTGTCTGCCACAGGACTCAAGAGCTTATTACCATTTGCTGAACCAAGTCGCCCCCAAGGGAGATGAAGAAGGCATTCCAGCTATTACTATTGACATGTCAGGATTAAGGGTAAGATGAGATAAGTTTAGAGTAAATGCCAATATTTTCTGTCTGTTACTTGCATTGCTGGTCAACAGAGGGTTGCACTGGGATGTCAGAACAAGCAAATTCTTTTTAGCATTGTTATGTGATCTTGTATTTCAGAAATCAAAGCTTTCACATTCAAAGAGCTATGTGTTTTGACTTATGCTAGATATTATCTCTGAAACTTTAGCAACTATTCAACCACACTGATAAACTGCTGGCATGTAACAAGTGTATTTAAATACATTGATTTGGGAATTTCATCAAACCATCATGTTTTATATGGAATATGACTGTAAAAACAATATGATGAGATGATTGAATTATGGTCAAAGCCCATTTGAAAACACAGACTTGCCGTTAGGAGAAGTGGGAGAGGGAGTAGCTATAAATCCATCAAGGATCTGCTTGAACAGTTCCACACCTAGATCCACCCACGGAGACCCCAGGTGGGTCTTGCCTGCAGCGCCAGGTGGTGGGGTGAGGCTGATGGCTCGTTTTGTGCCGGTGCAGGAGAAGGATGATGTCCAGCGAGCTGAGTGCATGCTGCAGCAGGCAGAGCGCCTGGGCTGCCGGCAGTTCGTCACGGCCACCGACGTCGTCCGGGGGAACCCCAAGCTAAATCTGGCCTTCATTGCCAACTTGTTCAACAAATACCCTGCCCTGCACAAGCCAGAGAACCAGGACATCGACTGGGGCTCCATTGAAGGTCAGGAAAATGCAAAGAAAAGATGTTTCTGGCCACATGTGCCACAGTATTCCCAGCTCTTGAGTTGATGATACATCAACCTAATTTTATGTCCTTCAGACGTGTATTCACTGCACTGTTAGCACAGACAGCCTTCAGAAACAGAGGCTGCCCTTTACCTGCATGTAGCTTCTTGTAATTTAGGGGTCTGTTCTGTGGACAGCACATGCTAAAGAGAAATGTTTGTGGGATGTCTGAACCAGTACCAGACTTCAAGTAACAAGCATGCTTGTTACTTGAAATTAGAGGTCATCTGGCATTCTCTTATTTTAGAGTATAATTTAAAAATCATAAATTGCATAAACCTGCTGGCTGCTTGCTCTGGATTGAGGTCAGGACCACCACTGTAGGGATCATTTGCTGAGCTTCACGTCCTTTCTCAGCCTCGGAGTGGTACTGTTCATGCTGGGGCAGAGGCTGTTCTTGAATTCCTGAAGACATTTAAAGGCCAATCTGCCTAAATGCTATAATATATAGGGCATGAAGAAACATTGCATTGTGCTTCCTTATTTCACATGTCAACCAGTGCCTCCTTTTGTTATTTCAGTGCACTGTAAATTCAGCGTTAGGGTTTCTTCACAAGACAGTTACTTTACTGGAGTGTTGTGTTTTGCAGGCCTGTTGATTGATGTATCTGTTGTTTTAGGTGAGACAAGGGAAGAGAGGACATTCAGGAACTGGATGAACTCCCTGGGTGTTAATCCACGTGTAAATCACTTATACAGGTAAGGCAAGATATTACTCTTTCTTCAAATGATGAATACAGCCAGAAGTTGTTTTAAAAAACATAAAAACTTTTGGACCCCATAAGAATATATGATGCTTCTTGTATTTTTAGGGAACTAAGTTTACCTCTGCTAAGTTTAGTTGTGTTTCTTTTCTCTGTTCTTTGGACATAATGTATCTTTATTTTGTTTCCAGTGACCTGTCAGATGCCTTGGTTATCTTCCAGCTCTATGAAAAGATCAAAGTGCCAGTAGACTGGAACAGAGTGAACAAACCACCATATCCTAAACTGGGTGGCAACATGAAGAAGGTACAAAAACCTAGAATAGTTCCAGTAATGATACCTTATCCTCAGAAAATGTCTATGTAGATTCAAAAAGCAATATGGACACTCATGTTGCACTCCAGTGCCAACTACAACACATTAAATGATTTTTTTGTCTAGTCAATAATTTTTCACCATGAAAAATAATATTTGCCTCTGTTGACAGGTGAAAAATATCTGTAAAGTAAAAAGACTTGACAGCTTTTGCATGATTATTTAAAATCTGTATGTGCAGACCACTTTTGCTGGTGTTTTATAATACATCTGCATCATGTGACATATGGCACCAGCTTAATTGCAGCTGTCTGCATCACTGCAGTCCACATCAAATGAAGACAGTGATGCTAAGCATTCTTGACCAAATGCATCAAGAACTGATCACAGAGTTGCTGCTAAATACAAAGCTTTCTTGCAACTATCTGGATGAGTAATTTCATCCAGTCAGACCAGGGCGATCAACTGACCTAAAATATCGACTGGGACACTAGCCCTTTGTCTCAGTGCAATACCATGATGCTGGAGGTACCCATGAGCCATACATTTTTGTTTTTCAGGGTATTCTGCTTTTTGGGCCTTTATGGTGAAGCATAACGTTTCCTTCAATGTTAATGGTTTAGCATGGTATTTTTGGGATGGAACTGCCTACTGGTATTCAACAGCTGTATTATCACAAAAATACAGCCCAAAGCTCCTGTTTGCCCAGGAGGATCTGGGCTGAGCAATCCAAGGAATTTAAAGTAACAGTGTCTTGTCTTCTTTCTTTTTTTTCTATGTTTCTAACCACACCATTTGACTGTGCCATTAACAGCTTGAAAACTGCAACTATGCAGTGGAACTGGGAAAGAATCAAGCCAAATTTTCCCTTGTTGGCATTGCTGGGCAAGATCTCAATGAAGGAAACCGTACACTCACGCTGGCCTTAATCTGGCAACTGATGAGAAGGTATGTCAGTCAGCCACAAACTTCAGAGCATTTTGGTATACTGAGTTTGGATTGAAATGGTTTTCTGATTCTATCACTGAGAAGGCTTTACAGGCTGCATCTCATTCCTCTGTTTGCACTTAAACACAAAGTCGGAGTAACCTTTTGCTCACTCCTAGTTAGGGATGCAATCCGGAAGCACATCTTGTGGGCAAGGCCATTACAGTCAGCTCATGCAGAAGATTATTATTGTTACTATCTGTATAGCATGAATAAATGTACATTGCATGGAAGAGAGGAAAAGAAGGGTCTCAATATCAGTGAATGGGGACAAGGAATTTTGTAACCCCCTGTCTGAAGTGGGTACCACTCAGTAGCTTTCCTCATTTTAATGCAATTTTCTATGTGTGTATGTTTGTGTTTTTAAGAGCTCTATAACTGAGTGTAAAGAGACCCAGTAGGAACTCAACAGACTAAATTCAGACTATAGAATAAGGTATAGGGTTATCAGGTAGGTAATTAAACTAGAGATGTAGGGATTACTTACCATCAGTTTGGTATGTTTTTCCAAGGTGTATGCTCACATATAAGCAAAATATTCCAGGCTTGGTTTTATGCAGAAAGTGAGCAGAATGATTGCCTTCTGTCCCTAAAGTCAGTGGTTATTTTTTAAGCATTATTAGAATGAGTCATTTACACTGAGATCCATTAAGAAGGACCTTCTAGGAATTTTGAGTATCAAAACCTTTTAATGCTCCCAAAACAGTGATTAAGGAATTGGGGATGAATTAGACTCATTAGATTAATCATGTTATAATATAAATCATATGCACTGTGAGTGCGTAGGAGGCAGGGGAATATTGGGTCAAAGAGGATTGTTGGGGTGATCCCAGTCAAGCTGCGCATGTACAGGACAATCCTGAGCTTATGGTAGACTTGGAGCAAATATCCTGGCTTCCCTCTTAAGGTACACCCTGAATATCCTTGAAGACATTGGTGGCGGAGAGAAGGTCAATGATGAAATCATTGTCAGCTGGGTCAATGAAACATTGACTGCAGCTGGGAAGGATTCAACTATCTCCAGTTTCAAGGTACAGTTTTTTGTTAAAGTGTGTTTGTGTGTATATTATATAGGTTGCCTATATATAGATGTATGTATACATATACAAGCACACTCTACATTATCATATAACTAACTACATAGTTTGAGTATTTGTCATTCCCTTTTAAAGGCATGTTCAAATATACAGAATTTATTCAAGGGTCTTTATTGTGAAAAGGTAATAGAAATATGATGCAAACATAACAGGAAACACCTTGAATTTCCATTTGATGTGGGAAGTCAAAGTACGAAGCCGGGAATGATGACTGGAATTAAGCAAGAACTGCTGTGCTGTTGATTTGAATCAACAGCAATTACAAATAACAATATTACAATTAACAATAGCAATACATTTATAATCTGGAACTACGGTTCAGGGGGACCTTACCCTGTTTTGCAAGGTACCATACAAACACAGAGATGGATCAAGCTAGGGAACACTCAGTGGATATAAGTCAGCAGTTTGCAACAGATAAGAACAGATCCATCAAACTTCATGCAACAAGTTCAGAAATCACACTGCTGATCCCCCTCACATCTCCCATCAGTAGATGTGTATCAGTGCCCTCTGCCCAGAGGAAGCAAATTCACTATCCCTGCACCCCATCTTTTGATTTAATGCCATTGTATTCTATGACAAGGTGACCTGCCTAAGGGATGAGGGAGGGGCTGCGGATGTTGTCTACCTGGACTTTAGTAAAGCCTTTGACACAGTTTTCCACAGTATTCTCCTGGAGAAACTGTCTGATCATGGCATGGATGAGTGTATTGTTCACTGGGTAAAAAACTGCCTGGATGGCCGGGCCCAGAGGGTGGTGGTGAATGGAGTCACATCCAGCTCATGGCCTGTCACTAGAGGGGTTCCCCAAGGCTTGCTATCAGGGCTGAACCTGTTTAACATATTTACTGAAGGTCTGGATAAGGGGATCAAGTGGACCCTCCATCATTTTGCAAAGGACACCAAGCTGGGTGGGAGTGTTGATCTGCTGAGGGACAGGAAGGCTCTGCAGAGGAACCTGGATAGTTTGGATTGATGGACCAAGGCCAGTTGTGTGAGGTTTAACAACACCAAGCACTACATCCTGCACTTTGGTCACAACAACCCCATGCAGTGCTACAGACTGGGGGAAGAGTGACTGGAAAGCAGCCCAGTGGAAAAGCACCTGGGTGTGCTGGTTGACAGCAGCTGAACATGAGCCAGCAGTGTGCACAGGTGGCCAAGATGGCCAGTGGCATCCTGGCTTGTATCAGAACTAGCGTGGCCAGCAGGACCAGGGAAGTGATTGTGCCTCTGTACTCGGCCACACCTCAAATCCAGTGTTCAGTTCTGGGACCCTCTCTATAAGAAAGACATTGAGGTGCTGGAGCATGTCCAGAGAAGGGCAACACAGATGGGGAAGAGTCTGGAGCACAAGTGTTAGGAGGGGCTGAAGGAGCTGGAGGAAAGGAGGCTGAAGAGAGATGTTGTCACTCTCCACAACTACCTGCAAGGATGTTGTAGACAGATGGGGATTGGTCTCCTCTTTGGGTATGAGTGGCAAGATGAGAGGAAATGGACTTAAGTTTCAAAATGGCCTGGGGAGGTTTAGATTGGGTACGAGGGGAAATTTCTTCCCTGAAAGGGTAGTCAAGCCCTGGAGCAGGCTGCCCATGGAAGTGGTTGAGGATCCTTAAGAGAATTTAAAAGACTTATAGCTGCAGTGCTTAGGGACATGATTTAGTGGGGAACTTGGAAGGTAAGGGTAGACTTGGTGATCCTAAAAGTATTTTCTAACCTAAACAATTCTATGAGGTCTCATCAATTGGGCTAAAAAGGACCCTAAAAGAGTTCTTAGTCTGTCTTAGATAAAAAATTATTCTAAGTCCTTTGTAAAGATCTAAATGGTATTTGACTGAACTTTGCTCAGTTGCTCTTGAGTCTAGACTCTGGTTTTGTGGGAGATCTGTCATCCTGTTCTGGCATCTAATTTTATTTTTTGTCTATGCAGGATAGCAAAATCAGCACCAGCATGCCAGTTCTGGATCTCATTGATGCCATTCAACCGGGATCAATCAAGTATGACCTCTTGAAAACAGAGGACCTGAATGATGAGGAGAAACTAAATAATGCTAAGTACGTTTGTGTCAAGTGACACTTAACATGAGTTACCTGTTCAGGCTTGCCTAACTCTGTCTTTGAAAACTGCTCTCCTGTCATTCTCATTTGCCACAACCTCACTTGAGAAATACCACCAGAGTTAGAAGCATGAAGGCTAGGAATTAGGTAGTAAAAAGACTATCAATGGAAATGAAGTGTGTAATGTTGTAGTTCCTGCTTTATAAATCCCTTGAAGGGATTAAAATCACTTGGCTTCACAAGCTCCTATATTCTCATATTAAGTTTAAAATTCTTTCAGAGATCAGGGAACAATGCCAACAACAGTGATTAGAGGTCATAGTAGCTCTCTAGTCACATACAGGTGGAACAAGGGCATATTTAAGACAGAAAGAGGAGGACAGGATTTATGCCTGAAAAACATTTGGTGGATGTAGATATTGATTTTTTCCCCCCCTGAATACAATCAATTTCTTAGCAGAGAGGCAATTCTCGGGACATCTCCCTTTCCTTTTAGAGTTACACAATCACCTCCTGGTCTGATCATCAGTTTAACTCTGCCTTTTCGATGTGGTAACTACAAAGGCAATCAGACTGTAAGGCAATTAGAGCTGCCACCATTTTTGTAAAGACTTTTTCTTTTCCATTTCCTACCATCTGTCCTCTTTCTTTCCTTGCAATTCTGTGTGTGCTTTTCTCTGTACTTATTTTCTTAATTCGTCTGCTGTTCTTTTTCTCATTTCCCACCATTCTCCCCCACTCTCCCACTATTTCTCTACATTTTGGGGAGAATTTCACAAATATATGTGCTCTGAAGTGAGAAGAACCTGGGATTTTCTAGCCTTTTTAAAGAACAAGGAGAGAGAAGAGACAAAACCACTGGAGAACAGCCAGTAGCTGTGCAACAGTGCACTCTGAGCAGGGCCCATTCTGGGTATGACTGAAACAGAAGTCCCTGAATGTTGATTTCCAACAGCACTGATTTCCACTGACATAAGCCTTCGCTTCCATGCTTGCGAGTTTGCTTATGCGCAAAGACTGAGTCTCAGGGAGGGAGGGGGAATAAGACCAGAATGGCTGGTTGTGAGGATAATCTTTGAGGAGATGGGAGACTATATATTTCATACCAGAACTTGGCCTGCAGTCTCCCATCCTGCAGGTAATCAGTGCTCTAACCATCAGGGAATACACTCCGCCTTTTACTAGAAATTTAGTTCTTTATGAACCTGTCTCGTACATTCCTGTAGAAAGGTCTAACTTCTGAGAATCAGTAAAACCCCCTGTGGTATTGACCACGTAAAACACTTAATAGAGGGAAAATTAATGCTACTGCACTAATTTATGTCTTTATTGTTTCTTTTTTCCCTTTTATCCCTGCAATGCAGATATGCCATCTCTATGGCAAGAAAAATTGGAGCAAGAGTCTATGCCCTTCCAGAAGACCTGGTTGAAGTAAAACCTAAAATGGTCATGACAGTCTTCGCTTGCCTTATGGGAAAAGGCATGAAGAAAGTTTAAAGCACAAAAGACTTGTACTGATGCCTGTTATTCACCCTTTAGATTCCCTCAAACTGGATGCTCTTTTCCGTATCAAAGAAATATGCAGGGTGCTCATGTTTTTAAGGCATGAATGTTATACATGGTTCCAGATCATACAGAGGTCATGTATTCGTGTGTATCCAGGAAATATTTTGTTTTGAACAGTAATATGTGCTTGATTTCTTTACCTTATTTTACACTTTGCTAGATATAACAATTTCATATTCCTGAATAAGTTTTCAATACAGAGGCCTAAACATATCCTTTTATTATTGGATACTGAGGTTTTCTGTCAGAGGTCACCTGGAGATCTTTTTGTCTTGGGAGATAGAGACAGCTTTTAGGACTATGAAATGTTATACACTGCTTCTGCCTGAAAATGTCATCATGCTTTTCATAAAATTTCTGCCATACTTACCTTCAGTTTGCACCTGGGATAACACAAGGGGTTTCCCCGAGCCAATTCAAGTATTAGTGACTATATTTTTGGAATTGTAGGATCCTCTTAGGAAATTCTTTTGGAAAGAGAGAAGTATTTGGTGTCTGCGATGTGTTGCTGGTATGTGAACTGAGCAGTACTTTTCCCTGCAAGTTATGCCTCTGCTATCAGTGGCATTACTCACAGGTCACATTACTGTTCACTGAAGAAAAACATACTGCAGCCTGGTCCTCCAAATTCTGGAACTTTTGCAAGAAACATTCTCCAAAGGATAATTTATTTTTATGCCATAATACACTTAAAACATAAACAGATTGCAAAGCATGATAGAAATGGAAACCTTGTTAAAGGAACTAAGGGAATGTACTCAGTTAGTAGCAATGCAATAAGAAGTGAACCAAAGGGATGCAGAATGACATATTTATGTAGTCAATAAAAATTAAACTCTGTTAACTTCACAGACTTGCACTCAAGGGGCTGCGGCTCTGATTCAGGAGAGCATTTAAATCTGTGCTTGCATATGAAACACATACTAAAATGCTTCCCTGAACCCAGGTTAGGTTCCTCAATGGGGCTAAATCAGCTTAGCTTTGCAGTTAACAAGACACTGTCAATTTGCCTCAGATGAGGACCTAGCCCTGTCTATAGATAGTCAGTGGGATATATTTGCACTGAATCTCTTCCTTGGCATGAGACATTTACTGTTCTGGCCTTTACATGGATTTTACTGTGGAGAAATGCAGAAGGAGGGAATATTGCCTTAATGCAATCCCGTTGACACAGTCTCAGCTCTCTCCCTATCCCCCTCCCTCTCCTCCAACCCTTCAGAATTGCCTTAATAAAAAACCAATATTCAATGATATAAGAAGTCTCTCCAAATAAAATGTTCTATGAAGCCAAATGTGTAGTCTTTGCTTTTAGTAGTGCATGTGCTAATGGGAATGTGTGTATCATATATCTGAAACAGAGAGAGATTTAAAAATAATCTGTCAGCTTGCCAAGGATATGTCTTCTGTATTGTTACCAAAATCACAGATTGCAGAGAGTGGGAAGAATTATTTCCTAGGCTATTTCTGATCATGCCACTCCGAGACACTGCCAAAGATGGGACATTGTGCTGGCTGGACCTGCAGAGTGATTTCCTCTATTTGGCACCATGCCCATCATGCTCTTCCTTTGCTCATGGGCCCATAAACTTTGCTTCTTTTAAGCATTCTGCAATGCAGATGTGCTGCTTTGTTTCTGCAGTAATGGCCAGATCCTGTTCCCGATCAGATCTGGCTGCCCTGTTCCTCTTAGGAACCTATGTATTTAATACAGGACGGGAAAGGTACAACATTTTAAGGCCCATTCTGTCTGGTCACAGTATTTCCCAATGCTGGCAGAGGAGGAGAACATCTCAAGTGTTATACAATGGAGATGCCACCCCAGCTTATTGGCCAGGAAAGGGGAATTAGCAGACTGTGGCCCCTACGCCACTCCTCCCCTTCTCAGATGCGGTACCTGCTGTTGCCAGAGAAGAGGGGTGGCACTGAAAAAGCTGTTGCTCTCCCTTAATGATTGATTTGGGAGTCCTGCAGAGGAAAACCAGAGGAGAGGAATCTGTGACCGCAGAACTGTGACTGCAGCAATTCGCTCGAGTGGGATGACCATGTATTTCGTGTGTGTTGCATACATGTGTGTATGTTTGCAAACGGAAGGGGCCATTTTTGGCTGGACAGCTGGTATTGATCTGAAAAGACCAGGTAATCCTGCCTAAAGACAGCCCTGCTCTGGGTTCCCTGTTCAGGGAGATGGTCTCAGCCCAGACTCGGGGACAGTCATGAAAGATGAAGTAGATGACATGGCAAATGGCAGCAGTACCAAGGTGAGAGAGATGGCTCTTCCCTTGATCCCAAATGAATGGAGCCACTTGCTCTACCCAGAGAGTAGAAGAGATTTTTAGGCATTTCCTATTCACCAGCCCTTTGCAACTCAGGTTTTTTCCCAGGGGTAAGATTTTTAGAGCAGTCTGCTGAGAGAGGCAAGAAGAGGGGACTTTTGCACACCATATATTTCCACTAGGCAAGATGTAGGAATTCAGAAGCGCTGGAGATCAAATGCTGCCTCTACCTCAGGCTCTGGAGAAGGGCCAGGTGATGTATGCTGTTATTTGAAGAATGTTTTGTGAAAGAGGCTGCTTTTCCTCCCTGCTCAGCATCCCAGCACCGGAGCCAGGCACCTGCCACACATGCTGCTTTTGGGAAAATTCTCTCTCTGAGCCCATGCCGGCAGCTCTGCAGCAGAGCTGAGAGCCCCGGCATCAGCCCAGTGCAGCAGGGAGAGCTAACCACGAGATGGCGCTCACTCTATATGGAGTTCTAGAGACTGGAAGGCTTGAGCTCCAACAATGCGCTCCTCTGAGAATGGAGAAAAATTGGATACTTAACCTAGGCAAAACGCGATCCCCTGCCAGCGTGCAAAAGGAAGTAAGTGCTATTGCCAGGGATACTATTGTAAATGCCTTACCATATCTTCATCTCTATCTCTGGAATCTCCTTTGAAAAATGAATCTGTCACGACCCCAAAGGTATAGGGCTGCATTCTGGCACAGGAGTATAAATATTTTTGCTTTTCAGTGCATCTCTGTTTAATTAGGTATTCTTGTTTAATTAGGTTATTCTTGAGGTTTAGCTTTCATGAAGTGGTAATAGGAGCCAGTAATAAAGCTCCCAACAGATGCTGAAAGGGTTAAGCCTATGACAAACATCACCAAAAAAACCCATCAGGATCTGGAATTTTTTTCTGTTGCTTTTCTCCAACTTTTCCCATCACTCTTAGAGAAAGCAGCTGTCTTTGGGATTCATTCCCAAATCAAGCTAGCTTTGTAAGCACTTCCATTATTGATTTTCATTGCACAATTAATCATAATTTTCAATGCTTCAAAAAGGCTTAGACATTCATACGAATAAAAATAAAGCATCAGCAGTTATACTAACTGGAAGGAAAAAATACGAGGGCAATCAATGAACATGCTTCAGGATACAGTCTGATCACCAGATGGACATGGAAGGAAATATCTCCCCATAGTGTAGTAAAGCATAATTAGGTGCATGATGAGGATTTTACACCTTCTTTTAAATCATCTATCCTAGCTAGAAATCATCTGTTCTGGCCTTAGATAAGGCACAGCAACCCGTATGTTTGGCTGCTGTGTGCTCTTATACAGGTAAAGATACATTTCTACTTCCTCCAGAGTTGGAACTGACCTAAACCCCCAACCTGACGTCACTTGTCCTTCTAACTGCAGCTTAATTCTGTTGTGGACCTAATCACAAACTTCAAGTCCTGGTGTCCCTTGCTGCCTAACTGAGCAGCAGCTAAGTCTGGCTTCTACATGGAAAATAGGACCTTGTCTCTGGAAGATGGCTGCAAAAAGCACATGAGCAGCCATGAAACTGGTCCTACAGCAACTATTCAGCTACTGCTGCATTCAGCTTGATGCAGAAATGGATGCTGGTGCCTCTGATCCTGAAAACGCATGAACTGAGTTACTAATATGACAATCCAGGTCTCTATCTTCTGCCCCTTCTGGCAGTCTCCTCTACCATCTGAAGAACAGACTTGCCAAGAATTTGGGAGCATTTTCCTTCAGGCTGCTCAGCCATGAAAGTCTGGTATTTTTTAGGCAAGCAGACAAGGCAAGGAGCAGAGAGCAACACCACCACTGAATGCCTGGCCCTCATTGCATGCGGTGTGGGGAGAAACATTAGAGCTAAAATTTACCCACAAACCTGAGAAGCTTTTCTTTATGCAGTACACAAAACAGAGGAACTCTGTGTACTCGTAAGGTGACATCTGTGGGCTTTGTACAGCTAAATGTGGGAAAACTCTGAATTAGGACCAACACCATTTAAAAATGTTCTCATTTTGTTTATAATTTTTATGTTAATTAGTACTCGGTGGCAGTTCTCTTCTGCCATCAGGAGAACTGTGTCATTTCCCTGACAATTCATTTGTTGCTCTGAAAGTAACACACAACTCTGAGTCTCATAGTTCTCATTGAGTAAAATGACTATATTTTAAAGCACTGTTTTTCACAGAACCTTGTTTGCTTTTTATGCCCTTATAGCATTTTAAAGGCAACAGTGACTTATGGGAAACTCATTTGTTCCCAGGATGCAAACTACTATTACTATGACAGATTCATGATAAATTGTCCAAAGCTGAGAAAGGCCAGAATTCACACAGGCCATGTGTCCACAGGTAATGCTATGTCTGATATTTGTGAAAAGTGCAGAAATCTACATAACCAGTCATGCATAGATGCTCTGAACTCCCTCAGGACAGGCACTCATTTAGTGCATTTGTTAAGGATGTGAAGAAATACAGCAATGAAAATCTGTAAATGCAGAAAGCGTGGAGAAGAACCCCACACATCCACTGGGGAAATCTCCTAGCAGGTGAGTGACAGGCATGGTGCTGCTATGATTCACACAGGTAGAAAAACAATGTCCCATTGCCAGGCACCTCTGGCAGCCTATGAAATTGTCCTGCTTCTTCACTGCAGTTAAGCAAACTGAACACTCAGAGCACATGTTGGTTTGTCACTGAGGTGGGGAGATATCTTCTGACCAGCCCCTCAGCAATGTGCCCTCCCTTGATTCTGCAGCCCTGGACCAGGACACCCTGCACATCAGAGAGGTGGTGGATAAGCTTTAGGAGCATCAGCCTCTACACGCCTTCTCCTGAAGACCTGTGTTTGCTTGGGTGCTAGTGAAACTATCAGGTGGTTAAGTAACATGCCAATGAAAGGCTAAATCAGCCACAGCAGTGAAAAGTAACAGAGATCTCCGAGGAGGGATGCCAGCCCTGCCATAATTCCACTGCTTGCTGTGTTGTCAAATCACATTTGACATAAGGGAAATGTGGCCTCAACGTCCCACGATTCTTCTCAGACCCTCATAGAGTGATGCTGCCCATGTGGTGATGAGACCTTGCAGAATAGTCAATTGCCTCTAGAAACTTCCCAACATTGCTGTTGGAGGCAGATTCTAGAAATATAGGTTCTGCTAATTTTAGAGGTTGTGAACTGTGCTAATGGGACCTGGACTGTCAAAAGACTTGTTGGCCTGTCAAGCTTTACAGCATGTGGAAACAAGCTTCTGCTGACCTGGGGACACCCCTTTGGAAGCACTCAGAGGCTTTGAGCTTAATAGAGTAACACATTTTCATAGGGTTGCGTCGCTCTGCAGTTCTCATACAAGCTCTGGGCAGGGGAATACTGAGCACTGTGACAGAAATCCCTCTCTAGCCGACACTGATCCATTTGTGTGCACCTTGGCCGAAGTGTGCTCTCACTTGGAGCACCTTCCTCAGTGCTCAGTAGTTCTGCTTGGACTGCTCCTGTGGCTCTCTTTGACATCCTTTAGCAAAATTAAACTTGCTTTGCAAGTGCTCCTTGTCAAGACACTGGCAAAAAGAAAACATGAGTCACTTGGTCAGCATGTTGTTTGGGTGGTAGTTGATAGTAGACCTTCAGGAAACAGAGGTCATGAGGAAAGTGTTTAAACAGTACAGACACCTCCACACTTACCCAAAACCATGCATACACTTACAGCATCTTTCTCTCTGCTGATCCTGGAAAGCTGACTAGCAAAGAAAGTAAAATATAAAAATAAATAAAATAGGTAGGCATAACTGAGTCCTCAAAAATACCAAATAAATATGTATTTTCAGCCTCTGCTCATAACTGTCAGCCATTATTGAAACGTACTGCCTGTCTGTACAGCACTCACCCAGGGACAAGAAAACTGTTTCCTCCCAGGTTAACCCATAATTTTCTAGCACAAGTAGCATCTGATTTTATATTTGAGAATGATGTGAGGGAGAAATGCCAGAATCACAGAAATTTAGACATAGTCCAGATTTTCCCCTCCTGGTGGTTTCATGAGCTGCAAAATTGTTTCCTGAATGAAATGACAGAGGTTGGTGACATTGGCCATGTATGTAAATGATCACAGTGTCCTACAGAGATTAATTGGTTCATGAATAAAGATGAGGAGCTGAGGTGTGCAGGGAGAAATCATTTATCAATTATATGCCTTGGAAAACTGAAAGATGATGCGGCCTTAACGGCTGAATGGGTTTGAAAGGGGGACTTGTAAATTGAGTTCTAATTCTGTTCTGCCACATTCATAATAAAGAGCTGTTACACTAATTGCATCCTTGTGTGGTTCATGAGCAACGGCACTCAGCTGCATCGCACAGTAAGCAACAGTGATCAGAGTTTAGTCTTTTGGTTCATGTGGGAGGGATGCTAACTGGTTATCTTTGGCCTCATCAGTAATGATAACTCACAAAAAAAGAGGGGCAAAAGCCTATAAATGGTTTTCAGATTATTTTGCACTTGAATCTAAATTTAAAGAAACAAGGACAGCACGGACTTACTTGGCTTCTGTGTTCTGCTTCAGTCCCATGGATGCATCCACATGATTACCCATCCCTGGAGGGACTCCCTGATTAACTGGAAACAAGAGGATTCTGGCAGATCAACACAACAACGGGCCATGCTAATCCCAAACAAGGAAAAGGATCTGAGGGATGGGGCTGCTGATAACAACTGACCTCCACCCCCTCCTGCCCCTTCTGTGCGCTTATTAAAAGGTTTACTGTTACAAAGAGATGGCAGCAACCTAGCATGTGCTTTAGAACACACTGAAATACAGACTCAGATCTGAGAATCTTAATGCAGGATGAGACTTGTTATTTAAAATCTTGCTGCTGGAATCTTTGCAAGCCCCAGGATCTAAAGGATAGCCACATTTAGGTCCTGGTTGAGTTTAAAGGAAATACCATGACACTTGGTTGCTGAAACTAGTTCCCATTACTGCAAGGCTGCAGGTCACATCTGGTGTGGTAACACTTGCAAGCATAGCCCATGGTCTACCCAGTGGAGAAGGAATAATGAAACCAGGTGCAGCAAAACCTTTGAACCCAGACAGAACTTTTGATCAAGCAGCTGTTCACCAGGGAATGCTGATTCAGCAGCAGCAAAAAGGGTTCCCGGAAAGGATCTGTTTTGATGAATTTCCCAATTAGAGAAAAATAAATTTGTTCAAGAAAGGAACATCTAAAATCTCCTCAAATTCAACAAAAATCTCCCCTTGAAACAGTTTCTAAATTCAACCTTATGTCCTCCAGGTCTTGAGAAACAGAGTATAGAATTGCAAGTTAGTGTTCAATAAAATTATTAAAAAGCCATGAAAAAAATCAAACAACAGTTGAAATTACCAAAATGAAATGCTTTTATTAACTTAATTGTTTTTATAATTGCCCCTCACCATGTTTTACAAGACTGCATTTTTCTTCCCAGGTTCTCAGAAACTCTTGAAGGGTATTGTTACCTACTGCTGTAGGTAAAGCAAGTAAATCTTGATTTATGAGTTTTGTAGCCTGGGACATTGCATATTGCTTATGACCATAATAAGGACCTGAAGTGTTCAAGCTGAGGGAAGGGAATAGATAGAATCCATGAGATACACTGGAACAGATACAGCCTCCTACCTCCAAGTGAGTCACCTCACCTCCGGTGGCCATGAATAGGACCAGGTGCTTCATCACCTCCTGAGATGTGTACAGGAGGTCACAGATGAATTGCTCACGAAAAATGCCCACTTCTCTGCGGTGCCTATGCAAGCAGCATGAGACAGCTCACTTAGGTATAGCAATCTGCAGTAGGGAGGGCTAAACTTAAAGGAGATGATTGTCTCTTCCTAAAGGATGAGATAAGAAAGTAGGGGAAGTGTCAGTGTAAGTCAAAGGACTGGGAGCAGGGCAGTTAATGTAGTTAATGCTTAAGTTTGGTGCCTGAATACATTCCCACCCCCTTCTATTACGTTTGCAGGGTTTTTTAAATGATGTTCTGCCTGGGCACACCTAGAGTGCTCCTCAGCAGCTCACAAGGATTTGGGGGCAATCAGTGTATAGGTTGTTCTTTAGAACAAAACACATCTAGACAGTAGAAATATATACTCTCAGGAAAGAAAATCTGAACTGTTCAAAGACTGAGCTGTCATAGAAATTGTCTTTGTCTGTGAAAGGTGTCACAGCATAAATATCTTTGTAGTGGCAACCTCCATGCTTTCAGAAATCATCTCACTTTATGGAGGTGTTTGCTGACCAGGAACCTCATTTTAGACAACCCGACTCAAACAGTTTGATTGCTGGTACTGGGGTGGAGCTAGGGGCTTTAGTGACTGTGGAGCTGCCATTTGGTCACAGGTGAGGAGGATATTGACTTCATTGTTTAAATACTAATGGAATGGGGGAAAAGGGAGGAAGATGATAGATCCAAATAAACAGTGTCCAGCACAAGCATGAGAGGCAGTGGGTTTGTGTTCTACCTTGAGTCTTGAGAACTCTCAGCCTTTCAGACAAGCAAGACACATGGGGATATACATTTCGTTCTCCTGGCAGTCACATCTTTCATTTTAATTTTTGTTTCTTTTTAGATCTTTCATTCTACATTTACTTTTCTGTTTATTGTGTTTCAACCTGTGCTGACTCTTAGCCTCAAGACCCTAATTTGTCCTTCCCTCAGAATTTCACCTATAGCCTTTTTTTCCTCAAATACCCCTTTTTTATCTTTTTTTTGTACAAAATATTTCCAGTGCATTCCACATTCCAGAAACCGAAAAGCAGCCAACATCCAAAAACATCTTACACCTGCCATTTGTCCAAAACTTTCTTCTCAGGCAGATAACAGAAAGCGTTCCCTTCTCCCCCTTCATTAGCACTTTAAGACATGCAGAGATATGATCCTTTTCTTTCCTTCAATACCAGCAGCCCAGCTCCATTGGCTTTTCAATCTCTTTGGTTAAACCTATCTCTTCATATTTGTGCATTAGACATTTCCAGACAAAACAGTGTCTGGATTACCAAGTTTCCTGTCTTTTATCCTACTTTGGCAGCTTCCTTTTCCATGTGTGAGGAAAGAGCATCTGGTTTAAAGATCAACCCTCGTGGCAGAGCACTGCCCCCTGCCCTTTCTGGGAATGGCCTCTGTACCCGACCAGAACTTCCTGTTTGTTTGAACATCTAGAAAAGATTAAATAGGAACTACAAAATCTAGTTAAGGTGTCAGTGGTATAGCTTGCCATGACCCTTTCTTTTTCCTTTTCCTTTGGTGTCTGATTTGTGCTTGAGTCCAGTTTGGGGATTTTCAGTGTTGGTGTATCTTCACAAAGATGTTAACCCGAGGGTACTCACAGGGGAGCATGAGTCACCTCTGCTGTCATCTAAAACTTACCTGTCTGGCTTCTTAGGACAGGTCTGAGCTACTGAATTGAAAAAAAAAAAAAAAAAAAAAAAAAGAGAGAGAGAGAGAGAAAAAAGAACCATAACAAAAAAAAGCTGGGACTGCATTTCAGTTTCAAAACCCTGATTGCCTGCCTAAATGGAGAACTGGCTCTGATCTGGACCACTCCAGAGCTGTTTTAGAGGATGTTGGTGGATGCAATCTAGTCCACATTACACAACCTTAGCTCCAGGGCTTGTTCCCAGGCATTTTTCACTCAGGTGTATAGCTATAATCCTAAGATTAAAATAAAAATCATCAAATAATTTAGTTCCCCCATTCACACCCAGGTCTTGGTTCCCTGGAGCTCCCCTTGTGTGCAGGTTGATTCACTTCTCAGCCCTCTTCTGGAATGAATTCCCTCTGGCAGAAAACCATGTTGTGTTTCTGGGGACCACTCACCTGAAAAACCTTTTATATCAGCTAACCAGTTTGATTCTCTCATTCTACACCTATACAACATGCTCAGCCAAGAGCCAGTGTTAGGACTGGAGATGTGAAGCAGCAGTTTTCCTCCTCATGCAACTGTTATTGGGGTATTTTTTAACAAATGCCATTCCTGGAACTGTTACATTGCTGCATGGAAGAAGACTTGAACCATGATAATAAGCTGTGTCTTAGTCTAGTTGGGATTTACTGTTCTATCACAGAACATAGATGGAGACCATCTATTCTGGACGAGTCAAATTCATACAGCTTTTCAGCATGTCCCGTCTGGACAACTGTGGATAGAGATACGGCAACAAATCTTGGGAGCACGCAAAAATTAATAACAATGAGATGAAGAGTCATTTGTTCTTTTTCTTGAGAAGCTAAAATAATATGGCATATGGAAAATACGTGGATATCAGAACATCACAGAAACATATGCCCCACTTGCTACTTGTTTTCTCGGCTAGAAAATGCCAGCCAAAGAAGCTTTCCTGCTCAGGATTTTCCTATTTGGACTTAATAACCTCACTCCCACTGCTCTGACCCAGCTTTATGCTTGGCTATAGTGTCTTAGAGGACTGTTGGATGCAGAGCATGCTGTTGGACCTCCACAGATATTAGACATTCACAAAAGTTTTGTGTTTGGTATTCTTTTTATGTCTGTGATTCGTAGCCACAATGAAATAACACAAAGACTGAGATGACAAAGTGACTTGTCAATATGAAAATGTCCAAAATGTATTTTATACTCTTGTACATGGACGATGTCAATACAAGGAGGACCTCCCCAGGGAGCTCTGTCATATTGACTTAGCCACCAGGAGCTTGGGGTTGAGGTGAGAGGCAGTATTAAATTTTAACTACTCTTTAAATAACATTTTAAAAATCAATAATGTGGGTCCTGAACCTCCGGCTTTCCAATTGCATTTGGTTTCATTGTGGGTGCCATGAAGATGAAGTTTTACCTGCTCTTTTTTACCATATTTATCTGGGTTCAAGAGAAGCACGTCTTTGCTCTTCCAAGGTAAATATCTGCTGATGGTAATGGGCTTTTAGTGTGTGGTGAGCGGGACAGGGAAAGTATTGAGGCAAAATAATTCCAGGTTGCATAAAAAACATTTGGTAAAGGCTGACATTTATTTATTGCCCTTGTAATTGGATATGTAGTTCAATTTAACATATAGATGGTGGAGGAAATCAAATTATTTTAAGTCTTCTTTGCATCCATAAATCCTCTGTTTTTAATCATATTAAAACTATTCTTTTGGTCTAAGTGCAAATCAATTCTGTTCATTCAGTGCTTTTGAATGCCAATAAAGGGAATTCTGAAACTTAATGGGAAAAAATAATTTGTTTCATTTGCCTTAAAACAAGATCTTAAATGAATTACTTCTTGAGGTAGAAAGGGAAACCATTTCAGAAAGTGCTAACAATCTGTTTTCTTTCCAAAGCAGCTTTTATGGTTGTTTTTCCAGGCATAAATCATTTTCGAATAACCATTCGGTATTTGTAAAATGTTTCAGAAGCAGCTTTATTGTCACCTTTTGATAAACTTCAGAAATGCCCTGAAACCAAATGCTTTCTTAAAACACAAGAACATATGTCAGAGATGAAGACAGGCAAAGTGCTTTTATTTTCTACATGTACAACTGGTTTAAAAACCTGAAATGTTTTAATAGGTAGAACTAAAAGTATAAGTCCTTCATGTGGTGATATTAAGCAAAGGTAAACAACCTATGATTAAGTACAACCTGCTCCCAGAACTGAAATACCTGCACAAAGAACAGTGAATTATGTTTCACAGCCCTTCTGCTACTGCACCACGTCAGTGGCAGACCTGTGGCTGGTGAACACCAGTGAGTTCATGGCTTAAAAAAAGGATCTTTCATCTCTGTTTGTGTTGCAATCATATTCACTTGTGGACTGCTATGGAGGTGTGAGAGTTACAGTAGGGGGACACCTAAACATGGTTTTAGGTGTATTCAGTGGAACAATATTGCTCTGTGCTACTTGAAGGCTCATTCATTTTGTGTTTAAATAAAACACTGAAAATCTGACTCTTAGAGAAGAATATGGCATTTCCCACTAGAAAGAATGAGTCTAACCCTCCCAGCCCCGCTTATGAAAATAGCTAAAATAATGAGATTTAAAAGGTGACATATTCCATCTGACTTTTATTTGAATGCTAGTGTTGGAGGATTTACCAGGCATGTATTAAAGCCTCCTTTGCAAGGCTGCAGTGTGATTACTGCATTTGGATTTCTATAAAAAATACCCAACATTGTGAGACTTGTGGAAAAGTTGATAACACTGGAAAGGCACCTACCTCACTTTGCCATAGTTACAGGGTAAGACCTGAGCATTGTAGTGTGGAGATGGCAGCAGCACTTCCATTTATCCAGAGGTAAAAGGGAGAGGAAAAAAGAAATGGGGAACAGTGACAGAACCCAGTGGAACCCTGGGAGGAAGTTGGAGGAGGGGAATGAGAGGGATCCTTTCAAGGACAAACTCAAAGAGCAACCAGGGAAGTAGGGCATGAGAACAGAAAGTGAAAGAAAAGAGGTGTGTTCAAGATGATCGTGTTCAGGTATACGGATGCAGCAGACAGGGCAAGGAAGCTGGGCGTGGAGCACTGGTTCTGAGAATGGTATAAAGGCAATAATTAAAGCCTTTGACTGGGTGTTTTCTAACAAGAGTGGGGCAAAATACAGAAGTACAGAATACAGAAAGAGGGTATAATGCTAAATTGAAGTAGAGGAACTAAGAAGGCCAACAACTACAATTTTTGCTGTTAATACTCCCCATGTTAAAGATGACTACAAGTGCAAGAGCAGAATTTTTATCAGTTTGTTCAGTGTATTCAGGGCCTATCACAAGAGCTAAAGAGGAATTGTATCACCTGTTTGGTGCTTAGCACACTCAGCTGAAATATTTGTGCAGCAAAGGGTGGGATACAAGTACATACCAGTTCCTCATTTTGGTACTCTCAGGCTGTGGGAATTATAGGATGAAATCAGGTGCAGCAGGTCTTTTCTGGTCTCCACAAGAAACGACTTCCCTAGCTCTGAGAAGACAAATTCACTCTTAAAGTAGCCCCAAACAAACACTTCAGAGTGCAGTTACCTGAAGAGAAAGGCAAACTGCCAACCTTGCCTATCCCTGATTGCTTTTTGATGCCCTGTCAAATGATGATGGAGGCAAAAATAGGGTTGGCATATTGTTGGTTCTGCATGAGAAACAACAGTGATTGCTTGGAGCCTGGCTAAAAGTAAAGATGAATCACCTGGTTGCCAGATGCTGTCAGGTTTCTGGTTGAAATCAGTCACAACAATGAGATGTGACAATCATGTTATGCTGCTTGGAAACACTAGTTTTGAGATCCCTTCCTGTTTTCTTTTCAGGACAGTCTTTGCAGACAGGGCTGGCAAGGACTTTCATGGTGCCTTGTTTATGCAGTGCCACCAGTTTCATATGATTAGATGGCTGAGAGCAACCCTGGCCATGGAAATGGAAATAGGGGTCTGACATTCCCTGGAGTCTCCTTCTTCTACACACACAAATTATTTTAATTATCATCCAATGTAATTTTGAACTACATGGTTTGCAGGGCACTGAAAATCAAGGCTCGATTTACAATGCAGAATGATATTTTTTATTTTCCAGAAAGTGAATTTCACTTCTGTCACCAACAGTGGGGTCAAGCCTGGAGTAGCTGGGAAGCACCATGTCATGTACAGCATGCCCAGACCATGGTTTTCAAGTAGAAGTGGAATATATGTTACTGGGCAAAGATGGGGAGGACAGTGGTACAGACCAACTGAAATGCTACCTGGCAGAGGGACACAAATTAGGACATCAGAAAAACTTGACTAGAATAGGAATGCCCATCTACAAAATATCCTCGCCAGATGGTCGAGGGAGGGGATTGTCCTGTTCTGCCCTGCACTGGGGTGGCCTCACCTTGAATATTGTGTGTAGTTTTGGGCACCACAATACAGGAAACATATTAAGCTCTTAGACAGTGTCTAAAGGAGGGCAACAAAGACGGTGAAGGGTTTGGAGGGGAAGCTGTATGAGGAGGGGCTGAGGTTATTTGGTCTGCTCAGCCTGGAGAAGAGGAGAGTGAGGGGAGACCTCAGTGAGTAAAGAACTTCCTTGTGAGGGGAAGAGGAGAGGCAGGCTCTGATCTCTTCTCTGTGGTGACCAGTGATAGGACCCAAGGGAATGGCCTAAAGTTGTGTCAGAGGAGGATTCGGGTGGCCATGGGAAAAGGTTCTTCACTAACAGGGTGGTTGGGCACTGGAACAGGCTCCCCAGGGAAGTGGTCATAGCTTGACAGAGTTCAAGAAGCATTCGGATGACACTCTCAGGCACCCGGTGTGACTCTTGGGGACGGGTCCTGTGCAGGGTCAGGAGTTGGACTCGATGACCCTTGTGAGTACCTTCCAACTCAGCACATTCTGTTATTCTGCATGATTCTATGTTTGGCTTTTGGCAAACTGGAGGGATTTTGGCAGACTGGGAGATCTGGCATCTCTGCTGAACAGTGACTGAGGCTTACTGGTCTAAGCTAGTTTTCCACCAGTGCTGCTGTACTATAGCTGGGTCTGGGGGCTGTTTTGCTGGTGCCCGCTTGTAGGAGGAGTCTCAGCATCCAGCAGTAGATATTGGCTACCAAAGCCCTGCACCACCTCTTTCATGGGGGTGGAAGCAGAGGCTGGAACAGCATTCTTCACCTTCTCCATTGGATCACCTTTTGAGTTCATGTCAGCTAAACCAGGGAAGATGAGAAAGGCCAAGTCTGCTTCCCTATTTTTGCATGAACTGGAGTTGTTCCAAGTATCTGCGCTTTACTAAATACCCTTGTTTTTTAGGGATGAAGTTTTGTGGGCTCTTCCACAAACAGAAGAACAAGTTGAAGCCCTTCAGGATTTACTGAACACCACTGAGGTAAACAGATTCTTCTGGTTGTCTGGTCTCTAGGTCAGATTTTTCACCCAGGTGAAATACTGCTAATACTGCTTCTCCTCCAAAAGAAAGATTTATCCCACTTTCATTCACTTGTTCTAATACAGCAACTCAGCAAATGCTTGGGTTTCATTGCTTCACTATGTCCTGATTTACATGAGGAGACCGCTCCATAATGTTATAGTAATGAATTATATCAAAGCTTATATTTCTACAATTGATTTTGTGTATTAAGACACTGCAAAATTGGCAAAGCACCAAAACACAGTAAATAGAAATACATTTCCTAGGGAATCTCAGCACTTTAATCAATGCAATCTTGACCTACATGTCTTGCATACCTTTGAAAATCAGGACTGGATTTTTGTGGTATTTTTCTCAAAGTAGCATTTAGAAAGTGTGTTTCAGATGACTGAGAGCTTTCAATGGTGTCTATGCCCAGTCTTTTCCTTGGCTCCTACTTATTCTATGTCATTCCAGAATCCTACTAGGCTTCTGCTGTCCATACTAGCATCTTCTGATCCTTCCCTTAAGTTCTTAAAAAACTTTTGATAAACTTCCTTGCTCTTTTCCACCTCCACAAGACAACTCACATATCCATCTCTTTTGTTGAACCAATATAAATCTCCCCTCCTATAAGTTTTCCTCACTACTGTAATTCTTCACTTCCTTGTACACAGGAGCCCCAAGAAGTCAGGAAGATCAGTACACTCAGTGCAGAGGGAGCATGTGGTGGTTCCTATTCCTACCAAGTCACTTATGTGAATATAAAAACCAAACATTTTTCATTCATTATAAACTGGACAATCTTTTTTTCTATGGCTATAAATTAGGCAAGTTATAGGAATAAAACAGAATGGGAGTGGGAAAAGGAAGGGCAATAGGAGATAGAAATGGAAAGGAAAAGAGAAAGGGAAAGGAAAACAGAAAGAGAAGATACAAACAATACCTCCCAACAAATTTTAATAGCTACAATATAGCAATAAAAAAGAAGCAATTGAAAACTAACATCTCACAAGAGGAATTACAATTATAGGGGCATCCATCAGAAGACCTAGACACAGGAACATCTACAAGAACCTTTGTAGCTGCCCCTGGGGCAGGATTGACCATTGCTGCTGATGGGTAAAGAGCAATAATCATATGTATTACAAAGTTTCCCATTTATTCCCATTCATTGCTCCTCTGCCACCTCAGCTGTGTTAAACCAGAGTCCTTTAGTTTTCCTTACTCTCAATTCAAAGAATGTTTAAGCCAAAGAGAAACTATGTTTGAACTGGTGCATATCAGTGCAGACAGCAAGGCAACAGGACAATAGGGACAGTGGGGCTGAGGAGCTAAGCATCCAGCTTGCTTCTTGGATGGGTTTTCTAAATAATGCCGATCCATGCGATGCTGTCACTACTCTGCCAATAATGTCTGAGATGGCTACACTGAGACTAGCTCAGCCATTTGTAGCACCTTGCAGTAATACATACAGGGGCCAAATGTTTTACCATTCAGTGCTACCAAGTCTTTTGGATTAAAAGCATGGATGAGTTTTCTGTATGATATTGCTGACACGTTCTCTCTTGAGAAATGAGTGAGGTAAACAGTTGACAGCTGGTACACGCCTGGAAATATGGTGCCCTAAATTGGACACAATATTCCTCGTGCAACTGCACCAGAAAGGGTTAACCCCCCCTATTGTCTGGTGACTCCATTCTGTATCATGCCATAAAAATGCTTCCAACAATTATAATGATTTTTTCCACATTCTAATTTCATGCTTTATTTTCTGCTGTCACCCCTAGATCTTTTTGTATTATTAGTTCTAAAGTTTCAGTCTTTTATTGAACATGTTGGCTTCAGATTTTATTATTGTAAAATATTTAATTTTACCAAGGAGAATCTCATTTTCTTATTTTTCTTCCGTTTCTAATCTCTGTATTGCTGCTTCAACTTGACTTATATTCAGACCCCTTCTGGCATTTATTTCCTCCCTGATCAAAGTCATCAGAGAATACAATAACTACAAAGACTAGTCTGATCTTCATTAATTCTCCAAATACCCTCAGGGAAAATAATTCTCAGCAGACTTGAAAACATGTAACATAATAACCAGATAAATATATCTATTATACTAGAAACACTATCTCAGAAAAGGTTATGTTCCCGTCTTTGTTCTTGATTTATGAATTTATGTGCAGAAGTCATTATAAACATTTCTTAAATACACACATTTCATTTCCAGCAGCAGCAGAATGCTATAACATATCACAGGGAACATTAAACTGCTTGTTACAAGGGGTCTCTTAAATCGAAAACATATGCTTTGATTATTTTCAAAATGCTTTTTAAATGTTAGTGAGAATACTTTTTCTTTCCTCAGTAACAAAAATAAAATGCTTTTGAAAAATTTGTAGGTCATTCTCTGGCAACCTGTTGTGGTTGAAAACATCAAGAAGGGCAGAGAAGTCCATTTCTATGTCAGGGCATCCAACATAATTAGCACAAAAGCTCAGTTAAGGCAACTGGATATCCAACACAAGTATGTATTTTTTTTGTTGTTGTTATTGTGAATGTTTCTGTAAAGTTGTTTGTCATTTATTTAATAGGCGGTTGTGCTCTTCCTTTGTTATTCAGAATCTTGATAGGAGATGTTCAAGGATTTATTGAAAAACAGACTGCCAATGACACAGTCAATCCACGCAGATCTTCTTCATATTATGAAAACTACCATTCCATGAAAGAAGTAAGATATTTTTGTTGTAAACATCTGTAGATTCAAAGGGTGGAATTTGTCTCATGATTAAGAATGGAGATAAAGGGAAAGATATCACCAACAGGTAATAATTATCACTGTATTCCTCAACAATTGACAGTTTTATTTATTGTAATGCTTTCATAGGAAAGAAAAACGCACCAGACAAAATCTCTCGTACATGCATTGCTTCAAACTGCCATTCAAAGGCAGTCAATACAGAAACAAAATGAAGTCACAAAACAAACATGTAAATATTTAAAACATTAAATGAGTAATAATTTAACCAAATAGAACTAAAGAGGAATTTCAGGCCTATACTTGGCGTGTGTTGTGACTGTATCTTACCATTTGTTTCAAGAGAAATTAGATTTAGGCAAGTGGTAAATGGGCTGAGTTATTAATTTTTCTTTACCATCAGGTAAAGAGGCAAGATTTTGGGAGGTAGAACGAATTTAAGTCACTCTCAGGGATGAAGGAAAACAACAGACTATCTATATACTTACTTCACCCTTGCAGATATATCACTGGATGGAAGAAGTAGTCAAAGTCCACTCTGATCTCCTACAGAAAATATATATTGGATCATCATATGAAAAGCGACCACTTTATGTCCTGAAGGTACAGCTGTGACTTACTGCAAAAACTTTCCAAGCAATAATCTAAGCAAGTGATGGGGCTTGGTTAGAACACTTCCCTAAATCTATACTTACAGGCATATTTTTAGTGTTTTTTAGAAGTTTCCTAAGTTGTTCCAGAAAGGTGCATTTGACAACATTGGGTTCCTTGTTGGGTCACAAAGAAGTTATCAAATCTAGACCATCATCCAAAGGCATGAAATATTGGCACAGGGGATAACCTCCTCTGTTGACTATGAAGCCAATCTAGTTTGCTGCCCTGCATAGCTGATGATAGACTCACTTGACCTCAGGTCTTGCTGTAATCTTGTGTCTATATTAGGACCCTCCAAGCAGCCTGACTGTAGCCTCCTGACTGTATGTGAACATGACTGATGACTTCATCCTGGGCCAGGATCAGTCTGAGCTCTCCATACAAGGCAGATGCTGCTTCTTCCATCTTGGTTACCCTTTCACTTCTGCTTTTATGTGGTACCCTTTACAATGGTGACATTTTAATTCAATTTCTCTTCTGTCAGATTTCTAAAAGCCAAGAAAAATCCAAAAGTGCCATATGGATCGACTGTGGTATCCATGCTAGAGAATGGATTTCTCCTGCTTTTTGCCTGTGGTTCATAGGCCATGTGAGTAGATAATCACATCTGATTACTGTTGTCTAAGCAAAGCAAAAAATCTTGATGCCATTTACCTTTGCCCAATTGCACTCTAAGCTCCATAAAGCCTTAATCCATTTACTTACAACACCAACACGTGAGATTTGTGCCTAACCTGCGTACATACCACTGAGCATGAGTGTGCATGTGTGTGTGTGTGTGTGTGTGAGAGAGAGACAGAAATTCACAAGGATTGAATGCAAAGGAGCTCAAATGCACTCTCAAGTATGAAAAAAACTTCAAAGTATGTGTAGAAAATTCATCAGGGATGTTTATAATTATGAATGGTCAGGGATGGAGAGGGCATGCTGGGGCTAAGTCTATACTGCCACATGGATTCAAGAACTGGTCTTGGCTCTGGGTCAAGCAGCACACAGTGGCTCATGTTCATATTACTCTATCTGGCACTTCCTGGAGAAGATCAGAAGACAGCCAGGGTGAGCTCAGGCTGTACTACAATCCTTGGCTTGTCCCTACATGCCTTTCTAGAGCAATAGGTACCTCACATTTGCCTGCTCCAGACATGGCACAGCTCAAAATCAGCACGCACACCAACAATCTTTACTCACCACTTGCTGGGATGCTTCAGCTGCTGCTACTGCTCCTCCTGTCTCTGTTTTTTATTTGTGCTCCTACTTTTTTCTGGATCTGCCTCATGCAGACAATAAAGCCACACAAGCCACTTTCCTTTAAAGGTAATAGCCCTGCTAGAGACACCCTCCTTTCAGACCTCCAGAACATGACGAACAACAGCCAGCCATGCACATAGTTCACGGGAACTAGAAAATCATGGACAGGATGAACCTGTAGAACGGGCTTAGATCAACCAGTCTTGATGTGCAGACTAACAGTCACATCTATCTTTAATATTTTTAGTGTCTTTAATATCTACACTGATCAGGATAGTGAACAAAGGTATGCCAAAAGATACAATATCTAGTTTGCATCTGGATTTCAACATACGTTGCCTTGGTCTTTTTGACCCTAAAGCATCTCTGCTCAACTTTTTACGCTGAGCTGCTGGTTCATTTCCTGGTATGGACCAGGAAAAGGCCTGGGCCAGACATGGTTGTCCATCTTACTCAGTTAATATTTTGAAATATTATTTATTGTTACTTTTTCACAAAAGTGAAGTTCACAGTAAAAATAACCTAGATGAGATTGAGACTTCACAATCACCAGTACTGTAGTCAGAGAAACAACATAGGGAAATCCTTGAAACATGAATTATGGCTTGGCTGTGATGGAACTAAATAATGTTAATAATAATAACAATAATAAAAAGAGGAAGAAGTGTTTCTTCCTGTCATCAGTCACAACTATAAAGCCTCAATAACTATAACATTTGAAAGGATATTACAGGAGTTAGAGACAGATACAGCTGAATGTACCTTTTGACACGCAGATAATCCCAGCCTTCAAGGTTCTGTTGGAGAGAAATGCATTTGCCCTTTTCATGATGCTCCAAATAATTACCAGCTGTGCTGTCACTTTGCCAGTGACATGTCGCTGCAGCATTTTTCAGAAGTAACAAGCTGAACATTTAGGTTCTCCATCCCTTTGATCTAATTTACGTGCTTTAAATTAAAATTGTATTTCTGTATCACTTCATGAAGTAACATTTAAAAATCTGACATTAATACGTATCTGCACACACACATTAAAACCACCATCTCTCTCTACCAAATCCTAGGCATTCTTTATAATGGATCCACTCTTTATCATTTAATTTTGCTGTTAAGATTATAGAAAGACTGACATTTCTCATTTAGTCAAAGGAAGTCCATTGCCTGAGGAAAACTGAGGATTTAAAATGAAAGATGGTGGTTTGAATAAGGAACAAAGGAAAAAAAAAAAATATGAGTAAGGACTTAAGTCTATTCTAATAGTAACAAACCCACTTATCTAGGTTAAAATTTATTCCTGTGTCATGGGCCAACAACCAGGTTTGGTATCGCTAAAGCCTTCAAAATAAGCTGTGAGGCAAAATTAACAATGTAGATCTTACTGGCTCTTGTCATATAACTGCACTAAGCTCACGATGCAACAGAAAGAAATAATGTTACATACTGCAGCCAGTTGTAATGTTACTTGTTATTTTCCGGCTTGCTTTAATTTGTGCTACTTTTGTGGTATTTTGGGTGGGAGGGAGGGTTCCTATTATTTATGCAAGCAGCAAAAGCTCAAACCTTCCTATTAATAGGATTCAATTCTATCTCATGACCACCCATTAACGCTAAAGGACTGGAGTGTATCTGATTGACTGTATCAATTCAATTCCTACCCTCTTCATTGCAGTTCTAAGCAAAGAGCTACTTTGCTATTCAGCAATTTCCGTGATGTGACGTGCCTTATCAGGAGGCAGACAAGTCTGATAATTGCACGATTATTTTACCATGCCACCAGGTGCCTTTCTAGGAAGGTAAGAAAAACACTATTACGAATGTTTTTAATAAGTTTCTCTTGTGCTTTATAGGCAATCCATGTGCGTGAGAGAGACCCGACCATGACAATGCTTCTGCAGAACTTTGATTTCTATGTCATGCCTGTGATGAATGTAGACGGCTACGAGTACACATGGAGCCATCCCTCTGTATGTAGACCTTTTTTGACAGGTTGTGCAATGTACTGATTTGCTATTTATGGGTACTATCACTGTGCATGCTTAGGGCACCATTTTTATCCTGGAACTGCACACCCCAAACTCTTAATCTGTGCTTGAAATTTCTGCATCTTTGCCCTATTTAAATCACAACAAATACAGCAACTATTTGGAATTTTATCCACAGTACCTTTGTCTTTCAAGATACTAGAAATGCATTTAGAAATTACAGAATCTCATCCTGGTATTTTAATACTTCCAGATGTCAGGGAACAACTGTGTCAGCCTTCAGGAGCAAGGTTATAAATACTGGCACAATCCAGCACAAGCTGAAGATTGTCCTGCATCACCTAAAGCACAGCCAATAGCTCACTCATTACTCCTGCCAAGGCAGGCCTCTTCTCTGAGTACTATTTGTTTAAGACAAACAAAGGTATAACAGGTATCTTTTGTCCAGGATTTTATTTGTTGGCTGGAAATCCCAAACTGTTGAGATGGTTCTTTGATTTTAGATCCTTCACTCAAATTCTAAAAAAAATAGTCTCCTTCACTCTTACTCATTTAACCTTCAACACAGCTTGGCTCACACTTGTATAACTGTGCACCATCACCCCAACAGCTGCACACTAAATTTCCAACTTTCCATGTGCCGGCAGAAAGGCCTACAAAAAGGTTGTACTTGAGCTCATACACTCACATACTTGGCAAAACTGGATGTCTTTTCCCCTCCTTTCGCAGTCCAAATTCCATTGAAATCAGACCAGATGTGATCACTTCTTACCCTACCCAACATTTCCTTTTATCATCCAGCCTTGTTGGCAAGCAGATTGTAGTTTTAGAATCTTCCTTGCATTGGCACTGTAGAGGCACTAGGAAAAAGTCACAGGGAGATGGATTTTTTTTCAGTTTTTTTCCTAAACGTGGATTGTGTGCCTCTTTCCTTAGAATCGCCTGTGGAGAAAAAGCCGCTCATCGCACGGTAACAGCAAGTGCATTGGTACTGACATGAACAGGAATTTTGATGCACACTGGTGTGGTAGGACATAATTTTGTTCCTATTGTACCCCCACCTGACTTTTAGCCTTTAAAATTCTTTATTTTGAAAACATTTTCATTTACCATTGAATGAAGTTAATATAAAGACAAATGCAGCAGAGTATCTGTTATGAACCAATGAAAACTTCCTCAGCTTTTGATACTTTTTGTTGGGACTCTGGATTTTTTTTTTCTCCCCAGATGACACACCAGGGAGTAGCCTCTTCCCAGCACAACAGCGATCCAGGCCCCTGGATCCTGCTCCTTGCATCACACCATGGCACACCTGGTGGAGGCTGTTGGTGGGAAGGAGGAAAGAGGTCAGAGGTGGCCCTTGTCATGTCACCCAAGGGCTGCTGCACTATTCAGTAGAGTAGATGCTCCACCATGGTGTACAAACTAATCACCTCAGTCATGCTTCCACAATGCCTAGCAGATGAAGATTTTTTGGCTCTTAGTGTTCCTTGTGAAGGCTATATCACATTTACTTACTGCATGCACTTTAGTACTTAAGATGTTTTTAAAAGTCTGCAAAATAGCTATCTTAAAATGCTACCTCATAGATCAGATCTGACATCACTCAGTGCTGACACTAATCTTCCATATGGCTTTCAGTCATTTTAGTCCATTGCTGAATCATCCATGGCTATAATAGAAAAACATGCATTTTTTTCACTAAACACTGAAGATCCTCACTGCTTCCAGAAAGTTATTTGGCCTTATTCAGAAGATAGCAGAAGTGGTGCATCCTAGTAGATAGCTTGTGGTGTACCTAGTAGATACCTCAATAGCTTGTTCCTGTGTTTACTTAAAAACTTTCAATTTGTGTTTCTTCAGCTTCCCATTGTGAACTTGTTTCCCCCCAAGATTAAATAATCACTTAGAAATGCCTTTTTTCCTGTAGTTCTTCTCAATTTTAAGATGTGATCTCACAATCATTTGATGATTTTTAAAGCATGTTCTTCCTCTCCTCTTAGACTTTTTATCCAGTCTTTAAACAATTTTTATCCTACACCTTCTTCAATTGTTTCCAAGTGCATAGTAGATGAGAAATCCTAGTAGGCTCGGATTTCTACAAGCATGCAGTTCTTTCCATAGCATGGCAGAATCCATTATTTCTTGTGTATTAGCATCATACTGTTCTTTTATTAGATGAACAGAAATACGGAAGGAAAGAAGGAGTAGAACTGTGCACTTTTGTTACAGGTCAAGGAGCTTCTTCCTACGAATGTCAGGAGACATACTGTGGACCCTACCCAGAGTCTGAGCCTGAAGTGAAAGCAGTGGCTCGCTTTGTCAGAGATCACAAAGACACCATTAAAGCCTACATAACTATGCACTCTTACTCCCAGTTGGTATTATTTCCATATTCTTACACTACGAACAAAAGCAAAGACCATGATGAGCTGGTAAGTCTTCCCAGCTCCTGAAGTTTCACATTTATTTCAGAACTACTACCCTGCTTGGTTGACCTTGTGATGAGGGAGTCACAGTGCTCTGAGGGTCAAGAATTACAAAACAAGATTTTTCTTGATTATTTTTAACAACTTAGTCTGGGCTAGTCTAGTAGTGTGTAAGTCAGCAACCTGCTTCTGAAGACTATGGAAAAATGAAAATATTTATTCCAGATTGATAACACATCAACAACACCTGATGTGTTGAAGCTGCTGCTAAAAGAGAAGAGGCATGCTGTTTTGGACACCTTGAAAAGATAGATATGTGCAAATGCCTCATCTCATGTTGTATGGTTTACACAAACTCTTGAAATTAGGGTGTGTAACTCTAAAAAATACCCTTCACATACCTAAGTCATGAAGTATTCTGGTGAGCGCTTGTTACTTTTATTATGTTATTTTCTAGGGATACTTCTTTATGATAGTCTTAATGGTAGGATGAAAAACATATCCTGCTTATGTAGAATTTTACATTCTTGAGCCATCAAATCATGCAGTAAAAACTCTCCCTGAAGACAGACTCTTCAAAACAGAAAAGGTAGCTGCTGTTTTTCCCCCACTGACACTAAAACTCTGGGTTTGTCTGGATGTGGAAAGGATATCCAGGCTAAATTGGGATTTGCTAACACAGAATAGTCAAGGCATAGGAGTAGGTGGACAGCTTAGTTAGATTCTTCTTATGTAAAGACGTCAAAATCCCTAGAGCAAGGGATTCCCTTTCCTGCACTTTCTAGCTCACTTTCAGTGTTTCCTAAGCTCCAAGTGCAAAGGCAATGAATTCTGCTATTTGCAGCAAGGGCTTCTGCACAGAAGCAAGAAAGGAGCAAAAATCATGTTAAGGTGACAGGCTTTGGTATTTGCCATCTGGGAAGCCAGCGCACGTCTGAGGTGGACGGGTCATTTCACACACTGTATGACATAAGGACAGCCAGTAGGAGGGTTTATGGAGGACTGACATTTGCACACACTGCGGTAATTTTTACTGCTTTTCAACATCAGCATCTACTGTGTTACTTAACATATTTTTTAAAATCATATTTTAAAAAAAATTAAAAATAAATGTTATATATATGAGGACTGTAAAAAGTACACAAGTCCAATATACCATTTCCTTTGGTAACTACTGCCAGTCAACACAAAACAAACTTACTTCCAAATAACATCTATATTCTGTGATGATTTGGTTACTGTTTAATTTCCTGAAACAAACTGTTTTATATACCACAATTTAAAAAGCGTAGTTGTGAGTGAACAGTAATAATGCATTTCTGACTCCTTCCCTGTAAAGCAGAAAGAGGTATGCTTTTAAGCCTTCTTTATGGCTTAAGAGCAGAGTTGTCTCAATTAAAATATTTTCTTGTTGTTTTTGTCAATACCGTGTAAATCTACAGTGACTTAAGTACTGTGGCAGAAAAGAAAATAAGACAAATGAGAAAAAATGGTTTGACAACAGTTTACTGCTTGAAGTATATTTTTTATCTATCTGCAGCAGAAATGCACTCTATAGCATTGGCATATGCTGAAAATTTTTACCACATTATGTGGGTTTTCTAGAACCTTTTATAAGAGTATTTAACTAATGTGAGATCCAGAGCACAGTGTAATCAAATTCTAACTGCATACATACTAATTATCACGAGGCCTTAAAACTAAAAATGTTTTGCTTAATTTCAGGAAAGTCTGGCAAAGAAAGCAGCTAAAGCTATAAAGAGGACAACAAAGGAAACTTATAGACCTGGTCCTGGTGCACAAACAATCTGTAAGTATGGCTTTCCTGTAAGGACAGGCATGACTGTATATCCTTGCTGGCATCAGAAGACAGCTTCTGAACAGAAGACTGAAGTTCTGGTTTCAGGCAATTTATCTATTTGTCCCTTCCTCACACAGATTTAGCTCCTGGAGGGTCTGACGACTGGGCTTATGATCTTGGCATTAAATATTCTTTTACCTTTGAGCTACGAGACACAGGAACTTATGGATTTTTGCTTCCTTCTCGTGAAATTAAGCCAACTTGCTTAGAAGCACTTTCTGCTGTGAAAGAGATAGCAAAACATGTTCTTCAAAATTTGTGATGTTGAATATAATTTATTCCAGCAGGAGTGCACTTAGTTATAAATGTAATGTAATAAGTATGTGTATGATTCATGCCAGTAGGGAAACAAATGGTTTTATTGCACCCCCATAAAACACTAAAACCAACTGTTGTAAGGTCATCAGTTTCC
>JAWWMO010000001.1:55208833-55294934 GCA_035047845.1 Dendrocincla fuliginosa
GCGGGCCCCACGCTCGGCGGGCCCCACGCTCGGCGGGCCCCACGCTCGTCCGGCCGGTGTCCGCGCCGCAGCCTCCTGACTGTTCTCTGACTGTTCTCTGACCTTCCCTGCGCGTGGGGTGGGGTGGGTTTTTTTCCCCCTCCTCACTTCAGTAGGGCTCTTCTCCCACTTTGTGGCTGTAGAGTAGTTTTCTGCTTTGTTCGCCCAGGAAGGGCTGCTAATTTCGTTCCTGTAAATTCCCCCATCGCCATTCCTTGAGGTAGAGGCCACAGCTGACTCCATCCCTTCCAGAGCTTGTAGCCTGGGCAGCGTTGGGTTAGTGTGTTACGGATGGTGTGCTTAGGGCCTCCTCGCTTTGCCTTCTCGATGGATTCTCGCTCCACAGTTGTTTTCTTGTCGGCCTTTTGCAAGACTGTTTGAAGAACAAGTGTTTGGCATGTGATGGGGTAGCAGCCAGGACCTTGAGGGATCTTGTGGTGAAAGGCTCAGGATGCCTCTGTGCTGACGGGAGCGGACAGGCTCGGCCCACGAACGAAGTATCTGAAAGCTGTACAAGTGTGGCTCTGTGTGGCTGTGCCCGAGATAACACACCCCGCTTCTCACCGTGTTTGCTGAGAGTGACAACTTGCTAATGTGCTGATCCGGTTAACAGATTGCAGGCAACACATGCCCAGCAAGTGTCATGTCAAAGCTGAGCGAACCTGGGCCTGCCCACACCAGTCTCCACAGACTATCCCTTAGTCTGGGGAAACATCTTCTTTGAATACAGAGACTTTGTTAGACAAAACGTGGAATACTGTATACTTCCTAATGTGGTACCAGGGCCTGATGTTTTTATTTATCCACCTGTAGAAAGCCAACCATGACTTTATACCTGTGCAAACATAATTAGCAGCTGCTTATTGCTACTCATGGAGAAGTATCCTATGTTAAACTAGAGGAGCAGGGTCAGACTAATATGGTGATGGGTTATCGGCAAGGAGTTGTTAAAGCAAACTTGGAGTACTAGTTTTCTGTAAAACAGGCTTCTTTGTGTGAGTATTTGACTGGGTTTTTTTGAAAGGTTCATTATGAACGCATTTTACCATTACTACTTTTAGGTAGTAAACCTGTGGAGCTCCTTCAGATATCACTATTTTCGTAGTACTGTGACATGAAAACCTTAACATTGTAATTGGAACCAAAACCTTTTCAGGTAAAGCTCTTCATTTTGAAAAGTGCAGGGAACCATTCTTAAACCTGTTACTTAGTTTTCAACATGTATTTAGTTTATCATGGTGTTGTAATCAGCTTGCATCTGAACTTCTGTAGGACTTTAAAATAATTTTGCTTGTTATTTTAAATGGCATATTATTTGTCTCTTCACAGGTAGGATTTTCAAAAGTGGCATAATGTTTAGCTTGTGTGTGGTGTGTTGTGCATGCACAGACATTGACATGCTTAGGAGTGATGTCTTGGACTTCTTAAAGAGATTTTTATCTCTTATAGGGTTTTTTTGAACTTTGCTTTTGTTCTGTTGCATCTCAGTTTCTAGTTTTCCTGTAGAATCCTTCAGGATTCATTTTTTCAGGGGGCTGGATTAGGTTTTTCTGACAGAAAAGTAGGTGTTTTGGATATCTCTTGATTTTTGGCTTATGTAATATTATTATACTAATGTTGAAAAAAATCTTAAGCATGCTTGACACCCAAAATGTAGGACTACTAGTAATAAAAATTAAAAAATTCAGTGAATACTGTGTCAATCGCATCATGCTTCATTGATTTCAGTTCCTTGGTCAGTGCCCACTAGGTGCACTCACTTCTCTCGAGTCTGTCTACATTTTAGGTTTATTCATGGAAGTAACACTCACATATATTTTCCTTCAAATGGTAGTATAATTAATGTTAACAGATTGTCTCTCACCCTGGGAAAGTTACTCCATTTAAAGAATAACACAGACCATCTGTAAGTTATCATAGTGTTACAATATTTCTGGTTTATTGCTAAAGGTTGTCATGGATCTCATATATGTGTGGAAAAGTGATACTTTACAGTTAAAATCTTAGCCATAGAATTTATTTTAGGAGAATGAAGTTAACTTCGCTTGGTGGTAGTAAGCTGTTTCAGAAGTTGCAGATGCTTTTGTGCTCCTAAGTAGATTTGGCAATGCAATATCATGTACCTGAAGTGCATAATTTTCTATTTAGGAATGTTTTAAATTTTTTTGAAATCATGGTAGTAATTATTTGAACTGTTGAGACTGCTCAAGGCTCAATCCACACGGATACTCAGTGCTGTCTAATCCATGTGAGTGTTTGATAAGGAGGTGGTAATCCCAAGGCACATTTGATGGAAGGTAAAGTCGTGGCACTGGCTGTCAGTGTGAGATTGATAGCAGAATTGTGATCATCAGTGGTAAAACAACGTAAGGTGAAAATGTGTGACAAGTGAGCAAGCTATGGAACTCTTTATGGGATGTTCCATTTAAATTGTTCTTGATTGTCCATTAATGTCCAGGTTGAGAAATTTGGAAATGAAACATAATTTTTTCCCTTCACAGTACTTGTTTATGAGCAAGGAAGCTTTTCCGAAACACAGAAACTGTCATTACACATCTGAGACTTTCAATATTGTTTTAATAGTCTCTATTTTTCTAACTCACTTGGTCTTCAAAGAATGAAAATGGGGCTGACTGCATTTTCAGTTGCAGTCTCTCAAATGGAATGTTTGACATAGTGAAAATTCCTCAGTTTGCCTCTGTCTGGACTCTAACCCTGCAGCGTTTGGTAACAGCTATATTCACTTAACAGTGAAATGTCTTGCAGGTCTCATTGCATGAGTGAGGTCCTCATGTGATGTGTGCATACAGAAAGGAATATGCTGTGCACTCACAGCATCCTGGTTTTGTTTTCTTAGAGTAATCTATTGTGAAATATCTGTTCTGTTAGTCAAGTATCTGTTGCTAATTGCAAACTGGTGGATGTGGGCCAGAATACAGTGGAATAGAATTGACTGAATGCTACCTGAAATAGTGTGTTTTTTAATTTCTCATTTCAAGTCTTGTTTTTTTGGTTTGGTTTTTTGGGGGTGGTTCTTTTGTTTGGTTTTTTTAATAGGGGATTTTACAAACCTTAGAAGATTCAGGATTGGATGGTATTCCTCTTAATTTCCTTATGGGAAATTATTGGCCAAAATACAAGGAAGAATGCATTTGGAATTAAATTATCTGTTCAGTTATGATGATGTTGCGCCCTTCATCCTTTCCATGCTTATGACTATCATTTTAAGCCTAGTCATCATCATAACTTCCTATAGAAGTTAATTCCAAAAAGGAGCTATATGCTGGGTAAAAAGTGACATTTAAACAAAAAGTTTGGCCTCATTTCTCTGAAAATAAAAGTGCATTCAAATGGCGAGGCAAATTGAATGTAATCTTTCTGTATACTACTATGTAGCGTGTACTGTACTTATGTATTAGATGCACTCATCTGTCCTTCATGTTGAATGCTCTCCCTATGCCATTGCCAGTGTCATTCTTCTAACCCATTTTGTTTCAGATGTGGCTCTTTTAATTGTAAATATTTAAACCAAATTCAATATTTGTTATACAATTGTCTTATTAAAAATGCTTTTGCATGTGTCAGTTGATTTTTTTTATATCCTCTACTAAAGGGCGTAGCTGTGTGAAACTGTAGAAATTTAGTAGGTTTTTTTCTGAAATTCAATGAGAATCCTGAAATGGAAGAGTACTCATCTAGGTGAGAGGTGGTATTGTTTTGCTTTCTGACTTTAATGGTTTACCCTGTCAGACTTTATAACTGCTGCTGCACATTGAGCTGTCCACAATGACTCCTAATTATTTTTCTCAGAAGACTGGACTAATTTGATCTCATCAAATATTTAGATAAATTCATTTCTCCTTGTGTGCATTGCATTATATTTATTTGCATTTCATCTGCTGTTGTATTACTCAATTCTCTAACTCAATTAGATCTTTCTGGAAATCTGTTCTCCACAGTTTTTACTAACCCAAATAATTTCATACTACTGGCAAATTCTACTGTTTGACTGTCTGCTTCCACTAATGGATGTTAACCATTGTTTTTAATGTTTGGAGTACACCATATGGTTAACTTCTACACTCGCTGAGCATCTTGGTTAATGTCTTGATTATCTGAACCTTACTTATGAGATAAAACTCTTCAGATAATCAGGGACTTGGAGAAGTAGTCAGTAGGGTAGACCTCTACTGGGAAATCTCAAGTATGTAATGTAAGCTTGCTTTCTTCTCTTGTTTATAAAGGAGCAAAAGTGCTTAGCAAGAGCTTCAGCACAGCACTTTGTTTGTAGAAAGTGTAGAGGTGTCAGACTCCTAGGGAAGTATTGTCATGGAAGTAACTGTAGGGTTCAGATAATGAAGTGTCCACGTTTATGCATTTTAATATTTTTATTTCTGTGAAATGCAACCTTAGAATCTAAATGCTATGGGAACATATTGCTGATCAGATGGTGAAAATGTGTGTTAATCTACTCTAGTGGATGTTAGTTTAAATTTGTATTATTCTGGCTCTGTGGATGAACTTTGTCATTTCTAATCTGTTCGTGTATGAGAAATTAGCTGGAGTGTGTGTATTCTAAATGTAGTGACATGTGGATAGGAGCAGAAGAGACAGCAGCAGAAGGGTAGGAGATTAGTGTTTGGCTGATCATGCTCTGCTGACTAATGAGAGTGATGGCACTTTGCAATACAACAAAGATGTGGTTTTTTGAGCTGTATATAAGTTGTCCAGCACCTGGCAGATTTTTCCAAATTGATTTTATTTCTCTGTAGATGAGGTAGCATGTAAAGAATGAACAGTAGTCTTTGGGGCCTATTTTGGCCTTGTTATACAACGCGTCTCTAGTGCTAAATACCTATCTTCCTTTTTTTCTTTTTTTTTTTTTCTTTCTATAAATAACTCCTTCCTTTTCCAGGTAAAATAAATTGTGATGACTTTTTTATCAAAGTTGTGCTATATTTCCTTTAAAATTTGTTTTTCTCAATGAAAAGGAACTACTTCTTGAGAAGGTTAAGAAGCATATCACTGTTGTGGAGTTTTTTGGGATTTTTCCTAAACTCATGTGGTTCTAAATTGTTGTAGGAGTCAAACCAGTGACAAACACAGACTGTGTTTGATACCAAGGTGGTTTTCAGCAGGTTGTAATACACAACAAAGGGGAAGAAATGGAGGTCTAATTTTTGGAAATCTGTTTCAAAAATGGGAGCTATTTTTAGTGGTCAACACTGATTCCTGAGAGGTTGGTGAAATAACATTAAAGGTTCTGGTCACTTTAAGTCACTTGAGTTCATGCACCGAAAATACATTATGAAAGAAAGCATCTGTCCTGTGTGGTGTTTGCTGCCTAAATGAATAACATGTCATGTGATCTTTCCCAAGGGGAAGCTGAAGAATACAAAGCAGGTCATAAAATAAAATGGAAAAAATATCATTACTGGTATTCAGCTGACTAATTCAAATCAGAGGCATTCCTTGTTATTAGATACATTTCACTCATTTATGACTTTTTCTTTCTTCATCACCTCTGCAGCAACTCTTAAAACGTATATCATACTATTTTATTCATGTGAGTTCAGTGTCAATAGCCCCAAACTGAAGGATTTTACAGTTTTGCTTTTTTTTTTGGTTGAAGTAGTACAAAATGTCAAAAATTAGAAGGAAGGTCACAGTGGAAAATACCAAGACCATATCCGATAGCACATCCCGAAGACCCAGTGTGTTTGAAAGGCTTGGACCCAGCACTGGAAGTACTGCAGAGGTGAGTTGTAAAAGTGTTCTTCTTTTCCTCCCCGCCCCAGCATCTTCTTTTCCAGGATCTGTGTGGTGGGAAAGAGTAGCTCACAAGTACCAAATGCTCAGATGTCACTGATGTTAAGTAAAGCTGAAAAGAACTCCTTAATGCTTGGATGTTCAACATACTAATACTAAAATTTTCAAATAACATGTGTTGTCCCAGCTTTTGGAGAGGAGCAGTAGTATTGTACATATTAATAGTATTTCGACCAACCTAAATTTTTCTCTGCCAGACCTGATGCTCATTGTTGATAATTTTTTTTAATGAGTTATATTACTGGTGGACAGAAATTACAGATAAATGGGAGTTAATGTGGAATCATTTGTTTGTTCTGCCACACTCACACCAATGGTATTTCCAGAAACGAGTGTGAAATTCACCCAGTAATGTCTGTCTCTTAGACACAGTGCCGTAACTGGCTGAAGACTGGCAACTGCCTCTATGGGAACACATGTAGATTCGTACATGGCCCTTCACCACGAGGTAAAGGCTATAGCAGCAGTTATAGAAGGTAAATCAAGAACTCACTTTGAATTCTTCACATGCTGTAGGAAAATAGCTTTTGCAACTATGTCTTTCGTTTTGTTTTTTGTTTTTTTTTTTTAAACTGAAATGCTGTGATATACCTAATCATATGTTTTGTCAATAACCAATTGCCTTGTGAAGCTGCTCAAAAGAATTAATTTGGCAACATGCAGGGTTTTTGTGTGTATATAGCTTTAAAAAAAATGGAGTCCACTGGATGCAGATTCACTGCTTACGTTATTTGAAATGGGACGTTCAAGTCCCTTAAACTTTTTTGTTTTAGCATAGTGTCACTGCAGCTTTCTGGTATACTTGTCTGTCCTTTACTAAAGTGCTGGTTTGCAACTACTTACAGCAGTACTCATGCTCACAGCCCTTCTGCCTTTGCTATATTGTTTGATGAATAAGGTGTCTATACTTTCTCTCCTGTTGTGAGAAAACACCTTTCTTGAAAAATAGTTTTGTGACTTTATCTGCCAGGTATAGAAAAAATATCCTGTATTGTAGAAGGAGATCCAAAAATTTACTTCATTTTTCAGAAGAGAATATTTTTTCTTATCTGCTTTTTCATATGTTGCTACAGTTTTAAATTTTTTTTTCAACTCTCCTTTGTGTGGCATAACACCTTGCTTAACTGAAACTGAATGTGGCAGCAAGTTTGTAATATTCTTGCTATAAAGGACAAAAATTATTATGGTTTTAGCATAGTACCTCCTGGCTTGAAGGCTTCATGTTTTACAAACAACTGTCCTTCATAATGCTACAGTAATGTCAGTGCTACCTCTAGATTATGGATGGGCACACTGAAGCATCAAAGTGTAAAGCAACAACAGGAAGGTTGGCATGAGTTTAGGGTTCTCTTTCTGGTTCTTTTTCCTATTCCTGTGGCATACTCTCAGGATGATCTTGACTTTGCTTGTTTGACCTTCCATTGCTTCTAAGGTGGTAACTGCTGGGATACAAAATACATCACTAAGTTTAATGTTTCTTTCGGTGTCTAAAACATTTTACTCTGTTCTGTACTGAATGTTCCAAACGGATGAAGTAAGTGATTTGCTGGTAGAGATTAAATTTTAAAATTGTTAGAATGTCACTTTCTCCTTGCTTTCAGGGTTTGGAACACTCAGTGCATAGTTCTGCTTGGCCATTTGAAGAAAAGTGACATTTCTTTTAGTGATTAAAACTGTGTTTCTGCTTCACTGCCATCACTGACATTTAAGAATGTTGTTGATTTGCTTCTTTTTATTGCTAACGTTATTTACTAGGACTATACGTGAAAGTTAAAGGACAAATCTTTCTGCTTATTGGCCTGGCACATTCAGCATTTAATAGAGATGTTCTTAAAAGTAAAAAGGGGTGCAGAAGCCCACCACCCCCGCACAACCACCAAACCAGACAAATGAAAGAAGCCTGCTTGTCTTCAGAAGTTTCTACTGATAGCACTTGGCCAGGCATAGAAAAAGCTGGTTTGAGTACATAATAAAACATTGGCATTTTCATGCTGTGTAACATTAGATTTTCATAAATGCTATCCAGGCATTCTGAAGGCAGTTTTTCTGGCTTCATGCAAGCCAAGCTAATTCTGCTTCCACATCAGTTCAGTTAAAGCAATACTCTTGTTCAAGTATCTGAAATAACATAATGGAAGCATGTCTGCTTGTGTTCAGCCAGGCCTGCCAGGGAAGTCTCTTGTCTGCTTTGCCACCAGTTTGATATGACAAAGCATTTCTTGCTGCCTTTCTGTCTTGTTCCTTCTGTTTCATACCTGTCTGCAATAAATCTCATTGTTAATGGTTTTATCTGACCGTAACGCATCCCGTAGTTAAGAACATCATCAGACAGTAGGAAAACTTGACTCTAAAGTGTGGAAGAGATTCTTCCCTTTCAACATTTTTGCTGCCTCTCACAGCATGAATTTAAATCTTGCTATAAAATTAAAATCTAGCATGTTTATATGTAAAGCTTACTTGATGATTAAGAATTCAGTAATAGACCTGCCAGTCTTCCAGGCGTCTGAAGTAAGGAGAAGCTAACAAAGAAAGAGCTGTGTGTAAACACGTTCCCACAAGGAATTTTGCTCTCTTGCTGCACTTGTAGATTGTTGGATAGTTTCTTGACAGCGTCCTTGCTGGCTCCTTAATGCTATTGTCAGGATCTATGCCATTGCAAGGTCCCTTTCTTAGACTGACTGATCATCTTTATTCATTGCATTTAAAAAAACAGCAGTAATATTAGTATGGATTTTGCAAGGTTCAAATATTTTAGTATGGGAAACTGGAAAATGGGGCAGTGCTTCTTGAGCATATGTACATGATACATCAGTAATTGACATCTGGCTATGCACAAAGGTGGGTGTGTTGCAAGGGGTGCCTGTTGCTAGGTACTGGTTCCTGGCGCTGTAAGAAGTAGAGAAGCAAATGGAGGCACTGTTACAAATATGCATTTCCTAAATGCTGTTGAACATGGAGAACTGAACTGTTGAAGGAAGTAACACTGTTTAAAATAATTTAATTACACTACTTAAAATTTGAAATGAGGAAATTCTGCATTTTAGGCCTTATTTAAGAGACAGGCCCAGCACAAAATACTAAGTAATTAAAGAGAAATACTTCATGCGTGAAAGGTTCTGCTTGTTGCAGTCTAGCCACATCATCTTAAACTGCAGAGGTAAATTGTCATGATCTGTTGATAACCAAAGATCCTGTTTGGATGGGGGCTGGTTGCAAGTTATGTAGAGAAGAAGCCGTTGTGTAAAAAATCAAAACTGTGGTATGCATAAAATTAAAATCAGCTAGTAGACCAGCTTGTTTTTTTGTGCATTAAGCCAAAGCATCTGAAAACAGTAATGGCTTACTGAGTAATCATTTCTTAAAACTTGACAAACTTTCAATCCTATTTTATTAGAGTTCTTGGAGGGTTATGATGTTTTTGGGGAAGGAGAGGTAAGATAGTTGCCATAACTTTGCTTTGGTGTTCTCCTAAAGCTGGAGAATGCTGACCCAATAACAGCAAAACCAAACAAATAAAAAGACCAACAAACCCCAACCCTGAAGGTGTAACTTTTTTAATTTCTGTGGGGTTTTTGATAACTTTTATAATATTTAAATAGATTTGAATTATGTTTTAGCAAAATACCGTTTTCAGTATGGGAGGGAAGAAAAAAGTTTAATAATTGAGAGTGAAATGGTGTGGATTTTTTACTCCAGCCTATAACTTATAAAAAGAGAAGTATTAAAATTACAGATGTAGCTCTGTAAAGTACATGAGCTACATTCAGTGTAAGTTCTTTTGCATTCTCCTTCAGCTACTGGGATTTTTCCTGAAAGTGTTCCCCTTGAGAAACAATACTACTAGTACATTACTGATAATCTTTCTGCCTTTTAACTTAGTCTCACTAATCCAAATACTTTGTGTCATAGCTTAAATATTAAAAATTAAGGCACTGAATTGCACTTTAATGTTGAAAAACAGTTTATTTGTTGAGGTAGCTGATGGTTGGAATGTCTCAAGAGAGTTTTGGCAATGTGAAGGAATTATCTTTCAATATCGGGGGAGGGGAAAAATACTTAGAATCATAACCTTGACTAAAACAAGACACTTTAAAGATTATATAGTCATGCATGCAAAAAAGATAACTTGTTTATATTTGTATGCTGGATATTGTTTTGATCCTTAATGATGAAAGAAGCAGGGCTCTGCTGTTTTGTACCTTTCCTCTGATCTAGATTGACCTGTATTTATAACTTCATGGAGAATTAAATGTATTTGAAAATGAGAACAGTCACTGGTCTTTTTCTTTGTAGGTCATTATACAGTTATGGTGCACTTATGATGCTGTTTAAATTACTAAATACTGATAACAGTGCAGAGGAGGAAGTGGAAAAAATTACTTTTTCAAATATGTGGAGGTTGGAAATGAAATTAGATTTTTGGATGCATACTGTGAAAGACAGCTTACCCTTTACATATTATGTAGCAGAGGAAGAGGAGGACAAACAACTTTCCAAATGGAAACTCTTGATTCAGTCGGAAAAACAAAAGAAATGCAAGTTTTATTATTCAAACATTATATAGAACTCTTCAAATCAAATCAGTACCTCTTTATGATTCTTCAGTGTAAACTGATAGGCACAGTACTTTCATACAACCATTTTGTGGAATAATCCGTAATTAGAGCTAACAGCCATCACAGAAGTAGTAAACTCAGTATCAAGCTAGATGTATATGAAGAGAAAATTTGTTTTCTTGAACTGAAAGATCATTTGAAGCAGCTCCTACATCCCATTAGCTTAGGAACTTGTTTGAATCATAGAGTCATAGAATGGTTTGGGTTGGAAGGGACCTTAAGGATCATCTCATTCCAACCCCCCTGCGGTGGGCAGAGACACCTTCCACTAGACCAGGCTGCCCAAACCCCCACCAAACCTGGCCTTGAACACTTCTAGAGATGGAGCAGCCACATCTCTGGACAACTTGTCCCAGTACCTCACCAATGCAATGCTTGTTCTCTATTAACCCATAAGGGATAAATTAACTTTTGAATCCATACTAAGAGGTGACAAAATCATAGTGATGTAGAATGTTCCTCCTCCCATCCCACATCAGGGTAGTATCTTTTACAGAAAATATATCTTTAAGTTGCATGGCTAGTAGAGTTTATCCAGTATTTTGTAATTAAATAATGAAATAATTGTTACTGAAATATAATGAAGGAGACCTCCAAGAGTGGGTTTCTGGTTTATGGTCTTGCAGGTGTTTTTTGTGCGGCAGCCTCATGGAGGCCATGGGAGGATGTTGCCTAGGTCATGTTATCTCCACTTGCAAATTTCATCTGCATTTAGAGTTGTGCTTCTCTATGACTGTCATTGCTAGTCTACAGTAGTTTGACCCTGCATTAATTGTGGCTTAAAAAAATAAAATATATACATGTAAAATATACATAATACATAATTTATATCAAAATTGGTGCAGCTTAGAATATGGAGAAGGCTAAATTCTGAAGTACTTGGTAGGCTGTGATTGTGAAACACATTTGCATGGTGTCCAGAAAAAGATTATTTGTTCTGGATAAGATCATCTGAACCTGATCTCAAGTTGTAACTGAGTCATGCCATGTGTACAAGTAATTTTTCTTCTTAGAGTCAAGTCTTCCTTGAAGTTCTGAAAGAGTTGGGGTGCTTTAGAATGTTTAAGCCCATTAGAATGGAATATTTTCTTACTCATTCACTTTGCCTCTGGGTGGGCGGTTTACGTCTTTCTGTATATAATAATTAAAAGACAGATCATGTTCCTTTAAAAATAGTCCCATAGAACTGGTTATATTATGTTTCTGTATTATACAGGTCACCAGAAAGACCCACTGGAGATCTTCGGGAAAGAATGAAGAACAAACGTCAAGATGTTGAGGCAGAGCCACAGAAACGAAGTACAGAGGAATCATCCTCTCCTGTTAGGGTAAGAGTGGAGTTTGCAGAACTCCAGAATCCCTCAGTTAGCAATTGGCCAGTGTGTCCTAGAAACCTTATCATGGTGACTTGTAATATTTAAAATGTTTTAATGAACTGATCATTTTGTATGTAGCATATCGCATATTTTGTTATGAAGTGTTTTAACCATTGTATTATTTTGCAATTTTATAGTGCTTTCTGGTTTCCAAAGATTTTATAAATCCCACAGATTAAAATTTGTTCCAAATACTGATAAACAGATTTTTAATAACAGTGCAGACTCTGATTATTATCCAGAAAGTGTATTAACCATTGTTCCAGTGGTCTGCTATTTTCCCCAACACTTACTCATATCCATTGTTTACATGCATCCTGACTTAAGATTTCACCCCAAATTTGCTTTTGATGAGACCATGCAGTTATTGTTGTGCTGGTTCATTTTGCCTTCCTCCTCACATACTCATCAGGCATCCCAACTGCTCACCTTTGGATTTTGCAAAAAATTCATTCATTATTGTTCTTATTTTGTAACCATCTTTGTGCAAACCCATGCCCCTCAAATACCAAAACTTAATTATTTTTAAATTGTGTTATCTGTTCCTGATGTTACAAACAAATAGGGGTAGAGTTGACAGTGTGACCCTGTATCTGTGTAGCAGTAGCACCACTGTATTCCTGCCTCATGTTTAAGACCATCTTCATATGAATAATTATTAAAAGGTTTTATTTGTGAAAAATCAGTTTTGCTTCTGCAGGTATTAACAGTATTCTATCATTTCTTCTTGGTCTGTTTCTACTTGCTGTGTAAAATGAATTTTTTATGTCAGCTGTAAATAAATCAACAGCAGCTGCTATCATTAAATTAACAGAATGGCTTACCTTCCAATCATGTTTTCAGTTGCTGTTAATTTGTGTAAGCTTTCAGTCTTTTTTCTCAAATGTGTTTCTTTTATTTTCTGATAATTTGAATAAACTGTTCAGTTATTGAGTACATGGTTGGTGGGAAAATGTTTTTTTCCAACCATTATTAAAAATTTGTTGTAACTTCTGTCCTGGTGCAACTCTTAATTTTGATGTAATTCTTACTTTTGGTTAGTTAACTTTGCTTTTTTATAGTGTTCTCTTCATGTAATAATAAAATATTCTTAAACAACTAAACCCCAAGTAAAAGTGAACTGGAAGCAAGACTCTAAAGGAGTTGGGGAATTAGTGGGTCTGTTAAAGTACCAAAGAATTATTTACAGGTTAAGCACACTGCAGAGTAAGAAATACTCTGCTTCAATCTCATAAAACAGAAGGCTGAGGAAACGGCTGAGTTTTTCTATTAGTTGCATGAAGGCAACTCTCAAGATACAGGATATCGAAAGAAAATATTCTGGAACAAATAGATGAAGAGGGACAGTCGTCAAGAGTTGCTTTGCAAAGAACCAGGAGATCTAAAAGAACAGAAGACTCAAGTGACTGAACTGCTAACAAAAATCTGGCTCAATTGTTAGAGCTACTATTATGGTGGAGATCTGATACGTGATGTTTCTATTTCTTACTAAAACTTTGGGGGTAACAGAGAAGCTGGATAAAAAAACTTGGAAATAATGAAAGGTAGCTTGTTCAATTAGAAGTTTCGTAAGTGTGGATTAAAAAGGAAAAAAAAAAAAAAAGAGCAGCACTGTTTCTGCAGACAAAATTTGTGCATCACCAGACTACTACCCTGAAACCTTAAGTAGCTTCTTTGGAAACAAGGCTTTTGAGGGATGTGTATAGATAATCAAAGAATACTGGGTATAATACTGTCAGGTTTAGAAGCCAGCTAAGGGGAAAATTTTAGATTAATATGAAGATTCATTTGAAATCAAGGTACAGAGAATGTTACCGTGCTTCATCTAAAGCGCTTTAACTTTAAATAATGTAGAAAAAATGTTGGACATCTCAAATGTCGAACTTTGTAGAAGATACGAAAACAATAGTTGAGCTAACTGAGGGATGCCATGGGGGTTGGGGAAGATAGTTTCTTGCAGTACAATGGCAGATGAAACTTGATGTTGGCAAGTGCAAGGTAATGCACAATGAAGAAAGTATTTAAAACAAAAAAATAATGAATTTTTTAAAAGTAACTGAAACCATGCAGTAGAAAAATAAGTTATTGTGGACAGCTCAATGAAACCAACTGTTCAAAGTGAAGTCACAGTTGCAGAAGCAAACACTCAGGTATATAAAAATGAAATAGAAATTGGTCAATATTATGCTGTAGAAATTTGTGGTCCAGTTTTATTTTAAATGTTCTTCAATTGTCATCATCTGTACATAAGAAAATACTCCAGTCAAAGGTCTTTTTGAAGTGGGCAAAGAGGTGAGAAATAAACTGAAGAGAAGAAAGGACATGGGGTGAATGCACATAATGTATGTTTGAGAAAATGTAAGTTAGATGCGTCATATTCATACTTTATCCCAGTAGGAAGAGTGGCAAATTTGAAAATCACAAGGGGAAATGCTATTACATTATATAATATATGATGATTTGCCAGAAGATACAGTCAAAAAGCTGGATAGGTTCCACAAAAAGTTAAGACATTATAACTAGTATAAAACCTTTTTAGAAGAGATTTCTCATTCTTGGGAGACATAACTAGCACATTCTATATGTATTTAGGAAGAAATTTCCTATATGAACAGTTTGCAGACTATATCCCTTATTATTTCTTCATTCTTTGTACTATGATTTTCAAAGAAAATATGCTGTGTTATGTGGATACCTACATTGAACTCAGTTGTTTCTGTGTTTCTTGGATTTATGTTTAGAATTATTTCAGCACTGTGTGTTAGTGTATCAACTATTATACAAATAATTAGGTGAAGTTCCCGCTGTTATTGTATTTAGTTGGAAATTTTTATATAGAATTTTTCTTCGTATTATGAGAAGACAGTTACATTGGTGTGTATGAAGTATTACATAAAATCTTAACCTGGGAGGTGTGTGTGATTTGGGACAAACAGTGGGAAGAACTTAATGTACGTTTAGGAAAGGTTTTTGTAAGGATTGTGCATCACTTGTTTCGTATCTGTGCTTTTTTGTCACTGTGCCTTTTGACTGTTTTCACTGGAAATGGAAGTCAGCATTGTCTTCCATCTCTGAAATGGAAACAATACCTGTTCCTGTCAAGGGAACTTCAGATTCATTTTCTTATGTGTTTCTGTAGCGTGATAGTAATTATTGCTATAAGGGTATTACACCTAGAGCAAAATGGTACTGTGTTTGCCCAGAAGATTGTAGCTGTAATACATGCAGCTTACTCTAGATTTAAAGGAATCCATGCTTTTGAATTAGTTTATTTTGCCACTGCATGATAAGGCTGAAACTGAAGTTTCTGCCACGTAAGAATTGTAGGTTGTAAGAGTCATATCTCTCCATGGGTGTTGACAAAATAACACTTCTTGGCTAGAAATATGTTTTACAGACTGAATGAGTCCATTTCTACTAGGCCAGGCTTTTCTGGCAGTAGTGGGAAATTTATTCAAGTAGGCATTGCCTTGTTCTGTGAAGAGCTGTGGAGTGCTGATCACGTGGGGCGTGGAACTTCAACTTAAGTAGGCGTTAAATAAAATCGCACAGAAGTCAGTCATAATGTCATACTTTTTTTCCTTTTCTTATGTGGCATTTCTCCTGTACATCAACATTAAACTGCAATCATCTATCCAGCACACGTAAATAGTTTAGCTGTGAGCGCATACCTGAGAACAGCATAGACAAAGTCTGCTAAGTTGTTGTTTACTCTTAGGGCAATCTACAATATATTAGTAAATAATTACATTATTATGCAGGTTTAACGTTTCTTGTCTAGTAAATGGCATTTTTTCAGAGTCTACAGAGAAATAGTTTACAAGTGTGACTGAAGTGGGTACAGCATTTTCAAGTATAAGTGAAAGATGCTGTTGGCCTTTAGGAGCTTAACTTATTTTATTCTTGGCTTGTTAAGGGAGAGGCAAAAAAACATGCAAAGTAAAAGAAGGTCTGTAAGGATATGAAGGAAACATTTAATCCCCGTGGTGTGAGGGAATTGAACATGTTATAAGTGTAACGAGTAAAATAAAAGAAATATGTTGAAGACTTTTCAGTGAGAAAATTTAAGTGTGTGTTCTAAAGCATCATAACTTAAATGCTTGATTTACATGCCCCAAGAAAAATATACTCAGTTTCTAAACTGAGATTTATTTTTCAAAATGCAATGTTGCCAGAATCTTTTCTTCCTGACAACTAAATACTTAGTGTAAAATACCATGGTTGCATAAAAATTGTCAATTCCCTTCCCCTACATTCAGCCATTCAGTTTGATAGCTACTTTTGTTCTCAGTTCTTCTGTAGAAGTATGATTGTGCTACTACTGAATCTTTCCACAGAAAGCAGAAAATACAGGCTGTTTCAGGATGCTTATATTGGGTTGTAAGTTTGAAGAGGTAGGCAAGATACAGGTAGACTGTGTAGTGTTTTTAACATGGGTTATTAAATTGCATGTCCTTTGCTGACAAGTTATTTGATGAGTTGGCTTTGAGAAGGTTTTTTAAATCGGTGTAGAGAGGTTGTCCTAACATTAGTATTTCAGTGTGATGGTAATAAGCAATGTTGAATGAATAGAAACTGGTATTTGTATTTAGAAAATTCTGGTTTGGTTAGTTTATGTTGTAGGCATTAGTTGAGTATACAGGAGAAGTACAAAGTTTAGTGAAAGAGATGCAACCTTCATGGAGGGTGGACTAGAAAAAAAATAGTCTTAAGAAAAAAAAAAGGAATGGTTGAAGGGGAGGCTAGAGATTTTCAGATCTCAACAGTCGTTTTCTTTTGAAGTAATTTGCTTTGGAGCATAGTACAGTACTTGCTCGTAGACTGAAATGCCTTTAGTACATGTTGTGAGGATGGCTTGGTGGATATAGGCTTGTCTGCAGTTGATGTCAGCAGCCAACTTGTCCTGATAGGTTATGATCTTCTGCACCGTTTTAGAGATCCTGTCATGAAATAGAGAAAAATATTTTTTTCTTACCCTACAATCTTAATCTTTTTCTTATTCTACGACTTCTTGTTCTAAATGCCTGTTACATAGCAGATGTTCAGTTTTTCCAAACTTTCTAAGTCTTTGAATGTGATATACTGAATGCATCAAGAGGCTTGAAGATAACTGCGTTGAGGCATCCGGTTTAGTTCTGTAGGTAAAATAAATGCAGTGCTTGTTCTGTCATCATTTGCATCATTAAACTAGAGATAAGATTTTTAAATTGTTGGTGAATAAAAAGTAGTTGAATTTTACTCATTTTTGAGTAACTGCCCACAATGGTATGTTACTTCCATCCTGAGTTTCTAAGGTGATGTTAAGGTTTCTATTTAAGTCAAGATCTAAGTCCCAATAAGAAATAGCTAGTGAAATTCTCAGGTATCTCCTTTTCTTGACAAAAAGCCAAAGGTTCCCACATATCAGCATGGGAAGAATTGCCCCAAAAAAGGGAAGGCAGTATGGGAGGTGAGAACAAGATAGAGAATAGTCTTCCATTATTTGCTTCTTCTGGTTTCCTACTTAATAAATTAACCTGAGATACTTCAAAGCTTGAATATTCTTTGGTTTGCTAATAGTGAAGAAACTTTGTCTTGTGTTCTACTTGAGCCCAGGTAGATTATTTAGGGAATGTCACTTCAGAGAATGCAGCAATGCAACACTGTAGCCTTACTACAGGAATGTAGCAGGGGGACAAGAGTGTAGTTGACTCTTGAAATTCTTTTCTTCTGTAAGGATATTCTCTGGCATTCTTAGATGTCCACAGGACCATCTGCCACATGGAAAATGGGGGCTACTGAAGTAGTTAGACTTTTCTTGGGGGCAGTGAAAGTCAGACACAAAACTATCAACAAAACTTGATTCCAATATATTGCTTTAAACTTTTTTCCCCTTCTGCCTGCAAAGGGCCACAGTTTTGGGGTTCCCCCCCACCTTCTTTGTCCTCTGGAGAGTTTAAATGGTTCAATTTCTGAGGCTCATCTGCCTTGCATATAAATATTCTTATTTACAGCTGAGAACTCTTACTCAAGCTGTTGAAATTATACTCTTGAAATGTTCATTAAACTTACGGTTATAAGAACCTAATCTGTTCTTTCAGTGCCTATTTTAAACTTTATTCCCTGATAGGTGCTCAACTCTTGCCCTGCCTTTAAACCTTCTTATTTTATGAATCCTTTCTTCTCTTTTCCCCATCTGCTATTTGCATACTGATTATATGAAATCGCATTAGAACATGCTGCCTGTGAAGTCTCTGCTCGTTTAAGAAGGTATTTGTTCAACAGGCTAAAGGGGGAAATGCTTTTTATACTATGAAAAAGAAACAGCCAAAATACCATGTAAAATACACCTGCTTCTTCAGGCTTCATTTAGAATAAAGTTGTTTACTCTAATGCAGCATTTTTCCCTTTGTAGAAAGAGTCTTCACGAGCAAGGCATAGAGAAAAGGAGGATATCAAAATTACAAAGGAGCGAACACCAGAAAGTGAAGAGGAAAATGGGGATTGGGAAACAAATAGAGAAGGTAAGTATAATTAAACTAACAGTCCCCCGACGCCTCAAAGAATTGTGAGATTACTGTGCTGTATGTAAAGTGGAATGCTTGAAGATTTGGTTTCTAAGAAGAATACTTTCATGCAGCACCCATAACTTTTTTTTTTTTTTTTTGGAGAGCAAAGAAGTTACCTCAGTTGGACTACTACAGTGGTTAAACTACCTTACTTTAAAAACACATAAAACACATGCACTTTCTTTTTTCCCCTTTTTTTTGCTTTTTTTAAATTTTGCTATTTTGACCTTTAGACAAAAAAAAATCTTGGGTAGCCTGGAGCTGAATCTTTCACATTTAGATCCCTCGTTGAATCTGAGTTGCATCCAAAGTAATTTTGGAACTGCTCAGTCTGAGGACAGAGTAAAACTCCTTTGAATTCAAAAGTTAACAGTTTTTGTTGCATAATTTGTGGTGATGTGAACTGTCTCATTAACAAGGGCTCCTTTAGAATAACAACAGTTGATGGTAACAACGGGTGAGCTATTTATATTCTGAAAACACTTGAAAAGTGCTAAGGGTCTCGCAGTACCTTCTGTGGTCACTTTTGTGTGGGTTGGTGGTATTGTTTTGGGTTTTTTTAATACTTACAATGTGATTTCATTGCCCTTGTTGATAATACTGGTCCTTTTACTATGTCAACAGTTTTCTTCTTTCCCACATTGTATCACTTTTGTGAAGTCTCCACCTGACAGTGCAGTTACAGCAGCTGCTAGTAAACCGTCCTGTTTCCATGGTTTTGTGTCAGTGTTTCAGAAGTAGTTACAATATTGCAAGAAAAGGGACATTTCTGGTCCCTTCTGAGGGAATTCAGAAATAATGAATGTATTTGCAATAAAGTATACTGCAAGTTGTAGGATGGAGCTCCCTATAAATTTTATTAACTAGGTAGTTGTTCAAATCTCTGTGCTGCAAGTGTTGGACATATTGTTTTGCTGTGTCTTGAGCACAATATATGAATGGAAAAGTAGCCATAATAAATTTTCATTCCTTTGTAAACATTTCCTTTTTTGCATGATTTAATAAAAATTGATCTGTGACGTGTTTCATGGAAATAAAATCTAAGTCAAAAAAGTTTGAAATATAAAACCTACACAAGTTCTATATAAATGTATAGTATGCATATCTTAAGTCTTAGACACTGAGATTTTCAGCTTGAGAATTAAGCTTTTTTTCCAAAATAGTGATTGATCACTGGTGCATGGATGAAGTAGAATTACTATCTGTTAAGTTATAGGGAGTGTTATATAAGTAGACAAACAGACTGGGAGAGAACCTGTGCTCTTAGGGATGGCACCTTTCTCTAAACTGTTCCCATGCATTCATGATCCCTAAAGGGAATTTGTAGACTGAGTTTAGTTATTGCAAAACCTTTTATACAGTTTCTGTATGTAGAAAGAGAATGAAAGCTAATAACTTTTTAATGAAGTTACCTTTTCTCTGATAGATACTTTCCCAAAGTGATTTTTGAGCATTAGGCTTAAATAGCTATAAACAAAACAAGAAATGTAAACAGAGTGAGTGAACTCAATTTTCAGTAGCATTTTGGTTGTGAGGTTGAAAGCATATGATACTAACAGGCCATAACTTGATGCAAAAATGAGATTTTTTTGAGGTTTTTCTGATGTGAATACCAAGGTGATGTTTTAAAACCAGATATAGATTAAGTGTATGTTTATCTGATGAAAGAATTTGTACAGACCTCTTACTTTAAAATCAGCATGTAGACGTAACTAAATAAATATATCAATTGATTCAATTTTACTTCCCAGGCAGTTCTAATGCTAAGTAGACTTCTGCAGCCAGAATTAAATTCCGTGTGAATTACATAGAAATAAGATCCTCTAGTGTCATGCATCACTATTTAAATCTGTTTCATGTAAGATTTCCCAGTTAAGTAATGTTCTACTTATTTTTGGACTTTGTGAAGACACCCTGTTTTAGGGTTTTGGTTATTTAAATATAAATTAGTGGTTTACTGTGTTTCCCTTGCTAACAGCCTAATAGTGGATGAATGTTCTTTTAATGAATGTTCTTTTAAACTTTTTAATGAAGTTTAAGAGTTTAACTGCAGGTTGTATGGAACTTAACGAGAGATATTTCAGGTTTGCACGCATAATTGGAGAAGAGATTTGGCTTTACTTCATTGATCCATTTATGTAGTGCTTAAAAGTCATGGAAATATTTATTCTTGGCGTCTAGTATGCTAAATATTATTATTATTTATTTCAAATTGAATTGTTGGCTAATCTATTTACTTTTTTTTTTTTAATAAAGACTCTGATAATGGAGATGTTAATTATGATTATGATCATGAGCTGTCTTTGGAAATGAAGCGCCAAAAGATTCAGAGAGAACTCATGAAATTGGAACAGGAAAACATGGAGAAACGAGAGGAAATAGTAATTAAAAAAGAGGTTTGTATTGTATTAATGTGAAATAAAAAGGGCAGGTCATCAGCCACTTCATAGGCTTCTGATTGTTTTCTGTAAGACTTTAGCTTCCTGAGCTACAAATGGCACGATTGTGTTACATAGTAGTAAATAACTGGCACCTATATAATTATATTGTATGTGACCCAGGTGTTAGTACTGAGTATCTGGTCCATCACCCAGCACAATAACCGTTTTCTCCTTTATGAAGTCACCTATTGAATGCCTAGAATTTAATGATAAAAAACTAGTAAGACGTTTAGCAGAGAAGACATGTAAAAGAAAACACAAGGTAATCTCCTTTTCCAGCATGACTTGTAATAACAAAGTAAAATAGAGTGACAGAGGCAAAGCTGTAAGTGTTAGAGACCCCAAAATTTTGGGAAAGATTTTTAAAACAATCCTCTTACGTATATCTTTCTTTTTCAGGCAGATTTGAGTGTTTGTTTTGAGCGTACTGATTTTAAACTATTAGTTACAGTTCTTGTGTTATAGAGTGCATCACCTTTTCTTCCTCCATGCTTTATCTTATGTCTTCCTTTTATGGTGTTCTTTGCAAACAATTGGTTAATTTATTTGAGGTAGATGTATACATGGTTAAGATCTCAGATATAGACTGTTACTGAATTTACATATTGGACACATATTGGCAGGCAGTTAGACTTTGGAGTATCAATATCTTATTGGTTAATTATATTCTTTTTCTCAAGATTTCTCCAGAAGTGGTTAGATCTAAATTATCACCATCACCACGGAAGTCTAGCAAATCTCCGAAACGAAGATCCAGTCCCAAATCATCATCTTCAACTAGTAAAAAAGAGAAGAAGGCATCTACTGTATCTTCACCACTTTTGGATCAGCAGAGGTCAGTATGTAGGTGCATCTTGCAAGAGAGTGAGAACAGAGAACCACTCTGATAATTATTACCACGGTTTTCATAATTAGTATGTTTTCCATTTTCCTTGTTTTCAATGCTTTTGATTATATAACTTCAGGGGAAGGTCTCTGAATTTTGCATCGTGAATCATCTAATGCAGAAAATTATTACTTGGATATAGTTGTGCACTGATTGATTTCATAGTTTACACGCAAATTTTTTCTCTTTGGATGTCCAGAGTCTCTGGGAGGTGAGGGAGGTGATGAATATAAACCATTAAAACATGGGAAGCACTTTCATTTGAAATGCTGCAGCCTGTGAAGCAACCTTTCTAGACTAAAGTAAAGTGGTTAAAATTTGAGCAACTGCACGTTCTATTGGTATTGCATATTACTGTTCAAGAATAAAGGTTTAACTTTCAAGGCAGGGAATTTCTCAGAATTGAGGAGGGCAAAGAAGTGATGGATGTGGGGGGGGAGGGAAAAATTAAGGATAATATATGTAAAAATCACAGGATTTTAACTGGATGCCATTCCACCAAAATCAATCTCCAAAACCTGTTTCTAAGTTCTTGCTTAGGAAGGCCACAATACCTTTTGAATCATTGTTTGCAGCTTTTAGATAGGAAAGAAATGACTGCAGCAGTATAAGCAGACACATCTGTATTTGCTAAACAAAAAATCCCTTTAAAATAGGACCAAAACAGTGTTGTTTCTGCTACAGGAATGTTAACAGCATGTGCTGATATGCTAGTGAGATTCAGTATGCAATGACACGTAGTTCATAGGTTTTATCTTAGGGGTAGATTATATGGAAAATATATGCTATTTTGTATCGTGAGATGCATATTCAAAAATATTTGGATGCTTTATCCTGTGTCAGGTAGTTAACATAAAATTGAACACAAAATTATTTGAAAAACGTTTGTTATTTGGTTGGGGTATTGCATTGCAGAAATGGGAGTATAAACAGACAAGGTATTCTATAGAGCTTTTGTTCTCTGATGTGTGTAAGGGCATTTTGTCTTTGAAAACTACTTCTATCTGAATGGGAACAATTCAGCAATTCCTATTTTTGTTCACTTGCTTCAGAAATAAAGATTATAAATGGAAGAGGTCAGTGTAAATTTTTACCATCACTACTCACTCTTCAGTCAACTACAGCTATTGAATGCTTCTTGCTAATGGAGTTGGTCAATCCTATCCAAAAGCTTCAGGACTTTTTATGTTATAACTTTCCTGCCAATATTTGAGAAATCATTGTTTGAAATAGTTGTCAGTTCTTTATTTTAACCCCTCCCCCTGCTCTGTTATTTTTATCTAGGAGTTCTAAAAGTAACCAGAGTAAAAAGAAAGGTCCTCGTACCCCTAGTCCTCCTCCTCCAGTACAAGAGGAAACTCCCCTGGGGAAAAAACACAAGGAAAAACATAAAGCAAAAGAACGTTCAGAAGAAAAGACAAGGGAGGTGAAAGAGAGAGGGCGTGACTTTGAAAGGCACAAGGAGAAAAAAGAGAAGCAGAGGTAAGTTATGTTACATTATTAGCTTTTAACTGTGAAGTAAACCTTGCTTTTAAAGCTGTATTTTACAGAACAGTGAATAATGAGGGAGTTATACCTGCTTTGCCAACAACCTCTTCAGTACTCATTAAGTATCTTAAGTGCATTATATAGATGAATTGATAGACTGCTACTGATTGGTAGATTTTAATTACATAACTTAGTAAATTTGTAAAACACCCTTTTCAAAGATTCTCAGGAAGCTGGACCTTCACCAATGGAGCAGGTCATTTGGCAAAATCTTTATCAGAGTTGTTCACTTGTCCAACTACCTGCTTTTCTAAAATCTTAGAGGACTAATACATTTATAAATGGGCAGTGGTGTGTTTAAACTCTCCCTAATCTTCAGCAGATTAAAGTATTTCTGAAGTAGTGAAAGACTGCTGGGATTTTAGAATTGCTTCACTTTTGCGTATTTACTTATATATTAACAAAAATGGTGGACTACTAACTATTCCCATTATTTTCTGACACATAAGCATCCATTTAAGTTGAAACATAAGTAATCTGCATTGTTAAGTCTGGTATTTTCTTGATGAAAATAGAGTACATGCTTGTAAGTCTTAGTTTGTAATTGACAAAGCAAAGACCAAAGCAAAGAGTGGAGGAACAGTGAATTGTGTATTTTTAATTGATTAAATAAATTACATCATACTTACTTTAAAGTATATTATTTCCCTCATGCTTGCACACTCCACTGCTGGAAGGAAGTTGCAAGCAGTAGAAAAGAACATTCTAGGTGGTGCTGAAAGGATTTAGACAGTACTTGGCTTATCATTGTACTATAGTCAGGTATTACTGTGGTGACTACAGCCTTTTATTGCAGTTTTGGATACTGGTCTTTTTTTTTTTTCCTACATATGAAAATGAAGTAGTAATGCCACATCTGCACGAGGAACAGTGAGTGAAATAGTTGAAGGTTCTGACAGGTTGTTTTCATTCACTTGCAGCATTTTAAAATGTGAGTGAGCTTGAGGCTTCTTAAAGTTCTGATATTACAGAAATTTTTAAATAAGGTAGCAATATATTTCTCCATTGATAGGAATTCTGTTTCACTGTCAAGTTAATTATTAGGTAAAATTACAGGAAGATATCATATCTATTATGGTTTTATCATATTCTAGTTTTATATTTCACAATCCAGTGTAGCAAGAAATTTAGTGTGTATCTTGCATTTGTGAGTTTTGATATCTTAAGGTAATTTCACATGCAAAATTATAGAGGGAACAAATGATTCTGTAACATAGTTCTTGATAGTGTAATCATGCGTTCCACCTTGGAGGTGTTTGTAATTTCTCAGAAGTGTACTCATGCCATATTACACCTGTTAAACAAGCTGCTGTTTATGTTTCCCAGGGATCCCTCTGAAAGCTCCCGTAGACAGAAGCGTTCTCCTAGTCCTGCTGATCGTTCTGGCAGTAATTCTTCTCCTTCCAGGGAGTACTCACCACCTGCTGCAAGGAGAAGGCAAACCTCCCGAGCTCCAGCCAAGTCAACCACTCACAAACATAATTTCTCACCCTCTCGCAGGTGGGATGTCAATTGCATGGATTTTATTTCCATTAATAGTTCTGCTTTGGAGGCTTCCTCTGTTGGTTAGACTACTTGTTTGTATGTGTCTGTTGTGAATATGTTTTTACCTCAAACACTTGAGCTTTGAGACTAGGGTTTTTTTTTTTAACAAGTTACTACACTGTGACTACTTGTCAAGAACAGAAGTCATGGTGGTAGCTTCTATTTATCAGTTCCTCTCACATGTTTTGTCTTCAGGTAAAACTTCAGAAGTCTGATGTGAGACAGTCTGTGATTCTTTGGGAACTTTTTTCCCCCCTCACCTTCCCCCTGTTCTGCACATATTTCTTGAGAAGCAGGCACAACTGGCTGAACAGTACAATACAAAGCTTCCTGCAGGAACCCTTAGGGAAGGTATTGTGCTGCGAGTTCTAGGGGCTTTAGACAAAAATATTTTACCTCCCAATAAAAAGAATGGAGGAGGCTCCTTATTTTGGTCTGAAAGATTGTAAGCTTAGGTTTAGAATGGCAGTGCTAAATATTACTGTAGTCCTATGTTTGAATAATAGAGAGCCATTCTTAATTAATGTGCTTTTGTTGAAGGAGGTGGGGGGAAGCTCCAGATGTTATGTATATTTGCATGCTGATAAAACAAGCAAAATAAAACCCGTTCATTCAGCCGTCCTAAGAGTTGTAAGCAAGCTCTTTTGCTGCTGTGGTGACTCAGTTCAGCTGGAACAACACTGAATTGTTTTAAGTTAGATGTCACTGATGGACATTTTCTATAATTGGACTCTTTATAGGGAACAGGGTAGAGCAGTCCATTCCCCGTGCAGCTGGCAGTAGTAGTGTCTGAAAAGCACCTCTTCAGTACCTTTCTCTCTTCGTTGTTTTTTTGTTTGGTTGAGGTTTTTTTGTTGTTGTTGGGGGGGGTGTGTTTTTTTTGTTGTTGTAGTTTTGTTTGGGTTTTTTTGGCTAACTCCACGGTCTAACTAACTTACTCCTCTGTCTTGGTTCTGGCTGGGATAGAGTTAATTTTCATCCTAGTAGCTGCTACAGTGCTGTGTTTTGGATGAGTATGAGAATAATGCTGATAAAACACTGATGTTTTAGTTGTTGCTAAGTAGTGCTTTACTCTTCAGTTTCTCATGCCCTGCCAGTGAGCAGGTGCATAAAATGTTGGTAGGGAACATGGCCCGAACAGCTGACCTGAACTGGCCAAAAATATATTCCTTACCTTAGAATATCATGTTCAGTATATAAACTGGAGGGAGTTGGCCTGGAGCTGCTGATTGCTGCTCAGTGACAGGCTGGGCATTGGTTGTGGTGAGCAAATAGATTGTGCATCTCTTTTTCTCTTAGGTTTTGGTTTTCTCTCTTTTTGTTATCTCCTCAATAGCAATAAAATTGCTATTATATCATCATTATTATGCTTTATTTCAATTTTTAAACTGTTCTTATCTCAATCCACAGGTTTTATCTTTTTCTTGTTGTTCTCCCCATCCCACTGCACATGGGAAGGGGAGTGAGTGAGCAGCTGTGTGGTACTTAGTTGCCAGCTGAGGTTAAACCATGGCATCCACTATTTGGCTCATCATCATCTGCTTCTATCAAGTGTTATGCAGGGGAATGTTCAGAAGGGAAGATAAATGGGCCTTCCATTAGAAGCCAGGAAGGGTATTTGAAATGTTTTGTCTTCATAGCATTGAAAGCCTTCCATGCAAGCCAATTTTGGTAACCCTGTGTTTCAAAATAATGCTTTCACAGGGAAGAGTAAATGCAGTCTTAGTTAAAAGACATTAAGTCATGAAAGTCTGTTGGATTCTGTCAATCTTGTCTGACCCTGACAGAATTTGACTTTGAGTGCTTTGGAAAACTTTGTTTGACTTCTCTAAATTGGCAAGTCTGAAGTGCTTCAACAGTCAAGTCTAGAGCTTTCTTTAGTGAATATATATCTGGTTCTGTAATGGAATCTGTGTTGTCTTTTACCCAAAAAGAACATCCTGACAGACTTGGAATTCCTACCTCAGGTTGCCACTCATTTGACTTTGCATTCTGTTCCCAAAGCTTTCCTCCTTAGAAACTGAATCAGTGCTCTCTTTTTGACATGAGGAGACTTTTCCTGCACTCTGAGTCTTTAAGAAGCCTTAGCCAGTAAATCCACTGTAGAGTAGCATTGGCTGATCAACTGTCTATTTGTCTTTTAGGCAGAGTCATGGCAAGGTGTTAGCTTGCTAACCTGAATTATTTCAGAGCCCAAGTCACATCAGCGATCTCACTGAGAAGAATTTGTTGTGATGTTTGCAAGATATCCTGCAAAAACTGTGTTACATATATATCTCTACAAACTGCTGGGATATTGCAGAAGATTGTAGTAAAAGTTGTCACTCATTTCTGAGTCACCTAAAACAGAGAGCTTCATCTGTATGATCTGAATGTTTATTTGAAGTTGCCGACAGGGCATTGAAAAGCAAGAACTTAAGTGGGATTTTTGAAGATGTGTTGTCTGTGTGTGGCGTTTCTAACTCATGCTCTTCTCTTTGTAGTCTCTGGAGTTTTGTGAAGTGCTAGGGAGTTGGTAGTTAAGGGCAATCCCTATTTCGTGAGAAAAGATACTTGCAAGTTACCTTTGATGCTGATAAGGGGAAAAAACCCACACTACTGAGCCCAAAGACTTTAAGTGTATGTCCATGGTAGACTGTGCATGGGGTAACATATTTTGAGGAAATTTGTTTGCTACTGCATAAGCGATATTTAATTAAGTGATGGGATTTTGAAGATCAGAGATGTTTTATGTATGTTTTCTTACTCTATCAGATATGAGTTTTCCCTCTTTGTGTAAACATTCATGTTTGCTAAACTTTTAAGTAGCTGTGGTTTTTCTGGATCCAAGTCTGCATTGGTTAAACATCAGTGCTTATAATAAAAGATGCTGCAAGTGTGTGAGAAGGAGACTACTATTGCTTTTGAAAAACATTCAATGCAGTTGTAAACATAAAGTCCTATTAGTAAATCTGTGTAAAAGTTACCTGCCTAATTTTACCATGAACTCCAAAGAGCATTTTATATTGACAAAAACAGTGGTTCTTGATTTGGGGATAGGGGACAAGGCAATTTTTTTTTCTGACTCCTCCCTCTCTTCCCCAGGAAAGCATCCTCATAGCTACGTAATTTTGATTGGGCAAATTGTTCTTGAATATTAAATAATAATCATTTAAAGATAATCCTATTTTGGACAGGTATCCATGGCACCCTTGAGGAAAAACTGGTTTGATGTTTTATAGAAACAGCATATATTTTCAGCGGACAGAGGGTAGAGAATACACAATTTTTTTAAATTGCTTTTTTGTGTGGTACGTTAAGAACCTTTCTAGTCAAATTGTTATACTTACGCCTGTTCTAACTCTCCTTTCAGGTCTGCTTCCCCGTCAGGTCAGCATCATTCTCCCATATCTTCCAGACATCATTCCTCTTCATCACAGTCAGGCTCCTCTGTTCAAAGACATTCTCCTTCCCCACACCGCAAAAGAACCCCTTCTCCATCCTATCAAAGGACAGCTTCCCCCCCTGCAAGGCGATCATCTTCTCCTTATCCCCCACACTCTTCTTCCCCACCTCAGAGGAAGCGAAGTCCCTCCAGACACAGATCTCCTGGAAGAGAAAAGGGAAGACATGATCGGGATCGGACTTCACAGTCTCATGATAGGCGCCACGAAAGGCGGGATGGTATGAATGAAAAATGGCACTTCACAATAATTTTTGTTGGCAAATTGCATTTTGAAATTTGATTTTCAAATTGCAGCATTGTCTGCACCCATCCCAATGGCTAGTGGGTGAAGAAAATACTGGCTGTATTACTCCTCCTGTGCTGGTGGTGCTGTTTTCAGGGACTGTTTATAGGAGTATTTCTAGTAGGACTGCTTATGCAGGCTCGACTGATTGTAAAGATCCTGTAGGTATCTATCTAGGTGTTCTTTGTGTAGTGCAATGGTGGTGTCAGTAGGTAAGTGGTTTTCTCAGCAGGAAACTCGTTACTATTACTCATTTATGTGAGGTGCCCAAATCCAGTCCTCACTGATTGCTCTGTTTGTTGTCCTTTAAATTGACATTAAGTGAGGTGTGTGCAAAGAAACAGTCATTCCCTCTGGAAATCTGTAGAGCTGGTTGAGCCGTTTGTGATGAGCAAACATGCTATTTTTCTCAAGAGACAGATTACAAAGAGTATGTACGTCAACTTGATTTTAGACTGGCTGTAAACTGACCTTGCTGTAGTAGTAATATTATAAGTATGTAATTAAAAGACCCAAACAAACTATAGCAGGGCATTAAGGCCTTGCAAGTGGTCTAAATACAGCACAAATTTTCTAAAAGTGTGTAGAAAATAAGAGGAACCTATGATTGGAGAAGTAATGATCCTACCTTAAAGTTATTGAAGCGTGCTTACTCTTTAGTATGTTTGAATTTTATTTTTATCATACTTACTGTCTTTTGAACAGGCAAATATTTTTAGAGATTCATAAGTAAGCTTACTCAATCTATTGATAGATATGTAAGTTGGAGAAGACCATGTTGGGTATTAATTTTGATTCACTGTATATCAGAAGTATATTTTTATTATATCTTAGTGTTATTTGTGTGCTAAATTCTTACTTTCTCTGATTAAGCTAAGTGTCTAACATTCTTTTAAACATTTGACAGAAACTCGAGGGAAAAGAGAAAAAGAAAGAGAAACAAGAGATGATCGTGATTATGACCAAGAGCAGAGTACCTCCAGGGATCATAGAGATGACAGAGAGTCTCGTGAGGGAAGAGATCGGAGGGACACAAGAGACAATAGAGATCGGAGGGAGCCAAGGGAATCCAGAGATACTCGAGACTCCAGAGATACTCGGGATTATAGCAGAGATACCAAAGACAGTCGTGATCAGAGAGACTCACGCTCCACACGAGATTCCCATGACTACAGAGACAGAGAGAGTCGTGATGCCCATAAAAAGGATGACCAGTATCAAGAGGACTTGCGCAGCTATGGAAGATCCCATGGCAGAGAGGAGAGCTCTCGTGCTGAAACAAGGAATGACTCCAGAAGTGACTCCAGAAATGAGAGCAGAAGTGACAGAACTGGCAGAAGTCGAGGCAGAGGGCCAGAATTATCTGACAAAGGTATTGCATAATTAAAAAAGTTCATGTCTCTATCATTAGAGATTGAATATTTTCATTCATACTACCTTGTTTGATATATGATATGGAGGAACTGCCAGATAGTTCATGCTGTTAAAGCTGTTTCCAATTCTAAGGTCGTTAACTTAAAACTGTTGTTGAAATTTGTAGCACTTCTGTGTTCTCCATTCGTTAAAGTGGCATAACACGGGTTTTCTGCCATCCCATTTTAAAACAAACCCTGACACTTACACCACTGTTTAATGTTTCTGCAACCCTAGGTTTTACAAAGGGCTGCAAACACAAGTCTGATGTGTAGTGGAAGATTCTTAGGGGGCAATGTGTCTCAAAGTACTGGGCAGCAGTGTTTTTGTGGCCTTTCAAAAGCAACCACGTGTCCTAGGTACCTGAAAACCTATCTTTCACACGCACCAATCTCTCCCTGCCACACCCCTCTGCCCCTTCTTGATTGATCCCCCCAAAAGGGGGATTTTAATCTTTGGCAATATTTTTTGAATTCTGATGCACTTAATAGAATAGTTTCGCTTACCACCTTTTAATCGTTCTATAACATATTTTGCTTTTTCAGGGTTGTTGTGACATTTTCATTAGGGACATGACATGCAATTTTTGCAGGAGAATGGATCTCTGCTTTCTCTGATTATTCTTGCTGTGCTGTCTCTAAGCTCATATCCTACTCAGAACAAATGTAAACTGGCTTTTGAACTGTTATATTTCTAGTCAGGAGACCTTGTACTATGACCAGAAAATTGTGATTTAGAAAGTTGATTTTGCAGTTTGAAAATAAGAACTTTACAACTAAAACGTGAAATCTGACTTGTTGTTTAAATAGAGTTTGACTCTACAATCTCTGTCCATGAACTGCTCATTTAAGATTATTAGATGGTAATACTTTGGTTGGTATAAATATCAGTGGGTTTCCTTGCATGCAGAAACTCATGTTTTATGTTGCTGCATTTCTATTAGGAAGTCGAGGGACTAGAGGATCCCAGGTTGATGGTCACAGTAGTAGTGGGAACTACCACGACAGCTGGGAATCAAGGAGTAGCTATGCTGATCGGGACCGCTATGACAGTCGAGATCAAGCAAGGGATTCCTCCTTTGAAAGAAGACATGGTGAACGGGATAGGCGTGACAACAGAGATAGAGGTATTCTGATGTATATTTTTACACATACATGTGTAGCCAAATGTGTATGTATGAATGTGTGTTTCTCTCTCCCTCCTTTTTCGTTTCTTGTTCTTCTGCCACGCCACTGACTCATAAATTACTCATTTGACACCACACGCTGACACTAGTCCTGTCCTTGATATAAGTTAACTTCTGTAGTAAGACCTTTCATTGGCAAGGTATGCATGAATGCTACGGCCTTTCACCCTCCCTATGGCTATATTTTTGGCACCTTATTTGTTTATTCATCCAAGTAGTCTTTAAACAAACTAAACTTCTTCAAGGGATTTCATTGATTTGAATGGCTTGTGTTTTCCTTTGGGGAAAAAAATATAGAGAGCTTGAATTCAAAATTTGTCTTCTTCCTTAAAAAGGTCACTTTTTTAATAGTAAATCCTCCATAGAATTACAATTCAAGACATAATTTCCATAATTAGACCACAGTTTTAACATTTGTCATTCTGAGAAAAATTGAGGTAGATTTTGGTTGGTACTTACTTCTTTGATATGTGAGGAGTCTTTTTAGTATGATTTTGAAATGCAAGCTTGCGAATTTGAGTGTCTTCAACTAGGGCAAATATGTAAGTGTTCCTAACAACTACTGAAACAGCACTTTAAAAAATGAAGTCACTTAAGAAGTGCTGACTATCTGCATCTAATTGTCTAATACACTTCCAGTATTTGATTCAAGTAAGACTTCTGTGTGGGTGTTTTGTCACCAAAACTGACACAACAAATAGGAGTTACAGGACTTCTTTAAAAAATCTAATACTTAGTATGCACACTAAATCATATTATAATGTTACAGGCACTATTAAAAGAATGCAAAACCTGTTCAATGAACTGATTGCATGGATTGATGATTTCCTTTTTCAAAAAAAAAGTGTTATATCCATGGCAGAAATGTCACTCAAGTTGGCTTTTAATTTTACCTGGTAACAGGGGAGCATTAAATCATTGTTAATGCACTCAGAGATGAAAATTGATTCAACTGATGGAAATGCACGTTTTATCGATTTAGTGCTGTCCAAACTGTGCCTGCTCATGCCTGGTGGACATTGTCTCAATTTACAGCAAAGTGCACTCTCAGCTTCAGAGTAATGGACCAAAAAATACCAACCTCTGTTCTTGCCATTTTTTGCTCTTTTGTAAAGTGCTTTTAATATATGTTGTAGGAAAATAGTTTTAATGGTTTGTTCTGGTTCAAATAGTACTCACATGAGCATAGATGTTACTATGAAGTGGTCAAAACTTATAGAAATACTCAAAAAAATATCCAAAATGTAATTAAAAATATGTAGATAAGTCTGTGGAGACTAAATGCAATTAGATAAGTCAGATTGCACTGTTCTTCTGGATCAGTAATTTTCTACGTTTAGTTTTCCCTCTGACTCCAGTTGACTGTCTCAGACTCTGAAAGTGTAAGACTCTGCAATGAATGTGTATGAAAAACTTTAGCAGTTCTGCTTCCCATACCTCATTCTTGCCTCTCTTTTCCTTGTGGATTTGGTTGTGTATTTCTGTGCAGGGATCTCTGTCGGTGATGAGACGGGCCATTATTTCTTGTTTTGCAAAAACTTTTACCGTGTATTATAATTAGTCTGAGTGCTTGTAAAGCACATGACTCCTGATAGGTTTAGGAAGTCAGATTTTTGTACAGAAGACTTAACATTTTGTATATACATCATTCACAGCTTTTTGAGGTCTTACACCAGATTTGGAATTGCTGACTAATGCAATAGTAATAGCTAGCCTGTTAGACATGTTTGTCTTCTGGAGCCATTCAGAAAAATCTGATAGAAAATAATTTTTTATTGTAACTTTCAGAGGAAAGCCCAGTCCCTAAATACTGAAAAATCTTTCAAAATTAGTTTGGCTTTTTGTCATCTTTCCTCCCCAAAGGGAGTTCTGAAGTTTCTGCAGGGAGTTGCTTTTCATTTAATGCAAACCAGTATCTAGATTGTCAAAACAAAGGCTTTTGTGTTTTTATTAGTGTAGTGGAAGCAGCATATATCCCTTTAGCACTTGGTAATCAAACCTGCTTCTCTTGGCAGATCAGAGAGCAAGCTCACCGGTACGACACCAAGGACGAAGTGACGATCTCGAGCGGGATGAAAGAAGAGAAGACCGAAGGGTGGATCGGTCTGATGATAGGAGAGATGAAAGGGCCCGGGAGAGAGAGCGAGAAAGAGAAAGGGACCGGGAAAGGGAAAGAGAAAGAGACCGGGAAAGAGAAAGGGAGAAAGAAAGAGAGTTGGAACGAGATCGTGCTCGGGAACGGGAGAGGGAGAGAGAGCGGGACAAAGACAGGGACCGTGAGCGGGACCGAGACAGGGACCATGACAGAGAAAGGGAACGAGAGAGGGAGAGGGAGAAAGAACGGGAGCGAGAGCGTGAGGAACGCGAAAGGGAGCGAGAAAGAGAAAGAGATCGGGAACGGGAACGCGAAAGGGAGAGAGGTCGAGACCGAGATAAAGAAAGAGACCGCCAGAGAGACTGGGATGACAAAGAAAAAGGAAGGGAAGACCGCAGGGATAAGAGAGAAGATATCAGAGAAGAAAGAAGCTCAAGAGATGTCCATGAGGAAAGAAAATCCAAGTGAGTGGATCTCAATGTTACTTTCAGTCAAAGGAAGAAAAAAGGCAGTCTTTTACTGTTGAATTCCCTAAGTTAGTAAACAGGGGAGTATCATAAGGAAGAAGACATCCTGTTTATGCAGAGGCCTGATCTGAAGCCGTGTCTCCCCTGCATCTCTCTGGTACATACTGGTGGCCCCCAAATCGGTACTATGCTGGTGAGGTTAATGTGATGTTTTGTTAGTGCTGAATCACGGTACTACTCTGTAGCTAACAATGGTGTCAGACAATGTAATTTTCCCTTTTAAGTCTGCTTGAGTGGTCTTGCCTTTAATAATGCAGGCCTTCTTAGAAACATAATAGAAGACTGTGGTACCTTTTGAAGCCTGAAAGTCAAATAGCAGCTAACTAGGTCAGGGTTTGTGATTTTTTTTTTTTTCATTGAATTTCTGTGGAACATGCATTACCTTTGCACTACTAAATTTTTAATACCAGAAGGCTACCAGTGAAGGCCTGAACAATACCCAAGGTTCTTGTATTATGCTTCCTTTACTTATATGGCACTGATTTACTTTTCTCTTTTTTTCCAGTTAGTACGATAAAATTCTCATTGTTCCATCAGTAACGAGCAAAACAGTGTTGCCCTGTGACTGCTTTGCTTGGAAATAAGTAGCAATTTTTGTGTGAGGGAATTGTGGATTCTTATGAATAATCTAATATGGGTTCTCCCTCATTCCACAAAGGGATGAAGTAAACAATCATCTGGGTGGGGACTTAGTTGCCAGCTGGGGTCAGCTTGCGGCAAGGATCATTGCCATAGGAAAAATTGATCATAATAGTCTCATAACTTTTGGACAAAATGGTAGTTATCTTTAGTGTTTGAATTTTAGTTTAAGGTATCTTACACTATGGTCAGAAAATTGATCATACTTTCATTTTTGGAATAACAACTTAAAAAACTACAAAACTTCCTGAGATTTCAAAATGTGTTGTCTTCTGTATGAGGTGCTTAAACTTCAGGAATTGTATTGATGGTAAATTCAAAGAATCCCGAAGAACTTTGATGGTACATATTTGTTCTGCAGGAAGCGTCACAGAAATGAAAGCAGTCCCAGTCCTCGTCAGTCACCCAAACGTCGCCGTGATCACTCTCCAGATAGTGATGCTTACAACAGCGCAGATGATAAAAGTAAGTGAGAGTGGGCTGTCTATGCAGCTGGATTCAGCTGCCCCTCTGTCTTTGGAAAATAACTTGCAATCTTAAATAGAAAAACATGGGGAAAGCCTTTGTAAGTGTTCTCCCCATGTTTTTATGAGCGTTGCCATTTTTTTTAATCTTTATTGTTTATCTTCATTTTGTCACTGTGTGTTGTGTCGGTCAGGTGATAGTGACTTCTGCATCTGCTATTTCAGATTCACGTTTAGCAAAATGGACATAGCTTGTTGCTGCTGCAGAAGTAGAAAAACTCAAGAAATCTAACTGAAGTAATGGATCATATGTTTTAATTGCCACTTTTTTTGGCATGCAGAAGATACCAAATGCTGCTTCCTAGACAATAAAAGTATGTTCTTTTTCGCATTTCATAGATGAAAAGCACAGACTTCTGAGCCAGGTTGTGCGGCCACAGGAATCCCGGTCACTGAGCCCCTCTCATGTTACAGAAGAGCGGCAGAGTCGCTGGAAAGAAGAAGAGCGAAAATCAGACAGAAAGGAAAGTTCCCGGCGTTATGAAGAACCAGAGTTTAAAGAGAGAATTTCCTCAGCAGATAAGCAAAGAGAGCAGCCAGATGCTTCCGAAGGCTCCCGGTCCAGGGTTCAGGAAAATCTTGGGCACCGTCCCTCTGAAGAAAGAGATGCTTCTGATAGAATGCATGATGACAGCAAGAAGAAGTCTAAGGTACAGAAAAAGGCCACAAAGAAGAAGAAAGATGATGACAGTGGGGTGGAAAGGTACGCTAATGAATCAACAACTGAGGAAAGCCAGGTCTTTTCACCCAAGAAAGGTCAAAAAAGGAAAAATGTAGAGAAAAAGCGGAAGAGGTCCAAGGGTGATTCTGAAGTTTCTGATGAAGAAATTGTTCCACACCATAAAAAGAAAAAAGGCCCAAGAACCCCTCCTGTAACTAAAGAAGAATTGGTTGAAGCACCTCCTGAGAAAGCTGTGGCAGAAATCCCCACAAAAAGAGAAGATACAACATTCAGTGACTGGTCAGATGAAGATGTTCCTGAACGTGGTGACGTTGTTGTTCCAGAAAGGAGCACTGAGGATTCCCATAGAAAAAGCCACAGGACGAGGGGAGAAAAGGTGGAAGCCCCTCATGTTACTATCGAGGATGGACCACACCGTAAGCCTGTGGACCAGAAGCGCAGCAGCAGCCTTGGCAGCAATCGGAGCCATGCCTCGAGCAGACTTAGATCCCCTTCCAATGAGTCAGCACATCGCAGTGGAGATGACCAGACTGGACGGAAGAGGATCCTGCACAGTAGCTCTAGAGACAGGGATAGGGACAGGGACAGAGAGAAGAAAAGCTTAGAAATCACTGAACGGAAGTCCAGAATTGATCAGCTGAAACGAGGGGAACCCAGTCGCAGCACATCTTCAGGTAATAAGATACATTTTAGTGAGACTGACAAATCGTTATGTGTACAAATCCCAAATCATTCCTGCATGGCTCTAATTAGTGTGACAGGAGAGGGAGGTGCCATTCATTGTAAAACTAGAATGAATTAGGATTCCTGCAAGCATTACCATAGTTGAAAAGCTGATCCTCAGAGGGTAGGATTACCATTTTGTTTACACCAAAATATTCACTTGGATTCAGTTCATGCTGTCTGGGGAATAAAGTAATTTGTAGGACAAGAAACCTCATAGAAGAGAAAACACATGTGCTGCAGAACATTGAGGTAGTTTTACCATCTAAATGATGTACTTAAATTCATTATTAGCATTAATTTTGATATGGAAATTCCTGAAATTATGCAAAATTAGGTAAATCTGTCATGCTTCCTGTTAGACAATACTTTTAATGCGTGTGGAAATCATCTTTGTTGCAAATGAAAATAATGACAATTACAATTGACTTGTTTTATTTGTGTAATTCCGGGGGGCGGGGGGGATGGCGTGGAAATAAAAAAAGGTAAAATATTTTAAAATTCAAACAGCATAACTAGGTAAATCTCTTCCTCCTAAAGCATTTCAGCTCTCTGTTCTCCTCTACACACCTGAAATGATTTTTCCAAATTCATCATTTGCTAACTAAGGCATTCCTAGCTTTTAGAAGACATGTTTGGTTTTTTTTCTTTTATCTTGTCTGAATTTCTGAGTTAAGTTTGTGTACCTTCAATTTGGCTTCTGTCATGGCAGAAAGTAGCCACTTCAATTCTTTTTTGGAAGTGGGAGAGTTTTGGAGTGAGGCTAAATCTATAAGCAGTCTGAAAGTGTTATTAATTTGAAGATGATGCTTTTGAGAAATATATTTTCATACCTGAATCTTTAAAATACTTTGGTCTAGTAAAACGGTGTTACATTTATGTGTCATAGTCACATACATTTAAAATACTTTATCCAGATCGTCAAGATTCAAGAAGCCACAGTTCAAGAAGAAGTTCTCCTGAATCAGATCGTCAGGTCCATTCAAGATCTGGGTCCTTTGATAGCAGGGAAAGGCTTCAGGATCGAGATCGACATGAACATGATCGAGAACGAGAGAGAGACAGGAGAGAGGGAAGACAGAGAGACTGGGACCGAGATATTGACAAAGACTGGCCAAGGAGCCGGGAACGAGAGAGACTCAGAGAGCGAGAGAGGGATAGGGAGAAACGACGGGAGCTGGAGAGAGAGAGAGACAGACAACTACCTGATACTGCTGAAAGAGAGAGAGAGAGAACTCTTGACATCTCCTCTCAGAAGGAATCAACAAAGCACAGTGAAACAAAACTGGACAGAGATCACGAAAAGGAGTTTGATGGTGTTTGTCGGGATTCAGCAGCTTCAGAGAAGGAAAAATCAGACAAAGATTTAGGATCTTTACAAGGTTTTGAAGACGGAAATGAGGCCGACAAGGTAGAGAGTGTAGAAGGTAAGATACTCTGTGAAAAAACCCAGGCGGACAAATATTTTATTCCTTCTATTTTAGCACTGTGCTGAACTGAGCTGTATTAGAAAAATATTCTACTGAGAGGCTTATTGTCTCTAGCTTCTCTCTACTGTGGAAGCAGACACAATAAGAGAGAAATCTGATGAGCATCTTCCGTAGTGTTAATTGTGTTAGTGTTGTTAATTTCTAAAGAAGTCTTGAGGCAAAGAAGCATAAATTATCTGAGACATAATTTCACCGAGGTGTAATGTTTCTGAATAGACAGTTTGCTAAAGGATAGCACAAACATTTGATTGCCTTGTTATATCATTGTAAGATCTCTTCTTACTTTGGAAGTGACAGGTAATGAGTGGAAAAAAAAAGTATTGACGTGGAACTATTCTTTGGGACTTTTTTTCTGCAGAGCCCCATTATCCTAGAAATGGCTGTCTGATTAGTAGGTGAAGCATATGTATGGCTTGGCATAACAGTCCAAAAATAGCTTTCCTGAGGTAAATATGGCTTCTGCTGGCCCTGGTGGTCCTGGGGAAAATGTACTTAGGATTGATAAATAAAGTAAGTAAGGGGCAAACACTTGACAGACTCTAGAGTTTGTCACATGCATTAGAAGCTTTAACTTTGCGTGGGTAAGGAGTTGGAAAGTGCTTTTAACCCATATCAACAATAAAAAAGAAATGAGTCTAAGTCCAGAGTAACTGATATATGTTACAGTTATGCTCATTGTGTTTACATTCTTAATAATTATCTGTAGTATTTATTGTTAATTTGTGCAGTTAAATCAAATGCTGTCTCAAGAGGATGGTGAGGAATATTAATTGCTTGTGTCTCCTACGTGAGTACTCACAAAGTGGTCATTAGGGTTGACCAGTGTAATTGAGAAAATTCCATTTAAGAAAATTATCTGTGGAGTAAAAGCACTTGAAAAGATAGTATTCGGAGTGAGCCTAGAAAAGTCTTCTCTGTCCTGCTATAATAGACAGAATTCAGCTCTTATTAAACTAGAGGAAAGGAATGGTGCAGTAAATCTGAGAGTACAATGTGGTAACTTCAGAAAAGAGCTAGTGAATGGATATTTTTAGATACATTACCTGTTTCCAAGAGGGCACCTGTAACTAAACAGTCTGTGGATGTTAAATTTGTTCTTAGGTTCAGCCTTTCTGCAGACTTCTAAGTGTTTTAATATGTATTCTTTTGTCTGTTTTTCAAAGGTTTGTTCCAAATTCTGTGAAAATTATCACTTGTAGGAAGTTATGGTATATTTAGGATCTTTTTTTCCAGAAAAATGTCTTTTGTAAAATAGTAGATGGTGTTTCATTTTATTAAAGTGTGCTATATATAGCAAGTTTATGATTGATTTTCTAAGGTTTAGTGTACTTCATTGTCTTTTATTAGTTTGTAACTCCTGTTAACATGGCTCCTTTAGCTGAGTAGTGTGTTGAGTTTTTAATGCAGAATTAATATAAAACTACATTTGCACAAAAGAATGGTAATGGTAATGATAGGGTTATAGTCTAAAAATTATCAAACTTTGACTTGAAATTCACAATGTTTATGTATTAGACAATCATGAATTAATTGCTTAATACAGTAAATTTTTTAATGGGTTCAAGTATGTAGCACTGGTGAGCTAGTGTATCTGGTAGATCAGTGTGGATGCAAAAGATGGATCGTGTAGGCAGTGAATATTTGAAGTTGTAAGACACAAAATGAAATCTGGTGCAGACCACCTTACTCTCCTTTTTAAAAAGGAAAAACTTGCTAGAAACCTAAGTACAATTTCCAAAGCTGATGTTAAGGAGGTATCTGGTATTTACTTGGATGAATTGCTGTAGTATATATTCTAACAAAATGTGTCAGGATATAATAAAATTATTGTTATGTTTTGAACCTTAATGTGTTTGCTGTAGTAATGGGCTTAAATAATGCCTAAGATGATATATGCTTCCTCCAAACCATTGCCAGGTAGTCTGAGTAGTTGATTTATGCTCTGCTAGCATGTCTTTTACTTGCCTTTTCCATGCTGATTTTTAGGTTAGCTGAGGTGACTTCATCTTTTTTCTCTCCCTCTGCAGCTTTTACAAAGGCAAGCAAAAAAAAAAAAATGGGGGCAAACTTGAAACAGCCTCCCTTCTGGTTAAGAGAGCTGGAAGATATTAGAATAGTCACCCACAGGGGAGAATCCCCATCATTTCTGTCCAGTTTATGTGGCACAGCTCCTTGCCACAGTACCATGGTGCAGAACTATAAGAAAGCCTGAGTTCAGAGCAATAGGATTTTTGAATGCTTGAGTCATATCTTTCACTCTTGGAGGTGACAGAATGCCTTCAGATGTTCCTTTTGTGAACTGCAAAGTGCAGCTGTTGAGTGTCTTGTGTTCACAGGTCTTAAGGAACATATTTCCATATACAACACAGGTGTTTGTATATGCCTGTAGTATGTGGGTGGATGGGAGGGGAACAACTAAAAGGCACTTGGCATAGCTTGCTAAAAGCTGTTTTTGTGACTGCCACAAAGAGTCTGAAAACTCTGTGCAGGATTGCTTCAGACAAGATTTCCGTTACCTTTTTGTATTTTGGAGTTTTGTTGCTTCTTCTAGAGACTTTGGATAGGATCCTGCATTTAGATTAATGTGCAAAAGCATCTGAAAGAGTTTGTGGCACTAACTTAGATTTGTATTATAAACTACATGTCAGATATCAGATAATCAACATGTTTCTTGTGCATATAGTCTTCTGTGTGCAGTTTGACTAGTACTGCACCACAATGTATATAAAAGTCAAACTACCAATTGTATATGGGAGAAATGACTTCTCTGTTTCTGAGTTAATACCTGTTTTTGTGTTGAATATACTTGTCCCTAAAAGCTAACAGTTTAGTTTACTAAACGTTTTTGTCTTCAGGCAGCTTAAAGCATGTTTAGAAAACAAATATGATTGCTTTAAAGTGACAGTGTGTATCTGTTTCTGTAGGAGGAGAGGATGAAACAAAGACTAATGATGTACAGTCACTAGGATCTGGTGCTGGAGAATATGAGCCAATCAGTGATGATGAACTGGATGAAATTCTGGCAGGTGATGCTGAAAAGCGTGAGGATCAACAGGAGGATGAGAAGATGCCTGGTAAAAGTATATCAACCCCCCTTTATGATTATTGAATATAAAGAATAGATCAGTTTGCATATAGAGCTGTTGTGATGTTGACAGTATTTCTGAATTAGGAGTGCAGTTTATGAGCAGATTCTGTCTGTGCTTGAATACTTCCCGAATGCATTGTGAAGCATGGAATCTTCTAATTGTCCCAAGTTCAGTTGGGTGATCTGGGCTGTATAGTCAGTGTCATATCATATTTTCTATGAAAAAAGTACTAGAAAAAAAATACAGTTATATGGTTATTTAATAAATAGTATATCTCTCTTCTGAAAAAAGCATCCAGAGTTGAAATATTAGCTTTTTAAACACTCAATTTGAATCTGTCTTAGCATGTTTAGTAGTTCGGTGTCTTTTTTGAATGCGTAAGTGATATGTCCAAATATGCTGGCTAAGCAGGGTCTGAGCAGCCTTTCACAAAGGGATTGCAATAAAAATGAAGCAGATATTAGGGGGGGTTTGTTGTTTGGTTTTTTTAATCCATAAAGCTTTATATTTTAATGTTCCTATTTTCCACCTGTCTTAAGTGATTTTTGATATTTTCACCTTAAGAGTCCAAGAGAACTGCAAAACAGTGTTCATCTGATATATATTTATTTTAGGACACTGCATGTACACAGTGTGTGAAATGAATCAACTGTGGTAAAGGGGTGATGATGTGATAACTCATTCTCTGTCAATGTCTTTGCAGATCCAGTGGATGTTATAGATGTAGATTGGTCCAGTCTTATGCCAAAGCAGCCGAAAGAACCACGTGAGCCTGGGGCTGCTCTCTTAAAATTTACACCAGGTGCTGTCATGCTGAGAGTTGGCATTTCCAAGCGATTGGCAGGACCAGAGCTCTTCACCAAAATAAAAGAGACTTGCCAGAGAGTGTTAGAAAAACCTAAAGGTAATTTCTGCAGGGATTAAACTGTCTTTAATGCTTCGTTAAAAATTCCTAATGAAATGTGTATTAGCTCATTATATTAGGTTTCAAAGACAATAGGAAATGTATAATGAGTATTGTGTGAAAATTACGAGAATGTAGTACAGCAGGATGTCAGTCAAATTACTGTTTCTGTTCCAGCAGTAGTGACGAGGTGTAGACTAATAACCAAGCCAGAAAGTTTTTATCATAGTGGAATATTCTTTTTGTGAGACCATTCATGCTTTCCAAGCCTAAGGTGTGACAGTAGTTTTTTAGAGAGCTAAATATCTTTTTCAGTGAACTAGAAGTAATATCACAAAAGAGAAATAAGATCTCTTATTTTCTCTGAAGGTCTACTGCTTGTCATCTTATTTTCTTTCTGAGGGTCCTCTCTAGAATTCATAGATAGGGGCTTTGGGGTCAAAATGAAGGCCCTGAGGGAAATTTGTATATTATACTTCTGCTAGAACTGGGAAATTCAGTAATATACAGGTTTGGAATTTGGACAAAGTGTGTGTCATAAGACATTCAAGATAGGATGGGCATGAATTGTACCAGTGTTGTTTACTACAATTCTGTAGTGTAAGCAGGACTTTTGCATGAGAAAGAATATTGATTTTTCTCTTTTGCATCCCAGGAACCAGTTTAGCTGCTTGCAACAACTTGCCTGGTAGAACGGTTCTTCTAGAACTGTGAAACATTTGCTTTCTCCAAGATGTTTATGCAAGTTATTGCACTATCTAAATGTTAGACAATTATGCCTTATAAATAACAGTATCTGTGGAGCTCATGCTGCTGGGTTTTGTTTTGTTTTACTCAGAATTCTAGTTCTTAATTTGAAACAATACCTTTTAGTCCCTTCCATTATTTTTCACACAGTTGTCTCGTTAATCTCACAGTCTCGGATAAGTGGTAAAGAAAACCCCAAAAACTTCTTGTCCTCCATCAATGTTACTGCTTGTTTGAGCCATTTAAATTGTATAACTGTTAATTGTGGTCTGTTGCTACTGCTTCTACCTTTTTTTTTCTTTTCCAAGTCAAATTAAATACTGAGTCTTCCTGAGCATGCAAACTAATATGGTAAAGGATGAACTATGCCTTTCTCTCTGTAAGCTTTAATTTTGCTGTATAGTTAAGCACTTCTTACCAGGGATTCCTTGCAACAGCAACTGCACTGCAGAATCACTCCACCTGGCTGTTTAAAATGATACCCGAAATAATCTCAGCAGTCCTTGCATGCTTCCCTACAAATAAAGTCCTTAGTAATAATAGGAGGCTCTCCAGCACTGCCTCCGGACTGTCTTAAGTGTACTCAGATTCAGCAGAATTTTGTTCTGGGGAGGAAGGGGGATTTGAAGTGCTTCTGTTGGTGTCCCTTTGGTGTGTGCAGTGTCTCACACGTTGAAGTTGCTACACATGGGAACTGTCAGTAGGCTTTCAAGTGTATGCACTTCCTCTATAATCTGCCAGGTGAATGTTCTTTGTATAGTAATTACACAGCCACAGCACATGTATTCTAAAGAAAGGCACAAATATGGTGCCCTGAAAAGTGAATGGTTTTGAGCTAGGTGTGTTTAGTGTGTTACAGTGTAAACCTATCATGTTCACTTTGGACTTCTTCATAGGGGTATAATTTGTTTCTCTTTCTTGTTCCTGAGTTTGCTGTTCCCGTCTTTGTTCTTGTTGAGGATGAAGAGTTTCTGGTAATACTCTGAAATGCAGAAAGAAAGGAAATTATAGCTAGTTTCAGGGTGGGGTTTTTAATTATTTTTTCCTTGGAAACAGAAAACTGCAGTATGTGATAGAACTGAGATTTGTAGCTGACTTGCCCTCTATCTATTACATACAATTGTTCTCTCTAAGGACATGCTTACTTGCCAGATACGCTCAGCAAGCATCTGGCACCTAGGGAGACTCTGCAAGCTGTCCGTGTTAACTTTGAAGTGGCCTTTTTGTGTCTTGTCACTTATTTCCATTTTTTGATGGTCCATTGAGGTTGCCTTGATGAATTGAGTGCAGTTCTCTTTAACCTGCCCTTCATTTCATGTTACTTTTTTGTTTCTTTTCACCTTGTTTAAAAACTAGTCTTACTGAGCTTCATCCAAATTCTGAGTAGTTTAAAACTGCATCTTTGTCCTGTTCTGTGTGCACACTGCCAAACTGCTGTAGCAGTCTTTGCTTTTAGATTCTACATTTTTCTTTAGGTTTCTTGGCAATTCTGCCGAGTTATTAAGTTCCCTGTTGTACACCCAGCTTTACTATATAGAGGCAGCTGGATTGGATTTAGTCACATACCTTATCTTTTGTTTCTTTCTATTATATCACAATCTTCCTATTTATTGTAAAAGAGTTATAAGTCAATGAACTTATAATGGACAATGGACAATGTGGTCCAGCTATGTGCACTCTTTTTGGTTTTGTCTGCATTTCATAGAAACAGACTTGTTGCAGAACAAGATTCACTTCAGGATCCATCTTCTGTAGAAGTGTTCTATATGCCCACTGTTTCTTCTGGTCAGTGTGCTGGTTAAAATAATTTGAGTATTGTTAACAAATGCTTGAGGTGAGGCAGTAGGAAGGGGTGGTTCAGTAGCATCTGTTGACTTGTTCGCCAGTTTCATCCACCACATACGGAAGAATTATTTTAGATAGTTGTATTTTACTTCTGTATAGCCATACAAACCCTGCATTGACACTGGTACACTTATCTGATGTCTTGCAGAGAAGTGAAACTTAGACTGCTTTATGATTAATGCAGGTGGTAAACACCTTTCGTCCGTCACACATGTCTGAACATAAATCATACCCTGTCTTCTCTCCAGAGCTGTCACTTGATTTTTAGGCGTCTCAGTGATTGCTGTCTCAATATTGCTTTCCAGTGCTGAAGCTAAATAGGATACCCATCCTTGCCTTTGAATGGCAAAAGATTTGTTTGTTATAATATGTAATATCCTTTTTCTCCAAAACTCAATATTGTTTAGAAGGCAGAAATACAAATAGTAAAACTTTAAGAAATTTCATATTACTGTGTATTGCTGTTCAAAAACACCATGTATGTGTTAATCCCTGCAACTATCAATTCTTTCTAGATGCAGAAAACCTTTTTGAGCATGAACTGGGGGCATTGAACATGGCAGCACTTCGACGAAAAGAAGAGCGGGCAGGTCTTCTCAGTAACCTGGGTCCTTGCTGTAAAGCACTGTGCTTTCGGAGGGATTCTGCCATCCGTAAGCAGCTCATGAAGAATGAAAAGGCAAGTAGAGTGCTTGGTCAAAGTGTGGTAACACAGATTCCACTAAGCAGAGCATTTCTCTTTGGAGATAATTTTTGTGTTTGTTGTTTTGAAGCAGACCTAGTCCTTTAAATAATTAAGAGATTTTTATTTAGAGAGGTTATAGGGTGTTGGGTTTTTTTAACTTAAAATGAGAGGTTAATTAAAGTTTGAGACTTTGAAACAGTAAGCACTGTTTCTTCTCATTTGGGGATTTAAGTTCTGGAGATACATTTTCTGTATTTAGAGACTACGTAATAAAAATAATTGGGTATAATACAATTTCAAAGGTAATTGTTGAATAATTCTCCTGCTTAAGATTCCATGTACTTTTATAAGAATTGTAAGAACTCAAGTTAAAATTTAAAGAAAAATTACCTGAGCCATTTTTGCTACTACAGTAGGATTTATGATCTTGCATGCTAATAGGAAAATCGTTAATTTCACCACTTGCGTGTTGAAAGCCATTGTTTTCAGTTCTTTCTCTTTTTTTCATTTTTAATTTCAACAGGGTGCAACAAAACAAACTTATACAAATTCTGCAGCAATGGACAGTGACTTGTTACGGTTGAGTCTACGGTTATTCAAGCGAAAGACTGTGTGCCAGGTTTCTGGGCAGGAAAAAACAGAGGAGAGTAAAATTCCACAGCCAGCTATCCAGCAGGAAGTGTGTGTGACTTGAGCAAATGACTGCAGTGGCACTTACTGGTTTATTTCTCACTACCAGTGTTGGTATTGCTGTTTAGAACTGATTGGTTCAAAAGTGGCTGTAGAAGATGGAAGAAAATACTCAATTTGTACACAGATAAGGGTGTGAATAGGAGGAGTGAAAAATAAAGACTTTTGTGTGAAGGTCTCTGCAACTTTTGTAATACTGAATCTTAGACTGTAACATAAACCTGTTTTACGGTGCATAAAGTGTAATAATGTGAAGATGTCTGGTTTTAGCAGTTTATAAACCACCTGATGTTAAACTGAAGAAAACTGTCTGGGTATCTTTTTCCTTATTATGAATGGGTTTGTCCACTACCACATTGGTCCCTCAGTACATGGCTGGAATTTCTTAAATCGTTCATTCCATAGGAATCTGCCTCCACTTTCCAATGCCTCTGGTGTGGATTTGGACCAAACTCTGTTTTCCATCTTTGACATAGATTTTCTTTAATGTCATGGACACAAAAATGTAGTCTAGTCAGTTACGGCTCCCCTTCTTGAAAGAAAGTTTGAAAAAAACCTTCAGGAAATAATTTATGACCAGTTTTAGGTGCCTGTATTTAGGAGACTAAGTGCATTTTGGAAATGCTGGCTGTTTACAAAAAGCAGTAACAAGTGCATACTAAAAAGCAGCTGAAGGACAACGCAGTCACTGGTCACAGCCAGCATTGCTTTATGAGGGAAAAGTCCTGCTTGTCAAACCTAATTTCCTTTTACAATGAGGTGTAACCCACCTAGTTGATCAAGGGGAGACAGTTAATGTAATCTTTTTGGATTTCAGTAAAGCTTTCAATAATGTCTCTCACAGGATCCTTCTGGACAAAATGTCCAGCACAGCTGGATAAACACATCATGTGGTGGGTGAGCAATTGGCACACGGGTCAAGCACAGAAGGTAACAGTGAATGGGGTGACATCAGACTGGAGACCTGTCAGTAGTGGGGTTCCACAGGGCTCCTTCTTGGGCCCTGTGCTATTCAGCGTCTTCATAAATGACAGAGGACTGGAGGAGATGCTGAGCAAGTTTGCAGATGACACAAAACTCAGGGTTTTGTTGACTCCCCCAAAGGCAGGGAGGCCCTGCAGAGAGACCTCGGCAAATTGGAGGGCTGGGCAATCACCAACCATATGAAGTTTAACAAAAGCAAGTGCTGGATTCTGCACGTGGGATGGGGCAACGCTTGATTTATGTAAAGGCTGGGGAATGAGAGGGTGGAGAGTAGTCTGTTCAGCCTGGAGGAGACTGAGGGGAGAGCTCATTGCAGTTTACAACTTCCTTGTGAGGGGAAGCAGAGAGACAGGCCCTGATTTCTTTGGTGATCAGTGACAGGAACTGAGGGAACAGTGTGAAGCTCAGTCAGGGGAGGTTTAGGTTGGATATTAGGAAAAAGTTCTTCACCCAGAGAAGGTGGTTGGGCACTGGAACAGGCTCCCTTGGGAAGTGCTCACAGCACCAAGCATGTCTGAATTCAAAAAGCATTTGGGCAACATTGTGAGGCACATGGTGTGATTCTTGTGGGTCCTGTGCTGGGCCAGGAGTTGGACTTCAATGATCCCTGTGAGTCCCTTCCAACTCAGGACATTCTATGATTCTATGCTATATTTTGCATTCTGTTATATCTATTAGGGCAGATCAATCCCATGCAGCAATTTGAGTGGTTTTTACAGTTGATGAGTTCCAGGAGTTTTTGCATGATTAGAGACTCATCAAGCCTTGGCTCAAATTTGTAAGAATTGTTTTCAGTTTGCGGAGTTAATATCTTGTGAGATTTTTGGATTATACCAGTAAGGTGTGTTTAGGTAGTCTGTGAAGTCCTCCATATGGAACCAAGACTTCTAAAACTGCAGACTAAGTCTCTGTATGCACCTCTGTATTTTCCCTGCATTTAAACCTGAACTGTTGCTTTCAGTTCTGCTCAAAGAGGATGGGGGAAAAAAATCCATAGTTATACCTTGATACTGGCTTGCTACAAAGCAACTTGCTTTCATTTTTCTCCTTCAGGTTGAAAATGAGTTATGAACCACTAAGTTTTTTGACAGTTGGTTTATATTAGTTTCTTACCCTTTTTCTCCACTTGGAACCAGCATGTTGAGGTGGGATGCTGAGTGTGCTGTCTAACAGCAGGTCTGTCTCACCTCTCTTGTGGTTACTGACAGTTGTATTGGCTTCAAGGAAAGACCTAACTACAAATAGCAATTCACTTGAAATACAAAGATTTCTTACTATAATGCTTTCTGTAACATCTCGTACATAAGTGTTCAGTAAAATGCTCTTAAACTGCATTTAAAGAATTGTTAAAGGGGGCCAGGGCTGGGGGGCGGGGAAGGTTATTTCTATTTTTGTAGGTGCCCACACACCAATGTATAATAATTGTGTCAAATATAAATTACATGAGAAATAGTTACCATTTGTTTGATTGTTATTAAACTCTGATTCAGGCAAAACTTCTTCTGTTTTTCACTTGCTGGACATTTTTAACCTGCTAAGTATTATTTTTAATGTCATTGGAAGTTTCATATACTCATAAAAAATAGCGTGTCTTAAACACACCAGTACCTGAGCTAGAGTTAACAAACCAATTCAGCATTTAAATGCATTCTGACCTGTTTTATAGCTACAATAATGCTACCTTTAAGCTGAAAGTATTAGATCATTGCTACCAATTATGTTAAAGCCTATTTTAATCTCTGTCTCTAAAAGACATAAAAATGTTTGATAGCTAGAAACAGCTTTATCTAAGACCGCAGTACACAAAATAGATTCATGGTGTGGCATTTAATTACGCTGTGCTTTAAACACTCTTCCTGTAAAACAGTCAAGGTGTGTACATGCACTCAGTTTGCAGAAGAATATTTCACATTACCCTAGAAAATGGAGAATGAAGTGAGTTTGATGGGCTGCTGTGTTTCCTGAAGTGATGGTGTCCTGGCAAAGCCAGTGCTGACCTGTACCACCATGTGTTGGGATTACACAAAGAGCAGTGCTGAAGTCTTACACACCCTTGTTTTGATTCAGTTTGCAGCACTTATGAGTGCAGAAGTGTGGTACAGTAGTGGCAGAAAGCATGCCTGTTCCTGTCAGAAGCATTATGATTTTTGCTTTTTTAAAGCAATTTCCCATCACCTGGCAGGAATTATTGTACAGGTAGAGCCCAGTAAGTGTGAAGTTTCTGTGCATGAGTATTTTTGCCTCCATAATTTTCACTAAAAATAATGTATATTTTGCAGTGAATATAAGTTAAAAACTGTCATTAGGTGATTTTACAATAGCTTTAGGAAAAGGAGAATTGCCCACATCCCAGTTTTGGAAAAAAGTGTGAAACTGGTCAGAATTGCAGACCTTGGTTTAGGGCCTCCCATCCCCTTCCCTGCATTGGCCATCATTTCTCTGATGGAGTCTACCCACCCTTTCAGCCTCTTGCATCTCTTTATTTCTCCCCATTTATCTCCTGCCTTGATTTTGTAGATAGAAGAATTCTAGTCCGTTTCACATTTTGTAAGGCTTCAGGAGGGTTCACAGGAGCCTGTAAAATGTTTCAAGCAGTGGGGCATGGACACGGCTGAATGTGTGCCTTGAGTGCCCTTGGGTGCTCCAGCTCGAAGTCCGAAAATGCGAAGAATCTTTCCCACTCAGTTTCTCCTTTTAAGCTGTGGCAGCAACTTTAAAGCCGTCCCTGTACCAAATTGGAGATGTCGGCTCTTTCTGCTGCTGAGCCCATGCTGTGCCTAGTTGGGTGATAAATTAGTTTTAAGCATCCCTGAGGTGCAGCGTGGAACGTGGCGCTGCAGAACAACAAGCTGCTGCGTGTGCTGGTAAGATGAAGCAGGCTTTCACCCAGGTGAAACGCTGTGCCCAGCTCCTGTAGCCATAATGGATTCACAGACAGCAGATTTTTAGAGCCTCAAGACACGAATGGGACTATGACCTGTATCTTGGGATAGTGTCATGTTCATTATCTCAAATAGTACTTTAGGGCTATTACCGCTTCAGCTAGTGGAGGGGGATACGGATTTTGACAGTGGGCCATCTGCTCAGTGTACTCAAAACACAGAGTTTAAACAATTTTACTAAATTAAGGCTTTTATTTGAATTGCCTTGACGCCGTTGTGCTCTCCTTTTTCTGAAGGGGTGCCCTTCAGCGGAGAGCAGGCTGGCTGGAGCTGTTCTGCCTGTGTGAGGCAGGACACAGTATGTGTGTTCAGTTCCAACAGTTGCTACCAGCCAAAAGAGTTCAGCAACCTCCTGTTTTGCAGTAGCAGTCAAAGTCTGCTTTTCAAAGGGTCTTTGTACGTTTTCACTGTTAGAGGTCTTTGTTTTAATGCAAAGGGGAAGCCTAAGGAGATGGTACCAAATGCTTGGGTTTGGTACACACATATAGTAGGTAAGGTATTGTGGGCAGTGTGGGCATCCAAGGTTTTTTGGATGCAATTTCAGGTGACATACTGAGAATGACTAACAAACTGTTAAAATATTAATAAAAAGCTCTAAACAAAGCCCTAAACTCAAAGCAGTGGGACCAAACATCAAGATGCAAGGGGTTTCTTAAACAACTAGCCTCCAGAGAATTTGGAAATTTGTGCTATCAAAATCAATAAAGGAGGCCAATTGTGCAGCAGAGACAAGTGCTAAAATAGCATTCAATACCTAAATGCCTAAAATTTTATGGAAGACGACTGTTTCTATACTGAACAGCCAGTATCATTGCCTCTGCCTTATCAGTAGGGATCAATCGATGAAAGAAGGAAGATAAATGTATTCTGGGAAAGTTTAATTTCTTGATATCAGCTCCCACTGCTGGGGATGCACCTAGTACACGCTTACTTGTTTTCCTTAGTGATGAAGTCAAGCTATAATCTATAACGAGTGAAGTGTCAGAACACATGCTAGTACAAACTGCTGTGGCACAGAGAAATGAATGCTGCCAGATTTTAAGTGTATGTTGACATATGAAAGGATTGTGATGGTTGCAAGCATGCAGTTCCTAAACAAGGGATGATTGAAGCAATGGGTTTTGGATGGGAATTTTAACAAAGCCGGCAGCTCTGGGGGGAATGGAAAATGCGCTTTCTCATTAACTTCATGATAAAAGTTGTTGTTTGAATGTATTAAGGGTACGAGGAGTGCTTGGGGCACTGCATGGGAAATACTTGAGGTAGGGAATAAAAGAAATTGGACAAAACTGAGTACCACAGGTTGTAATTGTCAGCCTGGGAGTGTGGCTTCACACTCCTAGAAACCAGGAGCTCACTCATCAGAACGAGGGAGACTGAAGGATCATGGTGTGCTAACTGAGCACGTGATGCACTGATGAAATACTCTGGAAACAGGCTGTGTAACCATAACATGGTTCAGGATGGGTTTTACCAGCAGGGAAAGGAGTAGTTTCACTACCCTGTAGTACCTGCAAGCTCTCACCTGGTCTGCAATGATCTGCTTCCCTCTGCTTGCCAAAGCTGGATTCAACTTACAGACACAAGGAGCCCTGAAAATGAGGAGAAGCATGAAATAGAAATTCTGTCTTCTGAAAAACTGAGACGGTGAGAAATGGGGAGAAAAAACTGAAGGTCAGCAAAAGAACAGGTGGACCTAAGCTTCTCATACGTACTTTTAAGACAGCTACTGAGAGTCCCCTGGGGACCCAAATAGCTGCACACAAGGATTTACCTTCTTGCTGAGTTGAAAAGGTGCTTTGTGTCAGTATGAAACCTGCAGTTGGCTCTATCTTAGACATCATTCCTGTGTCTGTGTCTTGCATGATCACAGAAAATGTGTTAGCAAGAGGTTTCAGAGGACTTTTGAAATGTCTCACACAAGGTTACTAGAAAAAAATTAAACTGTAGTGAGTGATGAATAAAGAAATGACATGAATTTAAAATTAACTGGGAAACAGAAGGTAAAACAGAGAATTAAATGATCATGTCTCATCACAAACAGCTCACAGCGGGTGACCTCCCTATACATTTGTAATCTGGGAAGGAGTTGACTGAGAAGCAAGATGAGAGGATTTGCAAATCACAGTTGTGAATGTGGCCCATTCATTTAGCTCATTTCAAATCCTTCTGCGAGTCAGCACCAAGATGTCCAAATTGATTCTATTTGATTTGCACGGCAAGGGTGTGGTAGTGGGAAGGGCTACAGGGATGGCTTCTGTGAGAAGCTGCCAGAAGCTTCCCCCATGTCCAACAAATAAAATGCCAGCTGGCTAGAGACAGAGACAGACCCATTGTTGGCCGAGACCGAGTCCAGCAGCAGTGGTGGTAGCACCTCTGGGATAACAGAATTAATAAGGGGGAGAAAAAACCCTATGCCATTGCAGGTGGAGAGAGTAGTGAGAATATGTAAGAGAAACAGCCCTGCAGACACCAAGGTCAGTGAAAGAGGACAGGGGGAGGTGCTCCAGGCTTCAGAGCAGAGATTCCCCTGCAGCCCAACACAGTGAGGTGGCTTTGCCCCTGCAGCCCATGGAGGTACACAGGGGAGCAGAGATCCACCTGCAGCCCATGGAGGACCCCACACCAGAGCAGGGGGATGCCCGAAGGAGTCTGTGACCTTGTGAGAAGCCCATGCTGGAGCAAGCTCCTGACAGGACCTGTGGCCCCACGGAGAGACAAGCCCACTCTGGAGAAGGTTTTCTGGCAGGACTTGTGACCCTGTGGGGACCCACACTGGAACACTTCATGAGGAACTGCAGCCCATGGGAAGGATACACGTTGGAGTTTGTGAAGGACTGTCTTCCATGGGAATACCCCACACTGGAGCAGGGGAAGAATGTGAGTCCTTCTCCTGAGGAGAAAGGAGCAGTAGAGACAATGTGTGATGATGAACTGACTACAGCCCCCATTCCCCATCCATCAGTGCTGCTGAGGGGGGGGAGGCAGAAAATTTGAGAGTAAAGTTAAGCCCGGGAGGAAAGGAGGGGTGGGGGAAAGGTGTTCTAAGATTTAGGGTTTATTTTTTGTTATACTACTCTGACTTGATTGATAATAAGTTAATTTTCCCCAAATTGAGTCTGCTTTGTCCATGACAGTAATTGGTGAGTGATCTCTCCCCGTCCTTATCTTGACCCACAAGTCTTTCACTATATTTTCTCTCTCCTGTCCAGCTGAGGGGAATAAATAGGGCAGCTTTGGTGGGCACCTGGTGTTCAACCAGGGTCAATCCACCACACTGACATATCACTCAAGCAGAAAATTTAATTAATGTCTATACCTTACAGTGTCATAAATTTGTAATATTGGTGTCAGAAAGAACCCTATAGTTCACAGAAAAATTCAACCTGATACAGAGGGATGTGTGTAAAGCCAAAAATAGAAGAATACACAGAAAAGATGATGTATGGAAAGGTAGAGACTGCATATGAGTAGTTCTCAGTGCAAGAAACATTATTGCAAAGCAGGCGAGAACTTGGGGAAGGCATGGAAGATGTTTTATCAAAGATACTAAAATTCTTGGGACTGTGTCCTTGGAAGGGAAAGGAGAAATAGTAGATATTACTAAATCATGTGAAATAATGGTCCAGAGAAAGGAGCACAGAAGATACCTTTTTGTTGCTCCTTATGATAGAGCTCAATTGTAATTCAGTAAAATTAAAGGTGGCAGAACTGAATAATAAAATGGAAATTCCTGTTTTCCTCATAGTGCCTAATTAGGCTTAGAGTTCAAGTTGTAGGACATTGGAGAAGTTACAATTTATCAACCTTTTAAGAAGCACTGAGCATGCTGTGAGCATATACAGCTGTTCCTAAGAGGTAAACTAAGGCTGCATCTAAACCAGCTTACATTATATGAGTTTTTGTACAATGGTGAAGACTCTCAGGCATTGCGAGATTCTGGTACCCAGCAGTTTGTTTCTGTGTGAGCAAACTGTCCTAGCTTCTGAAATAGGACAGCTGCCTGTTAGGAAAAGCCTCTGACCCAGCGGCCAAATCACATGGGGCATTTGCTTGTGGAGAATTCAAGTTGGGACGGGCCAGGTTCCATCACACAGTCATTCAGACTCAGAAAATCACGTTCCTGTGCTCGGAAACCGTCCTGGGCATGTTTGAATCTTTCAGGGTGTAGGCTTAAACTGCTCATCTCTTGAAGACTGTAAGAGCTGCTGAGCAGGCTATGTCAGCCTGTGTCTAATTCTGGTAGAAAAAGGAAGACTCTATCTGATGGCTTTTGAATTTCCTATTGAGGTGTCTGGTTAAGACCACTGTAAGAGAGAGATAAACTGACAGATAACACGCCTGACTGTGACATTTTTCCTGCATGATCTGAATTTCTATTTTTTTTTCTTTATAGAAAAGGCTTTTTTGCCAGCTTATCCCAAAGCAAGTTGCCCAAATAATAAATGCACTGTTAAATTCACACTTAGCAGCAACTATTCTCTTCTCCACTCTTTCCCCAAGAAGTGGTACCCCTCTTTGCAGATCTCATCTGATGCATGAACTGTCAAAACATAAATGGGCAACTGTGACTTCTCCGCTGTCTGCTCTGGAATGATAGCATAATCTATTTGCTGTATTCATGCCCTTAACTTCCAGTTTTATTGCTATAATCTAGCCCACTCTTTTTTTCTTTCTTGGTGCACAAATTATGAAGATGGCCTTGCCTATCCGTCAGTGGAATCTAAAGTGCCTGCAGTGTGTGTGTGATGCACAGTTCTGTCTTGTTGTTTGGTCTAGTTAACGCTGCATTCATAACTACACATAAAAAATGGGAGTGCTGTCTGACGACAGCTTAGCATGAATCACTTCATCCTCTAGCCCAAATAGAAGCATGGAGTCTTCGCAGATCTGAAGCTTAAAAAAAGGGGTGATAAACATTGCTTTTAAAACATTTCTAAACCTCTTTAAAACAGCTGTTTTGTTCATTGTACGTGATTCAATGGGCACGTGAGCCTTCTCCTGAAACACAGGACTGATGGCATCATCAACATTGAAATGTCATGGAAGTGCTACGTAACCACAAGATTGATTCACAAGGAAATGCTCAAATTAGGGTCCCACTTCAGCACTGTTTTAGGAAAAGAGATTTAATACTGCTTAAATATCAGAAGAGCATAAAATAGCCTGATTTTGCTTAAATTACTGGAGCCTATAGCACAATGTATTGGGTAGTTAACAAATTGGACAGACAATTTGAGAGTCAGACTTTTTTTTTCAGGCAGCAGGCATACATCAGTTCCAGGCTCGGCTCAGCCATGCACATCTGGACAGAAAGGAAAGATCACATTTATGTATGGGAGTTTCAACTCTAATTTTCACCTGTATAAACCAATGTAAAGTGTGAAGAGAATGACATGATAAAATTGATGTACTACCAAAGTGATAAATCCAGTATCTGAAAAGATGGGTTTTTTCCCTGCTTTCTTCTGAACCATAGAAATTGGTTTTCAGCTTTTCACCTGAGAACAGCAGAGAAGAATTTATCTGGTAGGATTATTTTTTAGTTTTGAAATATTTTGTGTTGCTCTAAAAGTACCTAATCGCTGTTGTATTGATTTTTGTAGCAAAAAAAATAAAAAAAAAAAAAATTAAAAGGAATATTACTTAAAGAGCAGGAATTTCCTTCGCTTTTGTCCTTGATTGTTACTGAATTACATATATATGCTTTTACTACAGTTTCCAGAGGGTAACTGGTCCAGTCTGGCTGTGGGACACAGTCAGCAGAGTTTCTGCCATGATGTAAAAACCTGTCATGTGCCTCTGTGGTGGTCTTGGTGCCACAGAGGGGCCGTGGGCTCAGGGTGCTGCTCCTGGCCATGTGCTGGAGAGAGGGCAGCTCAGATGAGAAGCATCAATGTGTTGGCCACGGCCCCGTGGGCCTGGTCACACCTCAGGCTGCCCATGGGCAGAGGTGTCCCAAATGTTAGCAACTGGCAGGTTTAGGAGGATTTACATGATGTCACTGTTTTTAAGCAGGGCATAAAAGCACAAGGTTTGCAGCTCCAAAGGAAATATTTTATCTGGAGGCGTTGTAACCTACTTTAATCTGATAAATGCTGACATGGTCCCTTAAAGGGATGAAGGAGAAATCAATGTAACCCTAAATTAATTTGAATTGTTGGGGTTTTTTTCCTTCTCCTTCTTCAAGACTAGGGTAGCTTTGTGATTCACTGATCAAGAGCTGCAAAAGTTTCTTTCCATGCTTACAAAATTAATTTTTTTTCAGGTTTTGACCTGGATTAATGGTGGGCAGAGCATAGCCTGATACATAGCCTGATCCCAATTATTTCTTAGCTGTGACCCCTGACCTGCTCCCTCCCTCTGCTGCTGGCACATGCTGCTGTCTGTGGGCTGGCAGCTGCAAGAAAGCTTACTGGAAAAGGAGTCACAGAAGGGTTATGAGACAGCAATAGAAAGCTGTTGTAAACAAAAACATTCAAAAAGCCAATAGAAGTGCTAGGCATGCTTAAAAATACATTGCAAAGAATATTAAGAAGACCAGTGTAGATCTATAGTTATCTTCAACATGGCCTGCTTTCTAATTGAGTCTTAAACCCCCACTGTTTAAATGACTGATTTTCTATCTACATGGATAAATTTACTTTTTCCTTTTTTTTGGCAGAAAGCAGTTTATGAACATTGGTCCTGTTACAAATCCTGAAGTACAATTTACATTGAAAATAAAACCTTTAACAATTGCTAAAACAGTTAACCAGCTCACTAGAACATTCCCCATCACAGATCTAGCCTTAGGAAGTTAACTAACAAACATGTTATTAACCACTGATGAGCTGTTTGGAAGAGATCATTGCTTAATTAATCTTTGTACTGAGCTAATAAGAGTGTTAAATGGGCCTCTCTGTTGAATTGGGTTGTTAATACAGATTGCAAGTTCCCTCAGGGGGAAATCTGAGGCCAACATGACATTAAAGTTAGCCATCCAACAAAGAAGATATTTTAGGCATTAAAAATAACAAAGCCAAACAAATCCATTAATAATGTCATAAGATTCAGTGGCTGTGTATGTATGACTAAGTGTACGTGCATGTATGAATTACTGTGCTCTTTCCTCTCCTGGTAAGAAAGCTTTATCAAAAATCTTATTTAGATTCAGTGTTTTTCATCACTGTTCTGTTGCAGCGTAAATTAAACTTGTCACACTTATCTGTAGTAAGCAGAATCTGCTGATCAGGAAGGCAAAATCTGACACAAACTCTAATATCATCTGCTTATCCTAAAAAGACAAATAGGATCAAAAATTTCTTCTCATTAGTGAACTGGATAAACCTTCTGCTTGATACAATTTGATGCCACGGTGAAAGGCAGTGTGACCAAATTGCCCTTGTCCTTCATAGCATTTTTAGCAGTGACCACTCAGGTTTTAGCCATGAAGCAAGGTGTCCATACTTAATATTAGACATTTGTTTTGGAAGGTGTTATAATTCTCTGCATGAGAAGTTGCCTACTGCCTTGAACTCCCTTTTAACATGCATGCTATATCTTTTGGGAGAAGAGAAAGATTCCATAAAAAGAAAGGTTGGAAAGGAATAATTTTGCCCTTGAATGTCTGGTCTTAGCAATTCAGAAGGGATATTCGTCTGTCACTACAGTCACTTCCACACTGGTTCCTGTCTCTCATGAGACCAAATTTCTTCCTTACACCCAGCTCAGAGGTGCTGACTCTGTATATGCCTGCATCCCATAATCTGAATATTATGCTTGATGTATGATTACATTTATTTTGTATGAAATGATGTCAAAAAAGACTAAGCAAAAAAAGTATAACAAGAAAGTAGCAATATGGCAAAAATGCATTCCTTCATGCATACCTATGTGTCCAATGTTTGGGTTTTATCTTGTCTAAATTCCTGCTGGCCTCATGCTTAATGTACTGCACACCTCCCCTTCCCAAAGCCTGGGCATGTCTAGATGAGGTGAAATCCTTGTTTGCCTGACTCCTCTGTGACTAGCCTTTGACATCTCACAGGTTTCTTTTATGGTCTTTTGCTAGGCACACTTGAATATTGATACAAGTCTTGCACTTAGGGATTGTGGTCACAGCACAAATCATCACTTAGTGGTCTGTTGACTCATTTCTCTGTGTTGTCCACGCTGTCTCTAATGCATCACATTGAAGCACCAAGGCAAAACTTTCTTGATTAACATATCCTTGGAGACCTCTAAATATTGCCTCACTTCATTACTACTGCAAAATGATCAATATGCTTCACCAAAATTAACTGTACACTGGACATCTCCCTGGCTGGATTACTGTGCTTATTTTATTTCTCAAGGATAATGATGGTTTGTTCCTGGACAAGATGTTATCCTGGTTGTAGGCACAGCTGCAGAGTCTCTCTGTCCTCTGTTTTTTTTCAGGAACAAGCCTTAGCTGCTTATCAAAAATAGTCTGTGCATGTGCACATGACTTCTGTTTGGTAAGAGCTGAAATTCATAAATGGGATTTGAGTGGTTAAAATAACATACCCCTGTGCTCTTTTAAATGTCAGGATGAAGGCTGGAACATCCCTGACTGTCTACAGCATATGTTCACAAACCAGAGATGTTTTTCTACCCTTCATTTCACGCTTGCCTTTTAATGTAGTAACCAAAGCTCATCTTAGGTGTACAACTGCATATTAGCGAGACGGTTTTGTTACACATAATTAATATCACTCTAGGCAGACATTTTCTCATTTATTATTTCCAGTTGCTTCATGGTTATTAAACTGCTACATTTCAAGTGTGGACAAGTGTCCATGATGATATACAGAGGTCTGTTAAGTGGAAAACTTAGAGGTGCCTTCATATTACTCAGATCCCCAAGGAATACTGCTGCGGTGATGCTGTCTTCAAATACATATTTGACCTACACTTAGCATGCACTGTTAAAGGTTAGAATAAATATACATGTTGTCTCTGCTTATTGAGCAAAACTTTAGACATTAAGAGAACATGAAAGGAGGTTCCACTGGTCTCCCAGCTAACACAATAAATTGCTTATGCTGGATGCGCCTGCCTGCCTCAGCTCCGCTCCACTCATCCATGCTGCTGTTTTTCCATACATGCATTCAAAGAAATCCATTTACATGGAAATACAGCTCACTAGTTAAGCCTTTGCATTGTAAATCCAGCTTAAATATTACCAGCAGTGCTCCCTGCTGTGCATCAAGGTCCAATAAGCCACTCCTTCACGTTGTGGGTTGTGGGCCCCATTGCATGTCCGGTGTCTTCTACCCTCTCGCTTTCCATTGTACCTTCTTCCATGAGCAATGCTGCGTCCCTCCTGCTGCAGCAGAGGCCAGCTGAACTGCTGCAGTCAGTGCAGGAGCCTCTCAGACACACCACCACACGCTTGTCCATGTGTTGTCCTCAGTAAAATCTTATGAATGCTATTCTTGCAGGATCCTTTCTGTACAGAAAGAATTAGATCCCGAAGGAGTGTAACCTTCAGTGTAGAGATCTAAGTGCCAAGGTCAAAGAGTGCAAAACCTCATCCCCTCCCACCTCACCCCCACATCTGTTGTTTGGACACTATCAGCTGGGTCTCAACAGTGACAGAGCTTGGGAAGAGCAGGGAGGAAAGCTGAAAAGGAAGAGCAGAGGGGAAAGGTACGGATAAATGGCTGAATAAAGAAGCATGAGAGTGAGAAAAATGACAGATATTGTTAAACCTCTATTCATCAGGTAGTTAAAAATCTTCCTAATACACAGAAAAAAATCATTTGCTTTCCAGGACATACCCACCTCCCAACAAAGTCATGTTGGATTCAGGGAATTGTCTTTCAAAAGATTCTTTCCAAGCAAAGAAATGTTGTGGCTTTTTACTGATAAAAATCTGAACACCAAAAGTGGTCAGGAATCCAGATAATGATAATCTTCAACTCCAGTAGTCCTGTTTGTCCAGGACAGACCTCCCCCGTCCCCTCTCTGTTGTCAAACCCTGATACTTCATTTTCTCATCATCATTCAGGTGACCCTTTTGTTCCAAACCACAGCCCAGCCACTGGCTGCAACAGCAGCCCCCTGCCCCATTTCCCTCACCTATTTAGGTATGTTCCCACCACTGCTGTGACCTTCAGAGCTGATGTATGGATCATCCCTGCAGGATTGTACTCTCTGACACTGAGCATGATGCTGGGCAATAAAATGAGGAATTATCAGGCATTTGCATTCTGAAGTTAACCATGAGGATTGTGAGCCTTCTGAACATCTGTTTCCCCTGTTTTCAAGGGGGCCTTCAATTTACTCCTGGTTCTCATCCACGTGGCTATTGCCATTAGCCGTAAGTCTGCAGTGCCCTGCGTCCTTAGGGATGGGTTGTGGAATAAACCCCCTATAAGCGACACATCCCAGTTTTGGGGGGATGATTGTAACAGCCGTGAGATTAGGAAACAGTTGGAGGCCACCTTTGAAAAGGGTGAGGACAGAAACACAGGGAGAGCTGTGCTGGCCTCAGGCCTGAAGCAGAACTCAGGGCTGCACAAATAGGAAATTGTTCTGCAAGCGGCTGGTCTCTTCCCCAGGGCACCACTGTCCTGTCTCCTCCTCCAGCCTGCCAAGTCCCAGGCTGGCAACTGTCATCCAGGGAAAAACAAATACCTGACCATAAGGTGAGAGAAGAGCCAGAACCCCAGAAATTTTCAATTTGCAGGGGAAAAATAATGAGGTGGGAAATACAATAAGAGAAAAAAAAAATCAGGATTTTGTATGGCAAAAGAAGTAAAGAGGGATGGATGAAGGGAAACTGTGGTAACAACCACTGTTTGGAGATGACCTTGATGGACATAGGGGCAGAACACTGTTCCCCAGTAAAACCCAGGCAAGGGTGAGGCTACCAAAGAGCAGTCATCTCCTGATCCAGAGAGTGAAGGGGGCAAAGCAGGTGCCCTGGCATGTGATCAGAGTATCAGAGCAAAACATACAGTGGACTCTTTATGGAATAAAGTGCCTGAGTGCATTATAAAGGCAAAAATAACAACAAATCTTCACAGTGCCTCTGCCTTTGACTATCAAAGCCTTGTAAGAGGGCACATTGCTCAGTGGTTACATCCCTCTCTGCTTTAGTGGCACTGCAAGTAGCCTTCCCCTCCCAGAGTCCCCCACTTCATTGCCTTTAATAACCTTGTGAAGGGTAATGAAGCATTTTAAGTTTTGTGTCAAGCTGACTTGGTGGGATGGGGATGGGAAAGGGGGGCTTTGGGGGTTCTGTCAAGGTTTTGAGATGCCTTTGAGAAGCGGCCTGGGGTGGGAATGAGGCATCCCAAGGCTCAGCCCTGGGGTTGTGGACCTACTTCTGCAGCAGTTTCACCTGAGAGCCGCCTCCACATTCCGTGCCAGGTCCTCACCCTTTCCCAAATCCTCCCTAGCCCCTCTGTGGCTTTCATGTGGAAATGTGGGGCCGGGACAGTACAAGGGTGCAGGATGGAGGGAGGAGTCACCTGAGCTTCACACCTGCTGCCCACCCACAGGCAGAACTAGAGGTGGATTTTAGCATTCCCTCTTATCAAAAGAGTTCCTCCTTGTCAAAATCTAAGCACAATAATAGCTGGGGGCGGGGGGGGGTGGGGGGGGGCTTTTAAAAGCCTGATGCCAAGAGCACCTTTCATTATGCATTGTGCTGCTTGCAGTCATCTAAATGCTTTGAGGTGGGTGCCCACCCTAAATTTTGGATCTCTGACAGCTGGATTCAGTGTGGAGATGTGGGAAGCCTCTGTGGTTTACAAAATAACAGGGAGAGATAGGAAAATCAACATGTCACTTGGTGTCTGCTGGCAGTCCAATGGATTAAACCAGCTCCACGCTTTTTAGCATTTGCGTTGTATTTGCTTGGCTTTTAAAATAGAGGCAGACAGACTTTCAGGCTTGCGGCCATTTTCAGACAGAACATCCAACTCCAGTCCTGTACCCATCCTCTTCTGAGATGCTTTTAGACTGGCACAGGTTGTCTGATGAGGATTTGGTTCCAAAATGGAGCATCCAAGGTTGTAATAGAGCCTTTTTTTATTTTCTTTTTGTCTGTTTCCCTTTTAAGCAAGGTAACCAAGAAACCCCTATTTGCACCGGGGAACACTGATTGCATTAAGTAGCTAAGTTCATCAAGATCCCAGTGACTGTCTGTGAGTTTCAGATAAAGAAGGGGAACTAAAGTAGCTTAGTGGATTAAAGGAATTACCTTCCCCACCTAGACACCTCAGCTGGAATCCGATTTTGGCGCTCGAGTGCAATTGCTCATTTGCTGCCAAGGGAGGGAGGTGGGGGCAGATCACTTGCATTACCCTGGTTGGCAAAAAATAGCCCTGTGGCAGCCTAGGGGTGGCAATCACTGGGACCGGGGCCATTGTCACCCTGCAAAGTGTTACCCTGCCGAGTGCTCTCCCCACATGGGATTTCCCCATTGCTAAAAATGTAGCCCCCTTCGGCACGGAGTAACTATCCCTCACAGCAAATATGGAGAAGCTTTTCCCACTATCAAGCACTCAGTGACAAATTCTGCAAAATTCTCATTCATGGAAAGCAGTGTTCAGACAGAGAAGGTGCTAAATGGTTAACCTTTCCATCAGAACCAGGGAGAGGCTCTGGCTGTGAAAGCACCTGTAATTTACCTTCCATTAAGATGCTGCAGCTTCTATCTATTTGAAGGCTGCTAGAAATTGTTTTCTAAATAATAAGACTTTCTTTGTAAAAAATACCATAGGTAATGGAAAGATTAAAACAGGGGTTGAGACACCACCAATCTATATATTCAATCAATGCCAAATGCTTTATATGCAGTCACACTCTGCTTCCTGATACATGTTACTAGGACTATACCAGAAAACTCAGGAGCATTTCCAGGAATTGATGCTGTTTAAAGTTTCAGTTTTTATTATCATTTTTAGTTCAGCTTTGAGGTCCAGACGGGAATAATTGAAAGTTGTCCAAATGACTGAGAGATCAGTGGAAAATCTTGCAGAGAAGCCATGACTTTTTGTTTACAATCCTAGGGCCACTTCCAGAGGACCAACACAGCTCTCAAGGGATGCTCCTTTCATTCCTCACTTTGGCTGTAATAATAATGAACTTTTCTAAAGGACCTGTTTGTTTCTATGTTCAGCTGAATCCCATCATTCCTTATATACCAAGACAAGCCAGAGCAACTGAGAAAATGTGTCCTGAAGGGTCATCTCTTAACTACCATCTTCTCCAAGGTGGAACATGACAATTTTGTCTGGTGACAGCACACTGCAATTTGCACAAGGAGAAAACACCTCTGAGATTCTCAGATTTTGATTAGGAAGAACAAAACCAGCCAAGCTGAATCTGAACATCAATGTCCCAGTTAGCAGATTTCTCTTTTCCCATGTAATATCTAGGAAAACAGTCCAGGGGAGTAATAGTAAAGAAGAATCCATTTCTTACCTCTGCAAACAGAAGCTGATCCCATTCGGCTGGTCGAGGAGAGACAGAAATACCACTTAATGCCAAATTAATTCAACACGATCTAATAACAAGGTACAAAGGTACAGAGTTGTCATCTACCATCAGCTTTAAAATGCTTTGTGTTAACCACATTTACTCTTCCACTGGATGTAAGCTGCCCATTTAAACCTCTTAACGCTCGTTAGCATTTGCTACAGATCCCAGTTTTACTGCCCTCTCTTCTGGGCTTTTCCTGCCCCAGCTTCCAGCAAAATGTGATTCAAGCAGAAAAATGGCTCAAAAGTTGCTACAGAGGGGGTCCATTTCTCTTCTCTCACAATACTTTTTGTAAGAGTCTAGAAGAAGACTGACCTTGGCATAGGACACATTCCCTGTGCTACAGGGTGTAACTGCTAGTTCCTCTTGTGAAGATGCAGGAGGAAGCCTGCTCTGGAGCCCTAACCAAGGGAGAAGTTTTCATTGCCACTGAACTGAGCAAAGAGAATGCAAAATTGTTCCTGGGTCCTATCTGTAGGGTCAATTCCAGGCTGAAGCCAGACCTGATGAGAGTCTTTTTTCCCCAAGGAATTAGGGACTTCTGTTGTCTGTGCTGATGTTTTTTCAAGTTTCTCCATGAGAATCCATAGTTTACAAAATTGAAACATTCAGGAGTTTCTTGGCAATAAAAACTTTTCAGATTATAAAAAAATCATTGGAAGAATCATGTTCTTGAAAACGTTTATTCAATGGAAAAGCTATTTTTCACTGGAAAACATCAGGGACAATTTCCTTCTCAGTCTAGTAGGTCTAGTCACACCTGAGCTTTAAGTCCATTCTTACGCTGTTTCATTCCTGTTTATTTTGCCTCCTGCCCCCCAAAATGTGCCTCTTCCATCGACAGGGATGGTGCTGCGGCCGAAGGGTCAGTGTGTGGTGAAAGAGTCAGCACTACCTGGCTCAGCCCCTGTAGAAGGCTCCCAGCATTGTTTAAACGTCCCGGGAACCAGGGGGATTGTGTGGTGCTCTGGTATCAGGAGGAAACCCACTAATGGATTTCCCATTTACTTCTGCCTCTAGGAAGCAAAAGGCTGGAGCTGGAAAGGGGAATAGAGTACTGAAGTCTAGGAAACTTTCAGGCACTGCCCAGACTTCTGGTGCAGGCAGCAGTGAGTCACTCTTCCCCCTTTCCATCTGCAGAGGGACACTCATACTCACTGCCGACCCACCCCTATGCCCTGCCCCCTGCACTATCACATAAAGGTCCCAGGGATTCTCAGCTGAAATATCACGGGTTAATGGCAGTATTACCAGGATATGTTTGCCTGCTTTGCCCATATCATGTTAGTTAGGAGCCGCCAGCTAAACAAATTGCTATTTGCCCCAGTCAGCCAAAGAATGCAGTTTATTTAACTTACAAAATGCAAATATCCTGGTGGTCAGAGGGTTAAGAGGAAGAATCGACTAAGTACTTGTAAACTGATATAGTGCCCTGAGGGTACCTATGTAACACAGTGCATCTCATGAACAGATCTCACCGTGCTACAGCCCAGCAAAGCAAAGTGGAGTGGATCTGTCCCAGATTAACTGTAAATGAGACTGACACAACAAATCGACGCTCATCAGGGCTATGATCACATTAATTAGAAAGCCTTGGAAAACGATCTAGAAGGGCTTTTTCTTCTCCAGGAGAAATTAATTGAACTGATCTGCAAACGGTGGAAAAATCAGATGTAGACAAAGCAAAAGCCATTTAAATTACTCTGTTTGCTCACCTTTCTCATGATGGAGACCTGTAAAATTAGCAATAGCCCAGTGTAAATTAATCCGAGGGCTATGTTCTTCCTCCACCACTCTCCCGCCCCAGCCTTTGAGGTGAAGAAGTCTATCTCATTCATGGATGTATCCACTTCCAGACAAACCACAGACAACAAAAAATCACCACTCTAAGACTGATGGTGAGAGATTAAATAGGGCTCTGAAAATGAAAAACACATGGGCTGGGAAAGGCTGGGCTTCCCAAAGCACTTGAGGACACCTGTGTATGCTGAGTGCCCCTGCAGCTGAGAGTAGGGTACCATGAGTGCTTCCCACCCCTGATGCACCCTCTGTGCCCACTCTTGCTGTAGGGACATGCCCATGCTTTCCTCAAACCCACACCTCTGCCTTCCTGCCAAATGACTCCAGCCCCATACAGGCTCAGCCAGGGACCAAAGGGCCAAAAGACAGAGGGTGGGCAAGCCTCCTTCAGTGATGTTTTGGAGGAACCAAAAGGTGCTTATTTTCTTTGCTAGAAGGAAATGGATTTAGCACCCAAGATGTCAGGTCATCCTTTATGACTTTGTCCTACTTCTGCTTGTACATTGGAGCATCTCATCCTCAGCAGGCACAGCTGAAATGCAGATGGGGTGGCAATGCCTGGGCTGCACACTAGATCAGGGGCTGAATGGTATTGGGATTAAAAAATGGGGAAAAAAAGAAGGAAAAAGAACTAAAAATCCTGATCTCGACTTTGTGACTGCAATTCGTCCCAGCTCCTCCTTTCTTACGATGGGCTGTGGGCCAGGGTGGGTAGTAGATGTTCTCCAAGGCAGGATGACTCCTCTTGGACTTTGATTCCAAGCCACCATGCCAGCAGGCAGAGGGGTGAAGGTGCTGTTTAATGCCTCATCCTCCAGGTCTGCTACTTTGCATTTCAGATGCAGAGGCATGGTTTATAATCTAATTCTAAAAAACAAAGGCTTGGCACCTATTTTTTATGCTCTGTTAAGTAGCTGTTTGGATTTTTATGATTCAACTAATATTTGTGAGGGGGTTTGTTGTTCTCAGCAATCTAATAGTAACATTAAATAAAAGGTGGAGTCTCTTTATTGATTGGCTATACTTAAAAACAAACATGCCATATATAATTGAGATGTAGACTTCTTGTGGATAGTAGAAAGCACATTTATAAAGCCATCAAAAGAAATAATGAAACTGAATATATCACAGCCACCTCTTGAAATCATTCAAACAGGGATGTTTACACCCATAAAAAGCTGATAGTCCTTCTGGTAAACTTTTAATACAATCATTCAGTTTGTACTTTAAATGCCTGGTATATTTTAATCCTGGAGAAAAATGAATCTCAGTGGGATTGCTGAGTAATTAAGAAAAGTGTGTCTGATGGGCTTGCTTCATACAGAGAGGTGAAATAACACCAGAAGAGTCAGCTGATCATTTGATATCTTTACATTGAAAAAACACCAAGGCAAACCCTGAGGCATGCCATTGTTATGCTGTGTGACAGGGATTGCTTTCAAACAAGTAGTGTTTTCAGCATTAGCTGCATCATGGTTTTATAAATTGCCATTTAAAATGTAAGCCAGTGTGCATTCTGGAAGCAGGCCTCCCGAGATCCCCGGAGCCAGAGCGTGGTGGCCTCAAGGCTGCAGGTCAGGGCTCATCTGCTCAATGGGGCTTTTCTTCATTGAGGGTGACAGCTCAGTGGGTAGGTGGCAGTGGTGGAAAGGCTTGGGGAGGAGTGGTTTGCTGTCCACCAGCTAATTGCTGGCAAGAGATATGCAGGAGCTGTTTATTTTCTGGTAATAGGTCAGGACACAGTCAGGATGGTCTTGATAACTTGCTTTTGGGTTTCACGTTGAGCTATCTGGATGCTCAGTTTTATTGTAGGCTCAGACATTTGGCAAGAAATGTCAAAAAGCAGTTGAAACACTGAGATCCCAAAGAAAGGAAATCAGGCTTTGAATTACTGCCTGACTTTGATGTGCCATGATGAGCAACGCACGCAGTTTTAGTCCCAGTGCTATTACACACAAATCACACCGGGAATGCTCCCTCAGCTATTATTGCCAGCAGAGGGATGTTTTCACATCAAGACGTTTAACTCAAAGTATTTGCTTTGCTGGAAAAATCTTGGAGAGCAGGCTCTGGGAGTTTTCCCTTCGGCATAAAGCAGCAGTGCTATATCCCAGACTGGAAGCTTTCAGCCTTGCTCATTGCTGGCTGCGCCAAGGTCAGGCTCTGCTCACCTCTCGGGAGCTGGCTGTATCACAGCCAGAAACGCGTGGTGTCAGCTGGGATTTGCACTGACAATATTGGTCTCAGTTTCAATGCGCATCCTCCGGCATGAAAAGCATTCCAGGAAGGAGGTGACTGTGTCCCCAGAGATAAGAACTGATCTTGTTTGAAAAACATCAGTTATTCTCTGGAAAACAGAGCCGGAATTAAGACATTATGCAATTAGGACTGTTGCCCCTTTAAATGATTATTTTCCACTAAAAGCTGTTGTTATTATTGGTGGAGAGGTGGCTGTGGGAGCAGTCCATTTGACAATTGTGTCTGAGAGAAGGGGACAGAAGCACCTGTTTATTAGCTATATAAATCAAATTAATTTAGTTAAATTTACAAACACAGGAAGAAAAGCAATAAGGTCTGCCCTGTGGCTGTGCTCCGAAACAGGCAACGCTCAGTATTGAAACTGCTCTCCTCAGGGGAACCAAGAAAGTGATGTGGTTGCAAGTATTCATTTGGTTGTTGTCATTTCCAGTGCTACATATTTTAAATTTACTTCAAGCACTGTTGAAAACCTCTACTGCTGAGAAACCACCTGCCCAGAGGGACTCAGTGGGGTGACATGCCCACCAGCACAAAGAGAAGTTTTGATGTCTTGCTCCAATGAAAGAGTGAATTAAGGGTTTATAACCAAGGTTAATAACTCCAGATATATCTCCTTCTACCACACAAGGAAGGTGCATTATTTACAGGCACATCTTCCCCTCCCCTAAGTCTCACCTTCTGCCTCTCTCTACTGCTCTACCAACATACTCTGCCCTGTCTATGCCTCCAGCTGAAACACAGCACAGTACCACCCTTCCACCTGTGAAGCAAGGAGGAGGTAAAAAGAGATCATACTTGCACAACACTCCCTAACATTTCTTGCCTTGGTATTTGCTGTGTTAGCCAAGGCAAGATGGGCTGTGATGTTTATTCTGGACACCACAGCCTATCTCGGTCTCACAAGACACTAGTCCAGATGCAGAGAAAGAAACAGTCACTGCAGAACGTAGCCTAGAAGGTGGCTTTCACTGTGCTGGCCAGGTGACAATGGCAGGCATTGGTCTGCTTCGCTTCTGCAACATCAGCATAATTGCAAGAGCATACTGAGCTGAAGGACAGGCCAAGAATTCATTTCAGGGAGGACTGAAACAGAGGAGACCCACCTCTGTTTTTCCCTCCTGAGGGTGAAATAAATAGTCTAAGTAAAATTCTGCCATCAGATATCTGTCTACAAGTGCCACCGGTGTCATGGGAGCGCCATGTGTGAACACAGGAAGAGAATCTGGTCCCCCAGGTGAGGACATTCTTGATGAGCATCCTTATTTGTGTGCACTTCCTGGCTAGATGAGTCAGCCCCTGCACTGTCTTTGACCTATGTGGGCTCAACCTTAGCTATCTGCGGGCTGAAAAAATGCCACCGGCTGCCAGGATGCCTTTGGTACATGTGCAGATGTGAAAGAACACATTCTAAGCAAGCTGTTACTGGGTGCAGCTCTTGTGGGATGTTTGCCTGTGGTGATACGCTGGAACGTGGTAATCATCTTAACAGTACTTGGCACTGAATACTGCCTCTCATCCACATCCCTCACTGAATCTCTGTGCCATTAGCTAATTGAACTTTGTAGAAATGCCTCAGAAACACTGGCATTGGCAGGCACATTTTTCAAATGACTAAATACAGATTTGGAAAGGCTACATGTCCCACTTGGCCAGTGGTCATCAGCGGGATCTCCGACCCTTTAGATGGCAGGCAATGGTGAGACCTGGTCTCACCAGAACAACACAGAAAGATATTGCTGTAATCTGTCTCAGGAACTCTCATGAAAAGGGATCTGAAATCTAGACACTTGCTCAACCATTCCCAGCCTGAATAATTTATCATTCTTGTGACCCTGAAGAGCAGGGACTGCTGGGTCATTTGGATACAGCCCTCCACCTCTTCTTTGTCCAGGCCCTCTTCCTTGGTGGGGGAGTCAGGGGCAGCAGTACTTCGTTCATCAGGGTTCCCCTGCATTCCCAGAAGCTTCTCATCCTTTGACGTGAGCACAGCAAGTCTGTCTCATTCCTGCTACCTGTCTGTCCTTTGCATGTCCCCGTGGACGTGTGTCTGTGTCTGTTTAAACACAGCTGGACTGAAAACAAAAAACCCCACTGGGACTGTGACAGTCTCCTGGGGAGGGCCCCAGCATTCTGATTACAAACCAGCACTGGAGCTGAGAGCACACTAAGGAGATTAAAGGGCATCAACTGCACTGCCACCAGACTGCGTTGGCGACCGCCACTTCCCCCGGCTGAGCACCCCTCTGACAGTGAACAGAGGGGCCAGAAACAGCCTCCCAGGAAGGCTTCCCAGCAAATGAAAAGCTCCCTGTCCAATAAAACCTACTCAGAGGCTGCCTGTGGACAAGCCACTGCCAATGCTCTCTGCAGGAAAAGGAGCCTCCTCCGTCCATCACTTTTGGCTCCTGGTGCTTTTTCTCTCCAACACAAGGCAACTGAGTCAGATACAGTCCATCCGCCCCAGGTGACATGGCCTGGGGCAGCAGGAATCTCCGGTGGGCACTGTTAGGCTGGCAATTGAAAGAAACAGGTCCTTATGGTAATTTGGGCACCAGGCAACCACTATGAATAGGAAATGATGGCAGTTACTTTATCTAGTAACAGCATGAAAATGTAAAGTGTCTTTATTGAGCTGCTGGCTTGCTAGTGAGAGCTAAAGGAGATGCTCTCTCGGGTATAACATTTGCAGAGAAGTGGCATGAGATATTGCCATAAATGCTCCTGTTAATAAGCGAGCAGAGGAAGGCACTGCATACCTAATACAGCTGTGTGAAGGGACAAAATGAAGAAGGTGGAGGCAGCAACCTTTTTCCCTTGGCACCATATGTACCCCAAGGAGAAATGAAGAATTCCCCTCCTGACCCAGCATCTAGAAAACTCATGTCCTCTAATATTAATGTACAAAGGATGGCTCTGAAAGGAATAAAAGAAAAACACTTCTTGGCAAATTAGTGTCCTTCAATACCAGAGGGAAATGTAAGTTTCTGCCAAAGGGAGATTAACAGGAAAACCCAGCTCAGCAGCTGTGCAGTGATGATGCTCTGCAGGTGGCCAGAGGGTGCAGAAATGACTTTTTCTCTGTGACAGATGGGGGAGACATGGCCCAAGCATGTGAACAGCAGCAGCATGCATTCCTGGTTATACCAGTGATGGTGGTGGATGTACGGCATTGCAGAGTAGCTCTGAAGGTGATGACCACACATGGTTGAAGGTGTGCTGCCCAGAAGGAGGAGGAAGGGGGGCTCAGGGGACGAACCAGTTGCAAAATGAATTCCAGTTCAACAAATTCTGTTTTCTTCATAGTTTCATAAGGTTGTCTGTGGCATTTGTCACTGATATCTTAATTGGGATATTGTTTAACTGCTTCATAGACTACTTTTGATAGTTCTTGTCCGATGAAAGCTCTCCTTTCAAGAAAACAAAAACTGTTGAGATGTTTAGGATCAGCTTCTGCTTAAAGCACGTGTGCAATTCCAGTGCAGCTATTGCTTATATCACTGCATGGAGTCAAAATGGGTTTCTGAAACCTTATGTGGCAAAATAATTCACCACAGATAAAGTACTTTGTCAAAGGAAACAACTTTTGACAGCACTCTGCTTTTGAAAAAACAGATGATTTTTTAAAAAGAGGAATAAAAGACTGCTGATGTTCTCAGTTCTCATCATTATAGACACCAAAGAAGATGAGAAAAGGGAGAACATCTATGCATTTTCCAGGAAGATCTCCAGTTCACCTCTCTGTCCACAGGCAGCTCTGGCTCCCTTGTGGCTGCACTGAGTGTTGTCAAATCTGCCCTGTAAGTGAAGTGGAGGTATGGGAATGGAGACCTAAAGGAGTGGACGTGTCACACCTGTAACCAGAGCACCACGATGCCAAATGGGTCTTTTTTCTTCTGTACTCATTGGCAATGAGAAGCAGATCAGGCTTAAGAGGGTAGGAGAAGGCAGAGAACATGCATAGAGGAGCTGCAAGAGTGACCTGATCTTGGGCAAGAGAGGTGCTTTGCAAAGGAAACACTATCTGTCTGTTGGGGTTGCTGTTGGAGGTTTTAGGAAAACTGTGTCCACATGGAGAAAGTCTGTGATGGCAGAGGCTGCCCCAGCTCAGGGAGGGACAGCACAGTAACGTTCTGAAGACAGAAGCTCATGCAGAAAAATAATTCAGACTGGAAAAACGATTAAAAAAATGGTAGTGATGAAGACAATCTTTGAAAGAATTTAGCACTTGTCTCTTTCACAGTAATCTTCAAAGCCTGGATTTTTGGAAAGGATGGGCTCCAATCAAAGCACAAAGCAGTCAGAATGAAGTGACCTGTGCTTTACTGGGGGCAGCCTGGAGGGCTGCAACATTTCTGCCAGTTTTAAAAGTTGCTGCTGCTTCTAAAAGGTTCCATTTCTCTAGGGATGTGCCCTGCAATGCCCCAAGATGACATTTGTAGGTGCTTAGGGAATACCAGGAAAATGGACAGCAGGTGGTGACCCCTGCCCACAAGCCAACTCAAAATGCCATTTCCTGTAGTCACTGCTGGGGACAGGGTGCTGGGTTGGAGGAATCATTGCACTGAACTAGTGAGACTTTTACTATGTTTTTGCTTGAAAGACAACAGAGGAAAATGATAAGTAACAGTGCAAACACCTCTCCTCAAAATCTGCTGTGAGACCTGGGAGAGCACATGAAACTTTTTACATTAAGTTTGCATCCAAAGGGTGCAGAAATCTGCCTGATGGCCCAGTCAGGTCAGAGGAAATGCCTCCTCAGTGTGCCCTATTCCCCCCATGACTATAAAAGGAGCTTGACTGATGCAGCCAAATGAAGACACTCCAGGAAGCAGTGCCTAATTGGCCTGGATCCTGCTCCTCCAGCTCCTGGCCAGACAGAAAATGAACCTTAGCTAGATGGAGGCAGTGACATGTTTAAACAGCCAGCTAGCATCCCTAGAAGGCAAGGCTGAAAGCATAAAAGGGGTTCTTCCCTGCCCCAAGGTGCCCTTGCAGGCTGCCCCTGCTAGAGGGCAGTGGCCAGTTAGAGTGGTCTGGCTCCTTTCCCGAGAAAATATGAACAGTGAAGCCAGAGTACATCCCGCACCAGCCAGCCTTGCCAGAAATCCTTCTATCAGTCAAAAACACGGAGGTGCAAACAGGCTGGTTAGCTACCTGGATGGACACTTGTAATACCCTGAGCAGCATCTGCCTTTCCTGTTCATAGGATAAGGACTGTTCATAGGATAAGTGCTGATGTTGTCCAAGGTAGGTTATGTTCCCCCTGTGGCTACTGGTAATGGAGAACAGCTTAGTACCTGACACATGGGACCCATCCTGTGGGTGTCAGCAAAATGTACAGATAGGATGAGAAGGAGATTGGGTTTGCTACATCTGCGGTGTCTGGCAGGGCAAAAAGGGAGAGAGCAGTGTGTAAGAAGGTCACCCCCACAAGTGCCCAGTCAGAAAGAAAAAACAATATCTGACTGAAACCAAAAATTTCATGTTCAGTTTGGATTGAGCAATGCATCTCCCAGGCTATCATCCTGCCAAGTCACACAGTGCCTAGGCACCTGAGGGTTCCCACAACCATTTTCCTTTTACCTTGGCAGCTTGTACTGAAAAACTGGAAAGCTATTGCCTCTGCAGTCGGTTTTTATGTCTGGCTGATCCTGTTCCTGTGCAAACCTGATGCAGCTGCAGCAGCAGTTGAGATGTTAGAGCATCGTAATCCCATGCGTATTATGGTGATACCACTTGAGCTGCTAATTTGGCATAATCTGGATCCTAATGGAGATTAGCCTATGGACTTCTGCCACTTCACACTTGTCTGTTACAAAATTAGCCATCTTGGAAATAATGGCTGCAGCCACTGGAAAGTTGAAACGAGCAGTTAAATGGGATTCACCATGACCTTGTTCCTTGTCTCTCTGGCTGCCTCCATACAGCTCAATAATGCCATAAAGGACCCACTCCGCGGTTTGAAGCCAGGTAGGGCAGCAGACCTTGCATCCACAAGCCTGGATTAGGCCACCATGAACTCCAATTAATGGAGTCATGCTGGTCAAGACCCTCTGCGTGTGAAAGCAGAAGAAAGAACTGGATCCACCCATGCAGGTCAGATCATGCTGCTGAGCTTTTGTTTGCAAGCGAAGCTGCGTGCAGAGCCAGCTGCAGTGTCTCAGTGAGTGTAGGGTCTCTTGTCAAGCAGGTGCCAAGTCCTGTGCTAAATGCAGTAGGTGGGTGGTGTATGAGGGTCTCTGGAAAAATATGGGCAGTAAAACATTTTCAAAAAGTGTCACTGTGAATGTGAACTCATGCACTGAGCAGGAGTTATCTTCAGATGCACTGAATGCTCATTTTCATCCTTTTTCACAAATATTGGTGGCAGAGAGTTGCTCCTCAGAAGGCCACATATAGCAAGCAGTATGGGTACAGATATATACAGGCACTGAAAAGTGCCCTCACAATCCCTGAAGGTGGTCTTTTCTTTGAAGAACAATAACCCTTTTTGTATACCAACCCATGGATGTATATTTAGGTTGGAGATGCTCCTGTGTGCCTGTGGGTTCAGGGACACCTCTCTTGCTGACTCCTGGAAGGCAGCTGGGTCTCAGGGGGCCTGGACTGTAGAACTGCCAGAGCCCTGTGGCTGGCTGGACAGCAGGGACGAAAGGTTGTATTTCTGCTGCCCATGGATACGGTGGTACCCCCAAGTCTAGGCATTCAGTTGAGTCAATCAGTCAAACAGAAATCATTTCCAGGGATTCAGGTGGTAATAAGCAGTGTAAATAGCAAGGACCTTTTGCTCATTTAAGGCTTTGATGTCAGAATACTTGCATTGGTAACCTTCAGACTGAAATTTCCTTGTATTAAGTATTTGTGCAGCTACCAACTACAAATAAGGAAGAAACAAATAATAAATACCTGAATGCTCACAGTTACATTGGGAATGGAGAAAAGAATACATTTAAGCAAATCGATTTGCTCACTTGTCCTCAAGTCTGTCTGAAAATATTCTTAAAGTGTCATTCAGCACTGCAGAAATTATCTCCTGTTCTCATTTGCCACCAAATGTTAAGAACTGAGAGATACAGATTCCTCCCATCCTTAATGTTTTTTGGGCGTTGTGTAATCAGCTGTTCCAGCATTCACAATTTCACAATTTTCACTTATTTACCTACTCAGGCCTTTTTTTTTTTTTTTTTATTAATGCACAGGCTCTCTGCAGTCTGGCAGAACCAGGATTGCAGTATTGATTTAGGAAGAGGCAGTTGTGACAATACAGTCCCAGGCTAATTCCTGTGCTGTACAGGGGCTGCTCTGTCCGCAGCAGCAACCTCACCCCCAGCATGGGGCTCGCATTTAAAAAGAAGGGGAAAAAAAAAAAAAAAGGAAAGAAAAGAAAAAAAAAGCTACTTTTTCTGGTCTGCTTTGAAGGGAAAAAGGATTACCAAGGCTAAAAAAAGCCATCTGAGTACTTAGCTGGCAAGCCTAAATAGCACCCTGATAGGAAGTTCTGGCAGAGAGCTAATTAAATTAGCTCTCTTTGATTTATTAACAAGCAGAGCAACATATCACACAGGATTGTCCCATGAAATGAATGTGCTTTCTGATTCCCTCAGCTGCTTCAGTGCAGTCACCTCCCAGAAAACCCGGTTACAGGAACTCAAGTTTAATGAGACTCAATGGCTCGAGAGGGATCCCTGCCCACCAACAGAGATATGCGCTGGTAATAACACATAAAAGCATGTTTATTTTCGTTGCACTTCCCTAATTCCTTTTTAATGCCTACAACTATCTAATGGCTAATTTGTAATTTCCTGCTCACCGATATGCAGATGAATGACAAGCAAAAGCCCTCTGCATGTTTAATTATTCTGTTGATTTAGAAGCCACTTTTCCCTCAGTGCAAGTTTCTCTCTGTGTGTGCTCTCATGCATCACATATTTCATTATTTTTAGAAGCACGCTCTGTGCTTTTTTATGCTTTCATAGTTCCAGCATCCAGTAATTACCATGTTTTGTGTCCAACAGACCTGATCCATCAGCAAGTGTAAATCAGGAAAACATTGCTGACTCTAAATGGGAGTCATTCCAGGTTACACCAGACCTGAGACCTGACCTCTCCTACTTTTAGTGATGGAGGAAATGTTATTTGTGTGCTGGGACCCTTGTGAAGTAGCAGAATCTAAAATTTAGAAAACTTCAGAGTGATGAAAATCTAAATTGAAGTCTGTGAGTGCACAGACGCAAATCTATTTATGTAGCGAGCTCTACTTCTGCGTAACTGCTGCAAGGAACTGTAACTCTTCGCATATTTGGGTTTTTTCCCTCAGTAAAACAGTCTGCTTAACCTATTTTTGCTACTTTTAACAGTTTTACTGCTGGGCTTCTTGCCTATGCCTTACATGTAGCTTTGGTATCCAAGCAGTCCTTTGTTAAATTAAGGCAATTAATAAATGGAGATGTTAAGCAATCAATTTTGCCTGCATATCTCCACAGCCTTACGTATGACTGGCTGTAATCACAAGATAAATGCAATGTGCTGATGTATGGTAATGTTCAATAATACATTCTCCACCAGGCTCAATTCATCAGGGAGTTTCTGGAGGGGAGGCATTTGTTATTGGCTGTCTCCGGACCTCAAGGATAACATTTCTGTCCTTTCCATTGGCCGCCCCGCTGCTGCAAGCCTCTTCCCGTCTTATTTTGATGATGAATATGAAGGCATGCTAAGCTGTGCCGGAGAGTAGCTCTTGCTGACTGCACTCCCTCCCCAGGCTCAAGGACTCCGGGGCTTCCTGGCTGTTTCCCCTGCCCACTGCCAGCAGCAGCAGCAGCAGCAGCAACGCCAAAAGTTGTGATGCTTTTCTTCACCCAGTGCTTTGGGGCTGTGTTAGATCTTATTCACCTGCGGTTTCAGCACTACAAGGCAAAGAGGGTTTTCTCAGCTGCTGGGCAACTTGTCTGCGTCGTCAACCCAACACACAGCCTCAAGGTGAGTTAAAAATACATTTTCTCTTCTAATATCCCCTCGTCTTTCCCACCATCAGCACCCGCGTTTCTCCGTAGGGAATGAAATTATGCTCTGGCAGCAAGAGGAGAGTGCTGTTAACACATTGCAGCCCTGGCAGAGAGGGTGTTTGCATTGTCTGAATGCATGATTCCCTTTGGAGCAAAGGAGAAGCAACCTACTGATCCGAGCAATCGTGGGAAGTCGCTGCTCCCTCTCCCCAAAGTTTTCTCATCCTTTTCATCCACATAATGAGCATGCATGTTGCAAGCATCTAGTGAAAAATGGTTGGAAAAGTTAGTTGGAATAAATAATATCCCTTTTTGGTGAAAGGATGCTGGGTGGTCTCCCAGGCTGACACCCAAGCACAGAGGGATGCTATCAGGCAGTGGCGAACAGGAAGAGGGGGGCTGGCAGCAGAGGCATCTCCACTGCTGTTGTTTGCTCCTTCGGGGAAAAAGGCTGTTTCTGTCCCCTGAGGGGAATCTGAAGGCGTTCATCCGATGCTGAAACTGTCCTTAAACTGTTTGCAAGGTGAATCTATTTTAGGCGGGAGAATTCATTTGCTTTAATGCAAAACTATTTATAGTCCCCATAAAACATTTCTCTTACTCGCACAGTTCTGGATTTAAACTGACAAAGTGTCAACAGCTCCATCTACACCAAAGCCTTCGTTTTTGTAGTAGAGAAGGAGCAGCAGGGGGAGAAAGCAATCAGGAGGCTTTAATTACTTTATCGCAGTAGTGAATGACCAACTTTAATGAAGTGGCTTCTGTTTTGTGGGAAGTCCTTATGGACCTGACTTGTGAAGTAGCTCCGCTATCCTGACGCAAGCTCAGAAATCGATTTAATTCAGGACAACTTATTTTTAGCTCTGCTAGGGTCCCTGTGAGGTGCTTGGAGGGGTTGCAGGGAGCATCTTTTCTGAGCTGTGGGTCCCTGGGAGATCCACTGAAGGGCTAAATCCCTCTTTAGAGTAGCATCACCCCCACACACACACACACAAAAGGAAAAAAAAAGGCATGTTTCTCACAGCTATATTTCCAGTCTCAGGCTGTGCTCAGGCAGGAATGGGTCGTTTCTATTAAGGTGCCAGCTCCAGGAGGATTTCTCCACAAGGCTGTGCTCTGAGCACTGCTGACTGGGGCAGTAGCTCCCAGGGGGTGAATTGCCTGGGTGCAGGCTCTCCTTTCCTGGCATTGTGGTTCTCCGCCAACACAAGCTAAGTTAAAATCACACAGCCCTGTCATTATCTGAAAGGATCTGGCTGTCTGAATGGGTAAAAAAATAGCTGCATTCCTAAGTGCATTGGGAGATTTTCTAAGTGAATGTTTCTGTGCTCAACCCCTTTTATTAGACTGTCTCCTGCTACTTTCATCTATAATTTTAACTGTTTTTAAAAAATGTGTGCAGAAAAAAAGGTTATTGAAGGGCACAACACAATTTTAGTGCCAGTGGAACTGTCTGATGAAGTCCCATAAGCACACCGGAGGGTAACTGCTGCTCCACTGATGTCTAAGACTAGACATGAGTTTACCATTTCAGGTCCTCCTGAGTTGCAGATTTCCCATTATAGGGGCAGTATTTTGCCTTTCAGCATACAAAAAAATGTTGGAGACTGTTCCCTGTGTTAAACTTACACAGGGCCATTTCGGTTTACTAAAATCCCCCATGGCCAAGCTCTCCCATTCTCAGACCCAAAGGCCAGTAGCGAGACAAATAATCTCAGTACTGCCTTGGATTTGAATTGTTTGAATGTAGGCATTGGATGCAAAACTCTTGGAAACAAACGGTATCCCCTAGGAAAAGGTCTGGTGTGTCAGTGAAGCTCCAGTAAGAACTGTCTTGACCTGGGTGGGAACTGCTCCCCTGATAAGGTTACACTGAGGACCAGATGGCACATGTTTCTCCACAGGAGCGTGTTAAGACACCATACAGATGGACAAGCTGACAAGAAACCTCTCTGTTTGGAAAAAACCCTCTGTCTGTGAAGTGAGACATGCTTTGAAAGTGCTCCCAAGTTACCCAGCTCACATCCAGTCCCATAAATACCGTGGGCTTTAGCTCTGACCTGCTCCCCAGGTGTTCAGTTTGATTTCCCACCAGCTCTGTAAAGAATTAATCACCACTTTGTGGCAGCACCCAGAGAAGACTGATGGATAGGACCCCTTTGTGCCCAGCATGACAGTACCAGTTCCTACCCACAGCAGCCTGTGGGCCAATACCAGCTGGCTGGGGGTAAGCAAGGCACCTTGTCCAAAAACTAGTGTCAGACAAGACAGATGAACCTGCTTCTCTGGGTGCCCAGTTCTCTGCCAGGGATACACAGGGAGGCTGTGGCTGCTCTCAAATGACACCTGAGAGACCATTAAGCATGAAAGGGCCAAACGTATTCCTCTGTGCCGGTTTACAGTATGATGGCTACTTAGATGTTTCATAGTCTGTTATTTCTAGCGAGGTCATTTCAGCTGTAACATTTTGTTGACAGCCCCCAAATCTATCTTAACAATTGACAAGTGGAGTGAAAACTGTATTAAGGTTTGCAGTCGATGAATACAAGCCTGCTAGGAAACAAGGGCTAGGAGGAATGCCATTTCTCTCCCTTCTCTTCAAGGCTTAATTGTTTGTGCTTACTCCAAAACTGTAACCTCTTTGCAAAGAGGTTATTTTATTCTGTATCTCCACAGCACTGGTGCGAGGGAGCTTCTGGTTGATTGGTGCAAATGATAAATGACAGGTATCATACTCTGGTGTGATTATGCACATTGACACCCTTCACATAGGTCAGGTCTTCAATCAGTGCCAATGCACATAACTCCATTAAAGTCAAATTGCAGCAGGACCTCCATTCTCACTCCTTCCACCCAAGGGAGTGTTCCAGGATGGTAGTGGGATCCAGTGGGATCTGGAGCATCCACGGTTGGTGATCACATATGTGTGTCAGAGACTCGGCATCACGTAAAGCACTCAGTGAGCAGCAGAGGGCAGGGTACCCTCCAGGGAAGGCTTGCACTAGCTTCTGCTGTCACAGACACACAGTTAGACCAAGGGGGCTGGCTCTCTTGTAAAGTTATGCCAGCAAGCTGTCATCATAACCACAGCCCGAACCTCTGACAATGACCAGAGCCCATCATTCTCCTCTTCCTTTAGGAGAGGTCCAGAGGCTGGTAGAGAAGCACACACTTAGAAAGAAACCCATGTATTTCTTCCCACTGAAAGGCTCATTAGCTGGGAAGGCTGATGAGCGTTTCAGTGTTCCTTAAAGGGCAAGATGGTAAAAGTGTCAGCACAGACACTTCTATTGATCTGCTGCTGTTTTCCCTGTGCACGACAGCCTGACACAGACTAAGACAATTCCTGACATAGGAAAGACAGTTTTGCAAACGTCCCCCTCTCTGTCACTGGTTTGTCAGGGTTATGGAGGGGGTGGTTGTTCCAAAGCCTCTTTGTCTTTGCTGCTTTCTGCTCTTTGTCCTCCCATGAGCTTTCCCAGACATAGCAGCAGCATCTTACAACACAGTGCTAGACTGGGATCAGAATTCACTTACCAAGCAGGGAAAACCACTTATTTCCCACACTTCTATAGGTCACCTTCATCCTCAATCATATTATATGCATTACTTTTTAACCTGTCTTCCTTCAAGAGTGTGGTCAACCTGACGTCTCCCCTTGGAGAAACACAGTCAGGCAACAGAGCTCCCCAGCCAAGTGGCTGCTCCCTCCAAGGTCATATTAATGGAAGGAGCATCGCTCATGCCACTGGCTGCAAGTCCCAGGGAAACTTTTAAGGTGCATGGCAAAAATGAGCTGGATTTGCTGATCCTAAAGAGATGAGGCTCAATAATTTCCTGTATACTTCCCCCCCTGTTAATAGCAATTCTCCCCAGCACTGTTGATAGCACCCTGGGAAGAAGGTGAAGGTGGAGGGGGCTGTCCTCACTCCTGAGCTGGCATCAGTCCCTGCCTCGAAAACCAGCCACACACGTCAGGGGACTGCAATGCAATCACAGCCCAGACAGGTGCCGATGCTTGGCAAGATGCTGCATATGGCTGAGTAAAACAGATTTTCATTCATGGAGTTACTGGCTTTTTACACACAACTTTAGCTCTTCAGGAAGTGTGACTAATTCTTTGGGGAACCAGAAAAAAATTTTTGTAAAAAGTAAAAATGTGTGTTTACAGTGTTCTTGTAAAAAACGCTGATCTCCACCTCTGTAGGACTTCAAGGATCTTGCTGAATTACAAAAAGAAGCGTGTTCAAACGAGGGCATAAATAGTTGAATCTTATATTCAGAAAGGGTTGTAGAATGGTTTATAGGGCCAAGCTGTCTTCTAGCTATTTTTTAAAGCAACAAACAAATCTGCTCTGACTTAGGGAAGGGATTTGAATCCTGTTATAACAGTTTGGCTCTGCATGCAGTGGCCAGCCAAATAGCATTGTAATCCACTTTATCCCCAGCAGGATTAAAGTGCTATGGTGCATCACACCCCCATGAGATCTATTTATTTTGTGCAGGGGAGGAGAGTGACTCTGAAACCTTCTGCTAACAACCCCCAGATGTCCTCTGCCACCATCTCAGCCCAGACACCCTCAAATTTCCCATGCAGGGCTGTGTTCTGGGGACTAAGTGGTAGTTAGCCCCAATGTCCAGCAGGGTTGTGACAGCTGTGGCTAGAGGATCTGCAACACCTGCTACTGCCTGCAAACCTGGGCTCCTGGCAAGGCAGCCGCGTCCCATCCTGGCTGTGGGCTAGGGCTGTGTAAGCACTGGGCACCTCAGGCTTTAAAATCCTTTTGCAGGGATGTGACTAGCAGCAGGCAGGGCTCTGACACTCCTCCTTCAGCCCTGCCTCTGTTTGAAGCTGTTTCAGTGGGCAAAACTGGAACCCAGGTTGACCATGAGCACCCCAGGAGCCTCAGTCTGTCTTGCAGATGTGAGGATAATGGTGCTCTGCAGAGGTGAGGCACAGCATGCTCTGGCAGCTCTCCTCAGGGGCTCTCCATCTGCTGCTGCTGCCTGGTTCCAGGAACTCCTCTCTCCAGTAAACCATTAACCTTAAGCCTGCAGATCCATGCACCTGCATGACCCATGGGACTATGACACAGCGTATAACAGGCTTCTCTCCAAGCATGCTGCAAAGCAGGACAGCTCTGAGCTTCAGTGTGGTCTCACAGAATATCAATTACAGTGTCTCCTTGGGAGTGGGGGGGGGAAGAGCTGCACCTCAGAAGCTTCTGTGTTAATAGGCTCTGGCTTCCTTCTCACCCTTCACCCTAAATCTACTGTGGAAAATTAATTGCCACTGTTAACTGGTCCTGCTTTTTATGCCACAGCTCCAGAGATGGGATAGATGGGATAAAGTGGGTAAGCATTGAGTCGTTTCCTACCTACATTTGATTTTGAGGCTGAATTTGAGGCAGTAACACAAGGGGTAATGGTTCTAAACAGAAGGAGGATTGGTTTAGATTAGATATAAAAAAGATGGTTTTTTATGACAAGGGTGGTGCAACACTGGCAGTTTTCCCAGAGAGGTGGTGGATACCCCATCCCTGGAAACACTCAAGGTCAGGCTGGACAGGGCTGTGAGCAGCCTGATCTAGTAAAAAATGTCACTGCTCATTGCGGGGGTGTTGAACTAGATGACTTTTAAAAGATGCCTTCCAACTCAAACTATTCTAGAATTCTATGACTCTACAATAAATCCAGTCTGGTTGCAGGACATTTGAAGTCAGATGTTGTCAATGGAAGACAGTGCTGTTATTTTAATATTAGAGAAATCCCTCTCCCCTTGGCAGGGTGTTTGACAGCAGGGTGAGGAGTAGCTATCAGACACTGCCACATATTGCTTTGTAATCCACCCACTCTGATATGGCTCAGTATATCAGGAATTTCTCAGTGTAGACCTCTGGGTCAGACATAATGGCCCAGATAACTCCCTCAGGAGAAATACTGCCCCCCAAAAAATTGCTGTGGCTAACACAGAGGGTGCAGAGGAAGGAGGGGTGTTTTAATGTAAACCTTGATTACACAAAATCAGTGGCAAGGTCTCAGTGTGCTTCCCAGCAGATGGAAGTCACCCATGGACATTCCCACAAGTGTCATTAACTAGTACACATTGCTGGTTGCCTCAGTGGAGAAGTCAAACACTGAATATGGTCCTGAAAACCCCAAGTGCTAAAAAGTTCTAGTTCAGGTTCCCAGGCACCATGAATTTTGCCTTAAAGTTGGAATTTATAGAGAGAATAATTTTTTTTAACCATTATGATTCTCTCCTGGTATCAAAGAACTCACAGCACACTTAGCTGGGGGACACAAAATGAAAACAATCTGAGATTCTTAAGTAATCCAAGAAATGGAGTTTAAAGGAAACACATCAGATCCCAAGAGCTCTGGTAAAATGAGGGAAAGGAGCTTCTGTTTCTGTGCCCTGCCTTCCCAGGGCCTTGGCATTTCCTATGCTCTTTAAAAGCCCATAATACTTGTCCTGCCTGGCTCAGAGCTGAGACTTTGGTTCTGTTTTGGCACCTGAAAAATCTTTCCATCACAATGGTCAATTGGCATCCCTCAACTGAGTGCAAAAGAGGGAAGAAACTGTGAATCCTGCAATTATTTCACAGAGTAGCAGTGGGGCAGCTTTACTGAGAAGTGAGTGATGAAGTGAGGAGCATGGGAGGACACTGCCATGCTCCTCTGGCTGTGTGAAGTTGGGGTGGTGAGGCCTGATGTTCCCCTGGGAGCAATGGCCATGGGAGCAATGACCAAGCTGGGCTGTCCTTAGCACTTGTTGTGGCATTGCCACTGGCACACATGGCACGGCATGGCACAGTGTGGCACAGAGCCATGGTCCTTCTTTGAGCCACTGAAGGTGGGTTCCAGGAAGTGCACAAGCCGCCAAAAAGGAGACCATTCCTTTGGAGAGCTGAACAAGGTTTAGACAATACACTTGGCCTGCTTTTGCTGTCATTTTTGCAACAGAAGTGAGCAGAGCTGAACTCCCATGTTCAGCTTCTGGTGGAGCTGGAGAAAGCCTGAAGTCTCCACTTGGGTCAAGCTGAACATGACAGCAACTTCCCTGCCCACTTAGGTATGCACATGGTGTATTTGGCAAGGAAAAACATGGATATTCAGACAAACACCTTATCAGACTGCATTATTTTTCTTTCATTCCATAGCTTGCCTCTTTTTGTTAAGTACCTTTTCTTCTGCGTTATTGTTCCTTCTCAAGCTGCCCGTTCCCTGCTGTATCAAAGTCTCAAAGCAAAAGATTCTCCTTGTCTGTAGTTCAATAACCTAATTTGGGTCTTTTTTTGCTCCTGCTGAAAAGAAAGCATCACTGACTTCACTGCAACTTTGGATCTCTTATTTTCCTGTAAGCTCTTTCAGAAGAAATCACAATCATTCAATCCTCAACTTGTTTGATGCCACCAATTTCCCCACTGACTGACGAAGTCTCACTTTAAAGTGATTGTTGGCAAGATGAGGAGAGCTACAAAAGGCAGTGAAACCTTGCTGTCACCACTTGTGGATGTAGCTCAAGTAAAGAAGTCAAGGGCTTTACATGCCTGCAAAATGTAATTGCCATTGTGCAGTGGACTGGGCTCGAGCAAGCAGGTCCAACTGAAGGAGCCGCATGTGGCACTTGCTGTCCACCCAGCAGAGTGAGCCATGGTAATGGTCCCACCAGCTGGCAAAAGAGAATACCCTCCCTCTGACACGGTGTGGCAAAGCAAATCCACTTTCAGCAGGGATTTAAGCTGGCAGTCTGTTGTGTGCACTGCCAAAGTAGGCACACACCCCTTCTTCTTCCATGCAGCAGGAGCAAGCAGCTGGGCAGGGGATCGGCCTCAGCTGTTTTTCAGAACCTCCCACAAGGCTCTTACCCATCGGGACTATTGAGGGCTATGCTGAATATAAAAATTCCCTCTGTGCCTGGAAACCTGAAAATTGCTCTGGGTGACCTGCTGCTAATAACCACCTGCAACACTCCTGCTCTGCTCTCCCTCACCATTCTCCAAAGAGCAAAGAACGTCATGGCACTGCCAATAAATTCCCTGACACATACACAGGATACAATTCGAAGCACTTTTATTTATTTAGACGCATTTCTGAGCATCTTATATAACACTGATGGATTTATCTTTAGCTCTCCCCTTTAGTCTTACCAATACTATGAAAACATTACTGTAGGAGAACATCAGAGACCTCCAAGTACTTTGTGTGTTTATTTTGGTGCTCTTTTTTTAAAAGGCAGAAATGTCTGAAATAACTTTGGGAAGATATTAACCAGCTATTTCCATACCAGATACAGTGCTTTCAGTTCTAGCCTTTTCTTCCAGAGCAATTGCATTCTGAACTGATCCAAACTGAAACTCGTTTTCATTTCCAGCTTGGCCTCCCCAGTAAAAAATAAATCATTTTAACAGCTTTAGTGATGTTATTGGTATTTTACACATGGAAATATTAAGCTCCAGAGTGGCTGGTGAATTGCCCATCAACCCCAATAAATGCATAGTGAGAAAAAGCACGTGTCCTTGTGAATATCTTAAAAACAAGATCACACACTCCTTCACTTCAAATGCCAGCTGAAATGTAAAAAGAAACAGAGAAATGGAGCATAAATAAGACAGAAAAAGATTAAATTGGTAACCTTGCCTTGTGCAGAAAACAAATGCTATAGATGAGCAAGGAGGCGGATGCTACAGAGCAGAAAACCACATCAGCAGAGGATGAAAATGTTCTTGCACTCTTAGGGACTGCCATGTGGAAAATAAGCAAAGTAATAAGCGTGAAAATGGAGTAAATGACCACTACACAAGGACTACATAGGGCAGCTGGGATAAGGGGACATTTACAGTCACCTTCAGGCTTTGCAAAAATGAGGGGCTGAAATGGAAACAACAGGATGATTGCAAATGAGGTGACCATGGCGGTACCTTGACCTCAGCAAGAACACTCAGGGTTCAGTGTCAAGAACTTGCAGAGACAGAAAAAAAGAGAATGGATGTTCTGCAGGATCAGGCCCTTATTCAGAGATATTCTGAAAATCATCAAACTTGATCCAGCAAAAGACCATATGAAAAGCCTGATGGAGTTCAGCAAACTTACTGTTTCTTTCGAAGAGAGCAGGGCAGCCTGTAGACATTCTTTTCCATAGGGATGTCTGACTGCTGCATTGCAATGTCTGCTCAGCTGAGGATACTGGGTTGCAAGCAGGGATGTGCTATCTGTGCTGGGTGGGCCCCCATGGTATGAAAAGGCACTTCACAGACTAGTGGAGCCTGGCTTTGCTTGTGAGGTAATATTGTGAGTTCCCTCCTTGTCCTACCTGAGAGCTGAGGGTCTCTCTGTGGTGCAGCATCCTTTGGAGTCTATGATCAATGAGGTTCATTGTTCTCAAAGACAGACTTTCTTGCCACCAACAATCACGGGAGCCAGAAGACTAGCTTGGGATGGATATGTCATTTTTGTCTAGCTGAAGCTAAATTAAATAAACCCCACTGTTACCCACCAGTTCCTTTGACTTATGCAAAAGAAAAACCAAGCAGGATAGCACCAAGTATTCACTGCTATTTTACAGTGGTTCAGATAAGACAATCTTCTTTCCACTCCCAGATTGGAAACTTTAAGGGACATTTCAGACATAGCAAAAAAAGGTCTGACAACATAACTGCAGGGTGAGAGCTTTAAATTTATTTCTGTTAGAAGGAACTCCTCACCAAGAAAAAGAGCAGGGAATAATTTTTAGGACTAGTTGACAACACAGAATTTCAGGCAAAGTGAGTGAATAAACAATGGATGTTTTTAGCTTTGCCAGGTGAGACAGAG
>JAWWMO010000001.1:55295034-55349277 GCA_035047845.1 Dendrocincla fuliginosa
TAGTTGACAACACAGAATTTCAGGCAAAGTGAGTGAATAAACAATGGATGTTTTTAGCTTTGCCAGGTGAGACAGAGGGACAAAGAGGACATGGTAGACAAGCTGAACAGGAGCCAGCAATGTACCCTTGGGGCCACCACAGTGTCATCCTGGGCCATGTTAGCACTACTGTAACCAGCTGCAGTGTATCTTATGGGACCACATCCAGATTGCTGAGTCCCACCTGGAGTTTCCTACCACAAGAAAGGTACTGGCACAGAGGAGCGAGCCCAATGAGGGGTACCAAGCTGGTCAGGAGGCTGGAGCACAGGATGGATGAGGAGAGGCTGAGAGGTGAGCTGGTACAGCCTGGGAAGGAAATTGCTGTCTACAATTAACTAATGGGTCTGTATAAAGAAAACAGATCCATACTCTTCCCACAGATGCACACTTGAAGGACAAGGATCAGACATAAGCCAAAATAAAGAACATTTTGACTAGATATGAGGCCAAAAGTCCTTTTCATGGGAGTGGTGAGGCACTAGCACAGGCTGCCCAGGGAGGCTTTGTTGTTGGAGATTTTAAAAATTTGATAGGACCTTGAGCAACCTGACCTATCTTTGCAGCTCACTGTCCCTTTGAGTAGATGTTGGAAAGCACAATGCCCAGAGGTCCTTTCCCATCTGAATTGTTTTGACCCTGCAATACTGTATAAAACCAGAACCTGGTGTGCACAGAGGGGTACAGCAGTGCAAACCAAAGTCATACCAGAAGAACATATCTGAAAGGAATGAAGAAGGCAGACAGAAAGTCATGTGAGACACACTTGGGAATCCAAGGATCAGTACAGGGGACTGACACTAGTGAAAAAGTATGGAGTTATACCAGTCATGCAAGTGTCTGGTAATTTAAGCTCATCAGAAATGCAAATCCTCATGTGTGGTCCAAAGCCCAGGGATATTACTAGCTAATTAAATCAGTCTGGATTGGAAAGGAGGTCACTGTGGCAGATGAGGGATGGCAAAAGAGAGCAAGACATACTCCAAAATATGTTTTGGGATAAGCACCCTTATTGGTAATTACAAGCAATACTAAACCCTGAAGGGTAGAGGACAGAGGTTCAACATCTATCAGAAAAGACTCTGCACTGTGTCACAAGCGTAAACATCTTCCTAAAGAGCAAATAGTATCGAGCAAGTCACATGGAGAAAATAATCCACTTGGACAAATCTGGCTTTCATTCTCCTTATGGGATGGCTGCCAGCAGAAAAAACTTTTCCTGGGCTTATTCAATTAACTGCTTCATGATTACTTCCCCCCTATGGCAGGATCCCTAATGCTTCAGACCCACTTTCAGACGTGAGAGCTATGTTAATTAGCTGTGCAAAGAGGCATAAAGAAGAGAGGTTACTTATGTAGTGTTGCTTCTGTTCCCTGCCTGGATTTTCTGTCTGCTCGCAGGCTCAGTGGAGTCTGTTTCTGTTTATCTTTGATCACTGAAAGCCAGAGGTATTACACAGATTCTGGTAACTTAGGATGAGACATCATCACTAAATTTGATGAAATGCCTTTTTAGGGCAGCTCAAGGTTTGCAGTATGAAGGTCTGTGGGTGACCTGTATTTTGTTGGGGAAGCTTAAAATATTGCCATCCTCCAAGACTTTGTTGGTCCCTTAAAAGCTGTCACAGCCCTGCTGCAGTGGAAGCAAAGGGGGAGACAAAGCTTGGTCCTTATGCCAGCCCCGGCCTATTTCACAGGTCTTTATGGGTTTATCAGAATAGTTTGCATTAGTATGTTAGACTAAAAAGGCAGCTGAAAGGCAGGCACGTGTTCTCCTTTGCTGCCTTTGCAGTGTCTGTGCAGGCCCTGGAATCAGGAATACCCTTGGCCACCACAGTAATCTTCACCATAGGATGTCTGATCGGAGCCCAAGAGATGGGTCCTTGAAAAATGCTTTTTTTTTAAGGTTTGTTGGCTTTGGGCATATGCTCACATTTTATTTTCCCCCTCACATTCCTACAAAACAGTTGTGACATGGTCAGGATCTCGTCATTCAATTTCCTTTCTGCCATCATTCTGGCAAATTTTTGGGGGGGATGTCTTTACCCCTGTTGAGTCAAGCAGTATCCCATATAAATATTTCCCTCAAGACATGAACCCAGGTTTAAATTTCTCATTATCTGTACTTCATGGCTATGCCTAGGTCAAGATTCAAACTGTGGCAGGAAAACAGGTGCAAATGTTCGTAGTAATACATCATCGCTTCTTCTGGTTCCCCCCATATAGCCAAAATGAAACCCTTTGTCTAATTACAATTCCTGCCTGGAATCTCAAGGGTCTAAATCATACAGGAAATGATACAGCCTAAAAAGAAAACAAAACTTTTACTGAGTTTCTTCTGCCATAGAAAGTATTTCAAAAAAAGAGACTCAAAAATGTTAGGGTCATGAATGGTTGCACAAATATAACCATTGGTTTGTAAATAACTGGTTATAAAGACTGAATTTTCTTTCAGGCTGTTGGTAAAAGATAAAGGCACTATCAGAAAACAAATCTGAAACCAGCTTAATCTCCAGAAGCTTCACAAGGCAACTGGAGATAATTTAGACTTGCAGCTAAACACGAGAATACTGGTGAGGTATCTCAATAATTTTTAAGCTTTTAATGATTTTTCACTAATAAGCTAGTGATTAGAAAAGAACATCCCAGACCACAGATAAATCCAGGCTGTGTCTGGATATTCTGCTTATTTGCTGCTTCAACTAAAGCAACTTTAATTTGCCAGAGGCCAATCAACAGCCGGTAGCAAGAGAACTCAGCCTGATGAAGCAGATGTTGTGGAAGGGAAAACCTTTTCATTACTCACTCATAGGGAAAATCTGCCAAAAGCAGCCTTTCAGCATTTTTTATAAGAGTAACTTTTGCTTCTTGACTTTTACAACAGAGAAGAAACTTGCAGATCAAGTAGCTTCTGAGTTGTTTTTCATGGGAAAAGGACCTTGATGCTTTTTACAAGAAGTCACGCAGTGAGTTGCAGCCACCTTTAGTCCTGGATGACCCAAAATTTTATAGCTCAGCTAAGACCGGTGCCACCCGGTGCTTGCAAACAGCTGAGTGTTGAAAGTTCAGCAAGAATCTCGTCCAGCCCTCTGCAGCCAAGTTCTACAACATAAGTCTGGTTTTGTGGCTAATTTGTTTCTCTAATAGGCAACAACGCTGCATCTTGGTGAGTATCACCAGATTTCCCTAAGACTCACCCATCTGTTCCTGAGTTCAAGGGCAAAATCAGCCTGCACTCCCTGGAAAGCACTCAGTGTTGGCTGAGCCAGTGCTCTGAGCCCAGGTTACAGCTAACGATGACAGAGAGTTTGCTGTTCTTACCTCTGTACCCAAAATGCCTTTCCCCTCCTTGTACAAACAGAGCCTTTGAGCACACCAAGAGTCCCAGCAGGCTGTCTCCTGCCCCGCTTGACCCTGGATCTGGGGTGCAAGAACGGATGGAGCAGAGATGCAGCCAAGGCTGGATATGAGCCAGGCTGAGCCTAGGGAATAAATAGCTGCATTGGGCTGCTGCTATGCCTGAACTAATACACCCTGCAAGAGACAGGATCTGTTCAATACAGCATCCTGCCAAGGCCTGGTGGTCTATCTGCCTCCAAACCTGACAGGCATATCCATGTGCTGCAGCAATCCACGGTGCTGCTGGAGTTGCAGGGGGCATCATCTAGCTGGGATACTCACAGGCATACATGCCTTTGGTTTGTTTCTCTTTAAATGTGGTGGGGACACTGTTCTCTGACATCAGTAAGTGGCTTGGAGTGGAGGTCAGAATAGTTAAATCTCCTGATGTAGGTTAGTATTCTCTGTGTGTGTGAAGGACCCATCTGCAAAAGTGATTCTGTTTCCATATATCTACTGTAAAGCTGCCAATCATTCTGGTGTCAATAAGGCTGAAAGGATATGCTCTTCTGCTCTCGCCACTGTAAATAGGTAGGAAGCAAAATGGGGATGCTGAAGCTTGACTGTAGCCACCTAAGTTTATAATTTTATTTTTTAGTCTTAATCCCTTAATGATGGTTATATTGTAAGCAGAAAATATAAGCATTTTAAGAGCATTAAGTAATACTTAGAGGGCTCATTAATCCAGTGTTAATGTGCAGCCACCACTGAGAGGGAATGAAGCAATCATGCCACCTCAGAATTACAGGGTATGCCACCATCTCCTGGCTTCAGGAGGGAAGCGGAGAATGCCCGCTCTGCCTGGGATTGTGGGAGGAGGCAGAGGTGGACCTGAAATGACGGTCTGAGGTAGACATTACAAGGTATGCACAACCCGCTAACCTACCTTGTCTTCATGCACTGAGGTTTGGGGGCAGATCTGTGCCAGCATCCTGACTTTTTTCCTAACAAAGACAGCAAAGTTGCACCGTTTTCTTTCAGCTTCCAACCAGAGTAAAATTCAGCCACCTAGGTCAAGGTTGAAGTGCTTTGGAAAAGTGTGTGTCAGGGCAGCAACCTCTATGCTTTTCGCTGGCAAAGGCAAAACTCTTGGGAGGTCAATGATAAATCATTTAGGCTTCACCACACCGATGACCTGATTAAAGCTTAATGTGTGGGAGTGTTCGCCAGCTTTATCTTCACTGATAAACAAAAATGCTCTTCATCACTTTGGGTTTTCTTGGTGGTTCCCATGCACAACAGTGATAAGACTGTGCCTGGTTCAGTACCAAGTATGATGAGTTCCCCACACTGAAGCAGAGCCAGAAATCTCAGTGTCTGCAGTACAGCCACCACAAAGTCTCTGGGTTTTAATTCTGGGAGGGGGAATTAATTCTCATACAAAATGTCCAAATGTCAAGTGAAAAATAAAAAAACTTGTCAGCTCAGTGATCTTCAGGAGGTTCTTAAGTGGCATAAAATTCAAAGGTGTACTGTGCACTGCCTCAGGACAGGGTAGAATGAGAATGGAGGGGCATGTCAGGCACTAGTAGATGAATATGTACTATGTAGTCAAAGGCAAGATCTTCCTTTGTCCCGCTAGGGAACTTAATTTTCCAGATACCTGTCAGCACAGGAAATGAGCACTGAGACTGTCACAGTTCCAAATGATTTTTTCATGTATTATCTTCCAGTGTGAGAGATAAGGCTAAGGCCAGGCTGTGTGGCCAGCTGAATTGCATCTGGGATACAGTACGGTGTCATGGCCAAATCTCGAAAAAGGCGCAAATCACATCAGCTGGAGATGGCTTCCCTAGCTAGAAAGCAAAGAGAGAAGCAAGAGCAGGAAGCTACCTGTTTTGATGGGCTTGCCTCTCAAACGCAGTCCCAAAGCTGAAGAAGGAAATGAAAACACATGCTCAAGGGTATAAATCCTTCTCTAGGCAAGAGCAGCAGGGGTGCAGGGTCCTCTGAGGTCTCAAGCCTGCAATTGTGCTCTGTGGCTCGCACATGGATGCTGTCCTGGCGGGAGGCAACCACCCCAGACTTCATGCCAGAAAACAAGGGGTGTGGGCAGGTCATCTTCAAACTATAACAACTCACTACAAATCACCCCCTCCTTCCTGCTCTATGCTGCTCTCACTGTTAGTGTGGATATATCTTCTGTGCCTTCTCTAATCCAGAAGCTATGCCCAGGGAAGCAATAAATGCCATACCTTTATGTGATGGTCCTGATTTTCCAGAACTTTTATCTAAGCGTAATCCATTGATGTTATTTAATTACCATAAATAAACTGCCTTATAGCATCCAAAATACATCTATTTGCCCTCATTTTACAGTATGGTAATTAACTACCAATGACTTATTTAAAACATATTTACAGAAGGAAGTGTCAGAGATTCATCACTTCTTCATGCCCAGCAAATGCACTCACAATAACCGACTTGGTATTTAATTAAATTGCTTATAAGCTCACCTCTGAGAAATATTATTTCAGAGAACGTGTTACCTATGATGCTTAAGCACATTCTCAGAGAGAGGATGCACCAGGTCAGCAATGATATTTTGCTTTATTATGTTGAAGTGTTTTCCTTCTCATATGGACTTACTATAGTTATGGCCTTCACATCATTTTAAAGTTAAACTATTAGCCACACAGAAAATCAATATGCAGTAGAACAATGTTCATTAAGCGAACCATAAATCAACTCTTCTGTAGACACAGCAGGTACCAAAAGCTTTTATAAAGCTGCTGGCCTGTTATGATCGAAGGAGATGAGATGGTTACCATGAACAACACATTTTTGTGTATCAGGTCTGGGTTACGTGATACATACGTGCCAACAAATATTAATTAGGAAGGGAATTTGTACCTGTCAGGACCTAGCAAGAGTGTGGTCCTTCAGGGGTTCCTTTGCTGTAACTCCCCGGATAAGATGGAAATTGTCGAGTTAAGTGGCTCTTCCATTTCTGCATTGTGCTCAGGGTTATAGTTCTCCTGGGAAGTGCAGCACTGGTCCCTTAAATGAGGGTTATACCACTGTCTCATAGGATCACTAAGCTGTCTCTCAGCCACCAACTCCAGGAACTACAGGGCATTACATTCCTATCTTCCTTGGCCTAAATGAAGAGTGAGCACAAGGCTGAGGATTTTCCCCACTTGTCACTAACTTTGTCTACTCACAGCATGTTCATCGATCTCTCAGGACAAGCATCTGGACAGATCCTGCAAGGGCGGCGTCAGGGACAGGTAAAAGGAGGGATCCCATTTGAAACTTCCCTGACTTAAGACAAGATGAAGCTTTGGTGAGGGTACAGTGAAACTTCTTTGCCTTGCAGGCATTAATTCACATCCTTTAAAGACAGAAGAGGCTCTTATGGCAAGCTAGGCTAGCTGCACAAATCCAAAACCAAGGTCCTTTCTCAGGAGCTTAAGACAATAACTCGAGCTGCCAGGTGTCCTTTAGAAAGACCGCAAGTTTGGACCCAGTAACTTTCATCAATAAAGATCACGTGTCTATGGGCAAAATGTGGTATTTTTAGAAAAGGTACTGTCAGCAGAAAAAAAAAGGCTACACTGGATTACCTTGGAAGGCTTTGGGGAAGCTGAGAAGTCATTGTTCAGTGGTTTTTTTTCCTGAATGTTAACAAAAAACAGCAACCTGAGATTCCACACAAAAACCCAGAAGAATCCCCTCCCTCCTGCTTGGGAGAACTTTGATATTCCCACTGAAACACTGCATCTGTTGTAAAAACAGAATAACTTTGCTAAAGGTTGGAAGGGAAACAGTGAAATAACCCCAGAAAAATAAATTACAGCTAATTGAAAATAAAGATTGTATTGATTTGGTGAGATTCCCCTTCCCCAAGATAGTTTTGCAATACACTTACGTTCCCTCAGTGCTCGCCACATCAGCCTGCTCCCTCAACAGCACCATTTCCCTATACTTCTCTCTCTACCAGCTTTTGCAGGTGCTGTTACAGCTCCTCTTTGCTGCTGGATCAGCACTTTCTGCCCTCTGAGGCTTTATGAAAGTCACCCCAGCTTGCAAAATCACTGGTCCTTCAGCACTCTAAAAGTCAGCAGAGTCTGCACACACCACTTACCTCCCAGCTCTCTCCACTGCTTTCCCACAGTAGCTGCAGCATCCACCCCCTGCCCTATTTTGCCAGATTGTTCTTTTACTTTTCCCCCAGTCACATCCTGACCCATCCAGCTGGTTTCACCATCCAGAAGCAGGCAGAGAACACCCTCCCCACAGAGCATCTGCTCCTGCAGGTGGCTGAAACAGACCAGATCATGCCACGTCAGGGGGATCAGCTGTGGGCTCTCTGCTCCCTCAACCTTGGCATTATCAGCCTGATATCATTAAAATGCCTTAACACCACTTCTGCTCTAATTAGGTATTGAAATTCCTGTTTCAAGGGACTAGATATTCTTGTACCTTTTTTTTTTAATACCTGCAGTAGAGAGTCTATGGCTCATTGGTCTGGAAAATATCATGCTTTGTCTTTGGCAAATAGCCAAGCTTCCATAAAATGTTCCTCCAGCAGAAACTCCCAGACTGCTTATAAATACTGTCACCTGTGTTTTAGAGCTGGAGAAACCAAGGCCTTTTTGAGGTTAAAGCAAGGTCTGTGACACAGAAAGGAGAAAGCTTTAGTCTCTTTTCATTAAGATGCCATGCTCAGTAATTTTGCTAAATGAGAGATGAAACTTCTTCTGAAGTCAGGGAAAGTCTCAGAGGCTCAGCACTTACATGTTCAGACCTCCCATCAGCAGAAAGAAGGGGTTTTTTTTGAAGCTGATCAAAATACATTTGATTTTGAAGTTACAGAAAGCCATTAATTATGCTGGAGATAATCAGTCCAGGCACCTGTCACACACAACAAACAGAAATGTAGTGCTAAAAAAAATAAAAAATAATAATTAAAAAAAAGTAAATGCAAGCTGATAACATTTATAGTTGGGAAAAGGTGTCTGTTAAAGGACAGATGCTATTCCTTATCTCCCTCTAAAGGACATGAACTTTGTGAGACCATCTCAGCTCCTGGCAGGGCTGTTGCGCTACCTCCAACAGTCTAGAAAATTAATGAAGAAAGTTACTTCCAAGTCTGTGCTGCATTGTCTCAAGATTATACTAAATTCGTTAAATAAATCATAGAAAAAAATGAAGACCCTGTTGAGTTCCTGGGGGGAAAGTGCAAAATTCATGCAAGATGCCTTCTGTTTGTCTTCAAGGGCATTGCTTGGGCAGTGTCTGCGGGATGCTGCCTTCCAGCTATGCCTCTGCTGGTGCTGGTCAGTGGTGGGGAGACCTACAGCAAATGCCTTCTGCTGATTATTTAAAAGGAAGATGGAATTGTAAGCTGAATTAAATCTGTGGTAGAATTTGCTTAGGATTAAATAGCAGCTACATTTTTATGCCCCTGTTGCACAACTGGGAGCGTATTGTGCTCATTTCCTTGGGTTTTTATCCACATTTGAACAAGAACTGGAGAATGGAGAGTCAACGTGGGAGATGGTTTCAATGCCAAAACACGAGGACTGTGTTTTGGTCTCTTCCTTATGGATGGGCAGGTGACAATCCCAAGGCAGGAGAGGTGCATGACAGCACACTGCTGGCAGCAGCGCTGTAGCTCAGCATGGCTCTTTGGCCATTTTGCAAACTGAGCTCCCTGGAGAGCAACAGGGTAATTGTCCTGCAAATGGACAAAACTGCATTTTTCTCATCACTCAAATTCACAGCAAAACTGATGATAGTGCAAGGCTTGTACTTTTCTCCTGTCTTTTTCTTCCTGTTGGTATAGCCAGGTGGTCTCCTATTAATGGACATGGATCAAACTGCTTGACACAGCATGTTCAGCACTGAGAGCAGGAAATGATCATTTCAGGGACACTGCTAAGAAAACCTGTCAAAGTGTCTTGGGGCAGTGAAAATCTAGTACTTGGGGATTAATTATCTGGAATTTAATGAGGCCAAAAGGCAGGTACCAATTAAATGCTGGTAGATGGAGTGAGTAGTTTCATAATAGGCGTCAGTGGTGAGGCTGACTTACAAAGTTTTTTCTCACTCAGCTCAGTCTGTTACCAGTATTACTGGTGCCATGAACCAGACTGCTGAAGTGATCTGCATTGAAACTCTTTGGGGGGGGCAGGAACATATTTCAGATGTGACATTCCAAAATTAGGCTCAGGTTTCTGCCACATTGGAGCAAAGGAGATATGTATGTGTGTGTGTGTGTGTGTATGCAACACGTGCACTTACACACATCAGCATAAATGCAGAAGTGACATTAGCACAGAGAAAGTACAGTATCAACATCTAAGACTGATGGGTCATGTCTATACTGCTAAATAAAAGAGGGATGGCAAGTAATCTCTTTCCTGAAGCTAAATGCAAATGACTTCTTCAGCTTCGGGTTAGGGTTAACTTCTGCTACAACAATTTCACCTTGGAGAGGTGCAGCTAGGGTGGTGAGAAGAGAACCAGAGAGTCAGCTGATCAGTTCACTACTTGATCTTCTTTTGCTGGATATAGCCAGCTCCAGATACCGGCTTTGTGTTTTGGGCCCGTCTCACGTAACCAAATTCAAGATATCATTATTTGATTTTTTCCCATCTTAGTTTTATTTTTATATGTAAACATATGAATAAAAGGAGGGCATTTTAACAGGAAATTGATAAGTCAACAGAGAGTCCTGGTTTTTCCTAATTTATCTTAAGATGTGATCATTCCCCTGTATTTGGCACTCATGTGGCAGCACCTCACATCTTGTGTTCGGTTTTGGGTCACTCACTAAAGTAAAAACATTGAGGTGCTGGAGCGAGTCCAGAGGAGGGCAGTGAACCTGGGGAATGGTGTGGAGCACAAGTCTTATGAGGAGCAGCTGAAGGAGCTGGGGGTGTTCTGGAGAAGAGGAGGCTCGAGGGGACCTTATTGCTCTCTACAAAAACCTGAGAGCAGGTTTTAGCCAGGTGTGTGTTGGTCTCTTCTCCCAGGCAGCAAGTGACAGGATAAGAGGAAAGGGCCTCAAGTTGTGCCAGGGGAGGTTTAGATTGGACAGTAGGAAAAATTTCTTCCCTGAAAGGATTGTCAAGCACCGGAACAGGCTGCCCAGGGAAGTGGATGAGTCACTATCTCTGGATGTATTTAAAAGACATGTAGATGTGGTATTTAGGGACATGGTTTAATGGTGGCTTTGGCAGTGCTGGGTTAATGGTTGGACTCAATGATCTTAGAGATCTTTTCCAATCTAAAAGATTCTGTGATTCTAAGAAATATGTGAACAGTTCCCATTTATTGCTTTTAAGAAAAACATAATGAACAGTAAAACTCCTGACTACTGTATCATCTGCCATAAAGTGTCTACGTTGCATTAGCCAAAATCCAGTCCTATCCCCTGTTTCATCCAGTCCAGTTTTTCTGCAGAGTTCATGTTTCTCTCCTAGTAAAATAACAGTATCACTTCAGTTATTGCTGTCATAGCAAGCAGATCAGACACACTTCATGGCATCTCCATAACAATATATTAATTCTGGTTACGTAAACTCTTACAATAAATTATTTCATCAAACAGGATGCAGATAACATGATTAAAACACTGTGATGTAACACATATAATATGAAATTATAGACACATTACATGACTAGGTATATATCTATACATTAGTTGGCATATGGGGCCCAGGAAAAGATTTGAGGAATTGAAGATAATTTTATTTTTTAAATCAAGAATCAGAATATAGTAAATCTGGACTTGACCAGAGCTCTTTCTTGCCTCTTACAATAAGACTGATGGTTTTCTTACAGCCATGGACCAGCTCTCCATCACATACTTTGTTTTCTAAAGCTATAATGAGATCAGACATAGCTCAGCTTTCTTTAACTCTCCATGGGCTTGTATCAACGCAGATGTTCATTAAGAAGAGATAATGGTTTAAAAGCTCTAATTTTGTTACCCTCTCTGCCATCTAAACTGATCCTAATGTGATTAGTAAAGTCCTTTCTTACTTAGGCAGGGTCAATTTGTCTCAGAGGAGGTAGGGGAAGGAGACATTGAGGGTGCCAGTGCTGGCTCCGTGCTCAGAAATGTTATCATGGCAGCTAGGAGGCTTGTTAATGCAGTGTCCTTCATCACATCCAAAGGCAGGGGAGAGCAACCCACTTTAGTCATTTGTTATTTTTCTGGAAGCAACAAACTGACACATTTCCACAAGCCCACTTTATACAGAAAGAGGCTCCCAAACCTGGTCACTGTGGTTGCACCCATCATGTCTGATTTATCACAGCTTCACCTTAGTGCTGTGGAGGACCACAAGAAACACACTGCATTGGAAGCTGCCAAAATGTTGGCATGACATGTTTGATTGCCAAAGCTCCTAAGCATTTTGTTTCATATACAAGCAGACATAAGGAAGTTTAGCTTAAGGTCAGAAAATACCAGGATGCTCCCAAACCATGAGGAGCCTGTGTGAAATAATAACAGTAATTGAAACAGGGAGAAAGTCTGAAAGACATGCTGCAGTGTTGGCTGGTGGGCCAAGATTTGGCTACAAGCACAGGGAACATCATGGGCAGCAAGCTGAAGACTGGAGGGTCAAGGTGGGCTGTGGGGGTCATGCTAATTTCAGAACTATGTGCCACAGAGTGGGGCGGTAGCAGCAGGGAAGGAAGAGCAAAGCTATAGAGTGAAGCCTTTTGGAGAAGAGATACATAAGAGATGCTGAATGTTCCTGCAGTCAGGCCACATCTGCGCTGTATTTTGGGACAGCCTCACACCAAGATGGTATATGGAAAGGTTAAAGAGAAGATCAGTTCCCTCTTCTGCATTCACCTATATCAGACCTCGGTGGAGAGAAACACCGCTAAGCTTTCATATGGGCACTCTCATCTGGCCCTGGGGTGTAACAGGCTTCTCTCCTCTGTAGTTCCCCATCAGATGTCACAAACAAATTAATTTTCAAAAGATGATGTTACCCTCTTCCTACGGCAGCTGCTCAGACTCTGCCTTTTCCATCACACATGCAGGCTATCACAGTGCAGGTTAGCCTTCATCTGCAGGGGCTGAAGACCACATATCCAGTCTTCACTACCAGCTCAGCCCATTATCTGGGGGGCCTTCTCTGACAAAGCTAACATACCAGTCTTGGCTGCCCTGACCTCTCATTTTGATGAACTTCTTTTCTGGTCATCCTGGTGCAAATAACAAAATTGAACTGGCAATTCCAGCTGCTCGTGCTCTACTCTGCTTGTTCTCCACGTGGTTCCTCCACTGCAGACAACTGGAGTATGGGGTGCACAGCTCTTCAAACTGTGTGGGTAAATGTTTTCTACCGTCCTTTCCATATTGGTGTTTCTAGTGTAGATCTGGGGGCTGTCATTTGAACTGATTTCACATCCTGCGTTTTCTCTGTGTTGTTGTGGTGGATGTCATGGACCAGCTCTTTTGTTCTTTGTCCCTTCCGCCTTATCTCCGTATGGCATTGCAAGGTCTTTCCCTGCTACTTGATTAAATGCAGAGATAGCTCAGCACTGTGGCCTATCTTTTCTGTAAAAGGTACAAACAGTAGTTAATTTTCAAATGTGTCATTCTCTGTATTTCAGAATTTTTCACTTTGCTTTCTGGTCCTGAGCTTTGGGTCATGGTTCAGCTTCGTTTGCTAAGCTGCTCTTTCATTAAGTGTGGGTGCCCCCGCAGCTGGCATTGTTCAACCAGGATTTTTAGTATTACAAAAATATCATTGCTGAGACCTTATACTGAGTGGGAAGGGGTTTTTTGGTTTTTTTTTTAATGTCCGATTTAACCAGATGTTATGAACTTCCAGAAAAATTACTCCTCTCAGGCTTGTTCTGTGATAGCAGAACCATGGAAGTGCCATTCCCATTTCCTTCGTGTTTTAGTAATGCTGTCAAGGGACTACAGAGGTTGGTTTATTTTATGCAAACATCCATTTTTCTGTTTCCTTTCAGTCTTCACTAACATGTCTTGCCCTTTTGCCCTTTTTGGTGGGTTAACCCTGTCCAGCAACTAAGCACCTGCCATTGTTTGCTCACTCACCACCAGAAAGATGGGGAAAAGAATCAGATGAGCAATGGTGAGAAAAACTCAGATCTAATAAATGAAGAAAAGAGAGGAAACAAAGAACAGGTGATGCAAATGCAGTCATTTGCCACTTTCCACCAGCAAGCAATGTCAGCTGGCCTACAAGCAAAGACTGCTTTGGAAAGAATACCCTCCCCCCAGTTTACTGATGAACGTGTCATTTCAGAATACACATTTGGTCAGTTGGGGTGATCTATCCCAGCTCTGTCCCTTCCGAAGGACTCCTGCCTTCTTCCCCACTGTTCTTTCACGGTGCCAAATATAAAAAATATCTGACTAAATGGAGAGCCTCATTTTACCAAGTGGAGGGAAATAGGCATGCCTAGGATAGGTGCAAAAGCATATCATGAGGTGAGTCCGTGCTATTTACACTGACTGTTGGGACATCCTGTATTGAGTAGGTCATATGCAGAGGTCTGAACCTCAGATTTTAGGTACAGTGAATCAAACCTTTTGGTTTTGAAACCTTTCAGTTACCTCAAAACTTTGAGGCATAGAGCACAAATCTTTAAACAGATTTCTCCTTTTGAGATCATAGACAAATCTAGCCAAGCAGACTGTCAATGGTCCACATCTTCCAAGGTACTTTTTTTTCTGTGGCTCTTACTAAAATCTGAAACTTTGTCCTTCTAAAGAATCTACCATGATATACTACATACACTGCTTTCCACTTGTGTAGAAGTGGAAATACAACTTTGGCTGCATATTTTACCCCTATGCCTCTGTGGTAACCCCAATACCAACAAGTAGCAATGAAGGTGTTTCATTCTAATTACCTGCAGGGATATCAAAGATGAAAAGAGAGAACAAGAACAAAGCAACCGGATTTTATTCTATTGGTCATGCTGTGTTTATATACTGGAGAGGGGAAACTGTAACCCTCATTTTCTAGGTCACTTTGTTGAGACACCTTCTGCTATGCACAAAGAGATTCTGTAAGCAGGATACACACAACTTTGAAGTTTAACACACTTATTCATTGGTTGACACAGGCAAGAGACAGCTGGAATTTAATGTGTTGCCAAGCTAAGTTTTAGAATGCTCAGTGTCCCCCATAAGACACCCAAAGAGTCCTTGCTGAGCAAGCAGTCAGCCATTGGATGGGGAAGGTTTGCTTTCTACTGCCCTTGTAACAGGTTCTCATTACTGCTGAGTTTCCCGTTTCCACTTTCCAACTCTTTGTGTTGCCATCTAGAATATTGTATCTTCCTATGCTTGTGTTTTTCTTCTTGAATCCTAGAGTTGCTACCTATCTACCTGCCCCTACAGATCAAACTCTTTGTAGTCAATAGAATGAGATACCCCAGATTTTCAGTGGTCCCTCAGTAAGCAGGGGATGAATAAGTTCCCATGATGGATGGTGGCTTAACCAGTGTAGGAGAAAATTGTGCTATTTTCTTTACCTGTTCATGAACTTGACGTGCTGGGAACTCAGGCCAGGATCCAGATCCTAAAATACAGTTAGATGCTGTTTGTTCTCTAACTCCAAAAGACTCACCTGATCACTTAGACACAGTAAGAGTCCCTGCACAGCAAAGCTGCCACTGAAAATGTGCTATTGTACCTAGTGTGCCTCCTTGCCTTCAAAGGGCTGATGTCTTCAGACCATCTTGCTTAGCAAGTCTCCCACTTGTACCACTCTGGACAAAAAATCAGATAGTTCTGTGCTTCCCAATGGACTAGATTCTGTATTTAGTTTGTGAGTGTTCCCAACACAGACTGGCAGTATAGAGGGCAGAAAACGACACAACTCCCTAGCAGCAGCGTTCACTCTGTATTTTATCCACTGCTTACAGAGCAACCTAGCAAGCAAGAAGTCTCTCCCAAAAGGGAGTGAGCCACATACACTACTTCCCACAGGAGTGTCCTAGTAGTGGAATGGGTTGGAGAAGGGATCACCCTCCACTCTTTCTGTTGAAGCAAGGTCATCATGCAGGCAAAAACGCAAGCATCTTGGGATAGAATAAATACAATTCTATTTTTATGAAGCAGTAAATAACAGCCTGGTTTCTTTCAGATACTGTGTCCTGTAAAACACAATGCACAGAACCTAGGACTGGATCCTAAGTTTATCTTCCTTCACATCAGCATGCAAACTGTGAAAGCCTCTGCTGTCCCCATGTCTCCCTGCTCCTAACTGTAAGTGGCGGTGGAATGGCTGTAGTGGAGCTGTCCTGGCTTTCTTCAGCTAAGAATTTGGGTTTGCAGTGGTTCACCCTTTCTGTATGGTGCTTTTTCAAGGTACCTGCTCAGCGCTGGAGAAAAAGAAGTAGCAGAAATAATGAGGGTTGCACAACAGTAAAGCAGCCAAGTGAGAAATGCACCACTCCAGTGCAAATGAGGCTCATTCTGGCCACTCAGCATCCGCTCTTCTCCTTGGAGCCAATGGTTCCTTTACTAGCAACATTTACAAGACCTTGAGGTGCCTCCACTGAATCAGGAGATGTCACCTGCACACAGCTAAGCATGTTCAACCAAATGTGACCCCTCACCAGGTGTCTGTAGTTGTATAATGAGAAGCCAAGTTTACTTGAGATACCCCTGCTGCAGAGTGCCAGTAGAAGGAAACAAATGACATGAAAGGAAATAATGCACCCCTATGATCATAGTATATACTTAAAATTAATTCCCTGTACCTGAAACTGATTGTTCACATAAATCTCACTCTGCTTTTAAGCTAGGACATAACCTCTGCTTAATTGATATTCATGCTTGAGGATGAAAAAATCAATTTGGCACGTCTAAGGAGCCTTTAGGTTTTTCACATAGAAAGTTTTATCCTGGCAAATGAGCTAGTCTTTTTACAGGCTCAGGCTTGTGAAACAGAAGATACACCTTTAATAGTTACATGCATAGATGTAGCTCTCCTTGGCAGGTTTGGACAAAACCACCTTCTGGGTGTATCCTTTCCGTGGTCAAATGCCCAGGCACATGTAAATTTGCACAGAGACTTCTCATTCTTTCCCTCACTGTCTCACTACTCCAGGGTAAGGTGCCCATTTATAATACTTTTATCACTGTGTACATGATCAAGCCCTGCAGAGGCACCTACTGAAATGTGGGTAATGACACTTCTATTCCCGTTTTATTGTTCTTTAACCCCTGTCCACCCTCAAACATCCTCAAATTCAGGCGAAAAGCACAAAGTAAGAGGGAAAGCTCATTTTACCGTCAAGCCTGCAGTGTGGGCATATCAGCATTAAAAAAATATGATGTGTGAGAAAGCTCAGTCACATTTCTGACTGGCTGGAGTTTGGATGGGGTTAGCCATGCACCCTCACAAGCACACCCTTCCTTAAAGCTCTGAATCAAGCAAGTGGAATGAGTAAGGAGTCTGTGCTACATTTTGAAATGAGATTGTACAGCAGGTTTGCTACATTGGTTATCATGCCTTGTTACACTCACAGCCTCATGTCCTACAATTTATGTGCTAAATATTTCTAATATAGCAACTGCATTGATTTCAAGGGCAGTTTGCAAAGTGGTGTGACTCTTCAGCTGACAGGGAAGGTAAAGCCTGAATGCCCTCTTCTAGACATAGAAAAGCTGCAGTACGGCTGAGGAGTTGAAATCAGTCCAAAAGAGCTGCTGACACAATATGCACTTGAAGAAAGAGAAGGTTTTTATATCGTGCCTTATGAAAACAAACACGTACCTGACATGTAACTGCATCTTGACATAAGATGCCAGAAGAAAAAAGCCTTCCACAGGAAAGTGCTTATTATTTTCACTTCCAAATGACCGAGAGCTTAGGAAAGGTGCCAAAAGATGTCCCCGAAGGCTGACAGTCTCTGTGCAACCATTAACCTTCAAGGGCTTGGGAAACAGCACATGAACTCCCTGATGTGGATGTCTACCACTTGTCTGCACATGCTGAGCCACCTCTGGGTGTGGGAAATTCAGATATGGCTATATCTACCAAATCACAGCAGGCCAAGGTCACAGTAGTGTGATGGGCAACATCCTCCCTGGATTTGCCTCATACCAACAACCATTCTCCTTAATTGCCTTGGAGAGACCGGGGCTGTTTCGAAGCAGGCACAACACAGAAACCACTCTATATGAGAGGTGAGTTAAACCACAAGGACAGAAGATGTGCCACTTGTCCTCAGGGCCAGAGAATTACTCCTGACCTCTTTTATTCACCTGTATAAAGGTAGCCTAAGCTTATAAATCAATAATGAGGTCTGGCTTTGAGATCTGGACCTTGATTGCCTGCAGCACTTTTTATATGGCATAGCTTCAGGCTTACCCTGTCTCCCCACAGTGAAGGTATGTCTGTAAGCCAGGTTGTGTCACCTGAGCTTGGGACCACAGTCTGTCCCTAGAATCCCTTTATTTGGCAGTTTAGGCTTTGTACATAAGACCTGTGTACCACTGCCCTTTAAAAGCTACAAGCCATGGTAAAAACATAGATGCTTTGTCACATGGAGTCTTTTGAGGAACCAGGTGGAATAAAGTTTATCACCTAGTTGGTCAGTGTACACCTTCACAGGGCAAAGAGATACTCCAGATGGCTAGCTGAGATCCTGAAAGCAGTCTTAGTGTAGAGTGGGATGTTGATGATCCTGTGTCTTGGCTCAGTTAGCAGCGTTCAAGGAAGAGCAGCGATGTTATCAGGAGAGCCTAAACTCCTAAAAACACTCATCTAAAGAAGGACATGGAGACAACAAGAGGACTACATTTCACAGAGAACTCTGAGTTGGAAGGGACCCACAAGTATCAATGAGTCCAACTTGAAAGTAAATGGCCTCTACGGGGACCAAACCCATGACCTTGGCATTATTAGCATCATGCTCTAAATTTGAGGCAATATGGGGACAAGCCAGTGTGGGGCCAGATAGATGGATCAGGAAGAGACAGACTCAAAGGGTTTGAAGGTGACCAGGAAGCTCAGGGGTAGAAACAAAGTAGGATTCATCTCCAAAAACCAGATATCTGCATCTGAACTCAGCTTAGTCACACTCAACTCCCCTTACAGGCAGTGGAGAGAAACAGCCAACCAATACCAGCATCAGGACAATGACAGACAAAACTGGGAAGTAAGTTTAGCTGTAACTGCCACTCTACAACTTCAGATTATTTAACTTAATCCTGATGTTACTTGATATAGTTTTTTCTAAATTTTCAGCCTGCATTCCTTTAATTGCAGTCACCTGTATAAGGTCAGTAGTAAGGAACTCCAGCAAAAGGGCATTTGCAAGCACTGATGCTCATTTTCACATCTGTTTATTAAGAAAGAGTTGTAGTTTACCTTGCTTCATATTTTAATCAAAAAATTCTTCTTAAAACTCTTTTTAACTTCAGTTTCTCATCCTCATCACTTTCCTCTCACCTTCTGCCAGTGCCACCTTAATGCCCACCACCTGGAGTTGTGACTATGTCTCCCCTTTGCTCTTATTGTCCTTTCTGCTTCACTGCCTGAGTTGCACAACTTGAAATATAGTAGCCAGCCATCATTGTCACCAGGGCTTGGCACCTTTCTAAGTACAAATGAAATTAAATATTGAGCAATAATAAGTGCAAATGAAACACAGATCAGTATGGCAGGTCACCACAATGCTGAGGATCTTGAATTTTTCCTTAAACCATTCTCATTTTGCAAGACCATCTATGTACCTAATCTGTACCCAAGGACAGTACCAGGCCCACAGCATTTAACACACCACCACGTCCTCTCTATAGTCTATTAATTTGGACAATCTCTGGCCAGTTCAAGCCTCAGCTGTTTCAGACCCTGTGCAACTCTTCTGCTGCTAAATACAATTCTAATAAAAGAGAGAAAGCAGCATGGGCCTGTTCCTCCATTTACTTAATGTATCCTCTGTATTGAGGATTGCCCTGTAATATATCTGTTACCAATCAATACTTGATATAATTTTAGTGAATTGTGCTGGAGCAAGCCCCAAAGCTAAAGCAGATCTTCATGTAAAACAGGTAGCAGAAATAAATGGGGAGAAAGCTCATGTGGAAAGCAAAGTAGCAATGCAACTTGCAGGTTTGCTTTTGCAATGCTGACCTCATAACCTCAGGTATACTAGAGAGACAAAGCATCCCTGGGGAAAGAGCATTTGTGATGCTTGAGTTGAGGCAGGTGGGAGGTTTACCATTATAACTGCATCAGCACTCTGTGGAAAAAGGTTCTCCACTGCCTGCCCTGAAATAGCTGCTCTCACCAGTGTGACAACACCCCAAGAAGGGATGAGACTAAGCAGGGATGAAGTTAATGATCTTCATTCCAAGCTGCTGAGTACTGGGTTTCTCTGGTTTGTAGTGGTGGAGGATCTGTGCTCATACAGCACTGTTCTGTGCTGGAGTGGACTGACTGTTATGACACGCCTCTGAAGGGGAGGATAACCCAGGGGCTTGTTAAGAAATCCCTTGGGGGCGATTAGAGTGAAACAACACTGAATAACCAGTGTTCATAAATACATGTATAGGGTTTATTTTAGAACAATTTTGTTTCAAAGGTAAAGAGGTATGTTGCCATTTTTGGTGTTGTCATCTATAGTAATACAGCAATATTAAGGCATAAAAGTAACACTTAAGGAAATGCATAGAAAAAAGGAAGAGAAAGAAGGGATAGAACTGGAAATATATATATAAGTCACCACCTGCTGGATCCAGCAATAAAACTTGGTAGTTGCAGCTTCCATGTCTCTTGGTTGAAGTGGTGGTCCCAGTCCTGTGAAAGTGATGGTCCTGATCCATTGAGGTTGGGGAAAGCACCTCCACAAAACTAAAAGACTTCATGAGTTGTTATTCACTTCAAGCTCAGGTGGGAACACCTTGTACCTCCCCTGCAATGGGAAGTTTTACAATGAATACTGTCACAGCCCATGTCACTGGGTCTCTGACACCTCCTAAGACATTACAGCTGCTTGTTATGTCAGCATTGATCATGCTCCATCATGGTCCAGCAGTTGAGATGAATAGCCCAAGCCAATGTGAAATGGTTCCCAGAGGGATTTTTACAGCAGTGTCATCATGTAAGAGAGGACTTTGGCATGATCCCACCTCCAAGGATTTGTTTCTTATGAGCCTCTTTTCTTACCTGGAAATCCAGTTTGAAGCTTCAGGTATGCACACCCTTCTGAACCTGGAATAGCTGGACAATAGCACCCAATTCTCTGACCTGAAGGTCCTTTCCTAGTATGCATATTCAGGGAGGGGTGGGCTTTGCAGGCTGAGCAGCTGTTTCTTTGCAGTTTGCTACAGTGGACAAAAGCCTTTTGGTGATCTTACAGTGTTTAAGCCATTAAGTATTTCAGTCTCTGACACTGGCTTAAGTGGCTGTGGATGGAGGAAAGCAGTGAAGTCTTTAACTGATCATTTATCTTCTGGGCTATGATCTAAATCTGGAGTCTTGCCATATAGCTTCCCACCATAACCTTTCAGAGACTCCAGTTTGTGCTTCCCTGAGCCCATGAAAACATGGCAGTCAGTTCTCCTGCTCTGCTGTAGAAAAAAAGTAATAGTTCTGATTTCCTTGCATCTAATGCCAAGCTGCAATCCCAGTGCAGAGAGGAAAGATCCTTAATCCGCAAGGTAAGAGTAGAATACTGCTCTGAGTACTTCCTCTGTCTGTGAATAAATTGTATGGCAGAATGTGGACAGACCTCTATAAGCATAAGAAAACAGGACAGTTTTCCATCTTATGACTGGGACAAAAAAAACAAAGAGTGAAGTAATGGCCAGCTATTAGTTTATTAAATGGCAGTAAACTATTAAAATTTTCTTTCCTTCAATGCATGAGACAATGACAGGGTGCTGTGTTGCACAGTGGGGAAAGCCTGGTGAGTCAAAGGACGTTGCGGGGAGGAGAGCAATGTTGCTGGATCAGAGAAGGCTGATCCAGAGTGCAGCTGAAGCACAGGCTTGGACCAGGACAGGAGCTGTGCTGCTGAGTGCACGGGTGTGGCGGCTTCACAGTTTAGGGGCAAGAAGGTCTGAGCAGAAGCCAAATATGTGTGTCTTGAGGTTGAGACTCTGCAAAACTACTAGGGTCTATTTTTGCCTTCACAGAGCTCAAAGTCAGATTATCCATGACATTCTTCAACATTTCCCCTAAAACTTGAAAGCTATTTGTTTCCCTGCACTGAGGATGCTTTTGAAGGAGACCGGCTTTGTTACCTGGCAGCAGAGACTGGTCTTCAATCAGCATCAGACTACTTACACAGGAACCTGTCATGGTAGCTGCTATTGGGAGTAAATTGTCCTATCCACTTACCTCCTCTTTGGAGGGCTATTTAGCTACAGGCATTAATGGAGAGAAAAAGGCCAAGCAAGTACATGGCTAACTGCTCCTTTGTCTCCATGAGTTCCAGCGTGTGGCAGCTAGGTTGCACTTCCAGGTAGCAATGAGAGGAAGCCTGTGCAAGTGGAAAATCCTGCTAGACTCTGTGATTTGGACCCACAGCGTAAGGTCCTGTCATCACTGAGCTTTTCCCATTTTTAATTCTAGAAAGAGCCATTGGTGAAGGCCATGTTCATCTCATTATCAATTCAATTTTTGTGGCAGCCCAGCTAGGGCTCTTAATTTCTTGTGTTAAAACAACAAATGAGACGACCCAACTGCAATCTCTAATAGGTATCATGGGTCAGTAATTATTCATTTGTTATAGTGCCTCTCCCTCGAAGGACAGAGATGAGAATTTGCCCTCCTAATGGCAAGAGCTATAAATTAGTTTTATTTCACTGTTAAATCTAGAGGCCTGAAAATTAGGATGACCATCCCTTAGCTGGGAAGAAAATGTGACAGCTCAAGGGATTTTCTGCATTAGGCAAATAGGCAGCCCATAATCACCCATGAAACAGTTACAGCAGCAGTGTCCTGACACCCTTGCTGCTCAGAGTTGTGGCACTCCTGGTACACTGAACATGGGGACACTTTTCAAGTCTGATGTCCAGTTCTGGGCCAGTGACCCCAGTTCCACTTCTAGCCAAGGAAGAGAAGTATTTCCTGCAGGTGCTCACAGTAATTTCATCTTTCCCTGAAGACTGACATGTTCAAGATAGGGATGATGAGTTGCTTTGTGAAGCTACATCTTATCTCCATTATTAAGGCAGCTTCAGGTGAATAGGTCAGATTTGAACATCTTTACATTTTATACAAATACTCTTAGACAAGACAAATTCACCCAAAAATTTATCCAGTTGTTAGTCACATATGTTTATTCTGATGAGTAATGTTATCTTTATCCTTAACATCTTTACAAGCCCATTGGGTATAAAAGATGTTCTAAATTAGCATGGACTCACTGCAGATTTGGAACTTACAGGGTAAGCCATCACTGCATGCTTATAGGGTGGAAAGGAGGGAAATGAAGGGTTTTAAAGACAGATGGAAGCTATGTTGACAGGACCATGAAGGTGCCTAACAGCCTTCACTGAGCACGTAGCTGCTGGTGAAGGCGAAGAAACACTTGAGTGCTTCCTCTTGGGAGTGTGAGTGTCTCTCTTGCAGTAATTTCACACATGATTTGTGCCTTTGGCATGGCAGGCTGCACAAAACCATTCATGGCTCCACATAGCCATTCCTGTTTGTTAAGCCTGATCCCAGAGGGCTGCCCTGAGCTCTCCTAGCCCTATATGAAACCAGACAATAATGTAATGCCCACCCTAATTCAGACTGTCATAGGGGTGAGCAGTTCCTTGCAGCAAAGCCATGCTGTTCAACCCAGGATCATATCCCAGCTTGGAGCAGGGGCTGCAGCAGGCATCTCTTTGGACTGAGAGCACACTCGGAGCGTGGTGAGGCTGTTGTCCTCTCTCGCATGGTGCACCCTGGCCCAGGGGGCAGGTAGGCAGCACTGCAGTGTGAGAGATGGGGAGCAGATCTTCCCTTGGTGTTCCATCCCTGAGACACCATGCTTCCTTCCTGCAGCCCTTTGGAAAGAAGAAGAAAAGTTTGTCCTGGGAAAGAAAGGATGGAATACCTTTGGTGTGACCAAATGAGTCATCTGTAATCTTGTTCAATAACAAGTCACACAGATGTATAAAAAGCTCTCTATAGAAAGCTGAAAATAAATTACAAAAAAAATCTACCCCACTGTCAAATCCTCAAAGCCCATAAGTTATCAGAATAGTTGTAAAATTATTCACTTTTATGATGTGCAAGGTATGGAGTACTGTACAGCCAGACAAGTTTATAGGAACATGTGTTAAACTGCCTGCATGGGGAGGACCTGACTGAAGTTAAAACATAAAACCTTCCCACAAGACAAGTGAGGGTGCAAGGAGGCACATAAAGCGTGAGGATGGCTTTGAATAAGAAATTGTGACCCCTCTTCCCTCTTTCCCTAGTGCTACACTTGTGCTGAAATAGGAAGTTTCAAAGTGGAGAACCAGAGATACCAAAGCTGATAGAAAGAGCCTGTGGTGCTCCAGTCAGAGCTGCAGAGTCTATTCCAATGGGTTTCCAGCTTTAAAATTAACTAGACTCTAGGGACTGCAGCTTTGCTGGGTGATGGGTCTTTCACCTCTGATCGTTCATGTTTTCCCCATGAACAACATCATCCCCTGGTGATATCCAATCAGTCAAACTCACCTCAGTGCCTGGTAAGATCATGGAGCAGATCCTCCTGGAAGATGTCAAAACATGTGGAAGACAGGGATGTGATTAGAGACAGCCTAGATGGCTTCACCAAGGACAAGTCCTGCCTGACTATTTTAGTAGTCTTCTTCAATGTGACTGCATCACAGGACAAGGGAAGAGCTACAGATGTCATCTACTTCAGCTTCTGTAAGGCTTTTGATACGATCCCCCATATGGATAAAGAATTGACTGGATGGCAGCATCCAAAGAATTGCAGTCAATGGTTCAGTATCCGAGTAGAAACCAGTAATGAACGGTGCATTGCACAAGGGTCCATACTGGGACCAGTACTACTTAATATCTTCATCAAAGACAGTGGGATTGAGTACACCCTCAGCAAGTCTGCAGATGACATCAAGCTGAATGGTGCAGTTGTTTCACTTGAGGGAAGGGATGCCATCCAAAGACACCTTGCCAGGCTTGAAGAGTAAGGCCTTGCAAATATCATGAAGTTCAACAAGGCCAAGTGCAAGGCTCTGCACCTGGGTCAGGTCAATCCCCAGTACCAATACAAGCTGGGTGACAAATGGTTTTGGAGCAGTCCTGTGGAAACTTGTACTTGGAGATACAGGCCATATAAAATCAGGTATTGCAGCCCAGAAAGGGAACCGTATCCTGGTCTGTATATGGATAAATGTGATCAGCAGGTCAGAAGAGGTGATTCTGCCTGTCCACTCCACTCTTGTGAGGCCTTACCTGGAATACTGCATCAAGCTCTCAGAGTCCCCAATGTAAGAATGATGTGAACCTGTTAGAGCAGGTCCAAAGGAAGGTCATGGAGGTGATCAGAGAGCCGGAGCATTTTTCCTATGAAAACAGGCTAAAAGAGTTGGGGTTGGAGAAGAGAAGGCTCCAGGAAGATCTGATTGCAGCTTTTCAATTTATAAAGCGGGCTGATAAAAAAGATGGAGACACTTTTTACCAGGGCCTGTAGCAGAAGGACAAGAAGTAACAATTTTAACCTGAAAGAGGGCAGGTTTAGATTAGGCATAATGAAGAAACTCAGCACTATGAGATAGTGAGACACAGGAACAGGTTGCCCAGAGAAACTGTGGATGCCCCATCCCTGGAACTGTTCAAGGCCAGGTTGGATAGGTCTTTGAGCAACCTTGTCTAGTGATAGATGTCCCTGCCCATGGCAGGGCAGTTGTGCTAAATGATCTTCAAAGGCCCCTTCTAGCCCCAAACCTTCTGTGATTTTGTGGTTCTACACTCCCTCCTGAGGGTGGCACATGAGGTCAGAGGGGAGGGGGCAGCAGGCTAGGGCATGGCCAAAGGGCAGTGCTGCAACCTCTCCCGGGTAGGATAGGCAGTAGCTTTCTGTAAGCAGGAATGTTAACTTAGAATATTGTTTTGGATTTTGGGGCTTTTCTCCTTCAACAAAATCCTTTAAACTTTCACTCTATTAATAGGAATAGAACATTGCCTTCTCTGGCTAAGCCAAGCCTCCTTTTCTGTACTTTCTTTCCACCTGCATCCTCCCCATGTGAATAAAACTCCTAGAAAAACTATTCTTTGAGAATTTGAGGGGGAGGAAGAAGAAGGAACAGGCTATGAGTTGCACAAAATTAAAAGAAGGATTTGTGGCACAAGCCAAATGTTCCCAGAGAAATTTCCCTTTCTGTGCTGCAAGGAATCTATCAATGTAGCATCTGCATACATTACACAAACTAAATAAATTTACCCAGACTTGCAATTTGTTTTTCATGCCCAAAGCTAACGGCTCATGTGGGTTTTCTGTGTTGTTTTGTGTTTTTTGTTTTTTTCCCCTTTCTTAAGCCTGACTGCAGAAACTCAAGACACACTTTCAGCTGACAGTAGAATAATGATGAATTTTAGGTTGTCTAATAACAGGGAGTCTTCTTCATTCGATGCCACGCTCTCACTGTGGGTACCCAGAGCAAGGGCAAGCTGAAAGTCACTAGTGGAGAAGGGGGCAGAGATGTGTAGAGGAAAGGAGAGTTAACCCTGAGCCCAGATCAGTTTATTTTCCTCTCTTCTTAATGTTCCTGAAACCTGAGCATCAGCCCCACTGCACTTGGCCATGGTGGATGGGTTTGAGATGTTCATCTCTTGTGACAGCTGCAAGACCAGTGTGACACAGACTACAGAGCAGATCCTTGGCCAGACGGGGTGTGTACATGGGATTAGAGACATTGGTCCCACCAAGAAAGGCTGTGGGCTTGCTCAAAAACCATTACTTCATTCTTCCTCTCCTTCTAACAGACCAGTAATGTCTGTGCCATCCTTTGGCACTCCTGTGGTGCATTTCTGAAAGAGCAGTTAATGGATTTCCATGTCATATAATTGTGATAGCTGGAAGTTGTCTGATGGAAGGGGAAAATTTCGATTGTCTCCGGGTGGGTTTAGTCTAATTATCTCAGATGACACCAGCAACTCTGCTTCTCTTAGAGACATGCTGTTACTGTAGTAACTTGTAAATGAATATCAGATGATGAGTTATTTAGAGGCAGTCTGAACTTGTAAGTTTATGAGCACAGTGGGCAATCATTTTTTCTTTTTTTTTTCTTTTTCAAATTCTTTTCCATATTAATTTCTTTCTCACTGTGAATATAAACCACAAAATCAACAGGTCAGATATAGGGCTCTTGTGAACTCTGCCTTCCCTATCAGACAGAGCAGATGCAGCTTTATCATTTTGCCTTTAATTAAAGCCTATAATGGTTTTGCACTTTGTTAACAGGCTTTATCCAAAATACAAAGTGGATAAAGGATGAAGTGAATCTTCAGATAATTCTGTGGTTTTTATTATCTCTTTGTACATATGCGGGCTGTTCGCTACATCACCCAGAGCCACAATCAGCATTGCCTCATGAGTTGTCTGGTGATAAACAGTGGTTGCACCCTGCCCTTCTGGACAGAGAGCTGACAGCGTGCGCCTTGGCTTTCAATACTTGCCTTGTGTGGCCAAAGGGGATGGCATTTAGAGACATCAACCTTTCTTTAAACAAGGTATAGAATCTTCTTCTAGTCCAAAGAGAAGAGGGTAAACATCTCCATGCCCCAGTGCATCAGCAGTTGGAACGCAGCATCAAATAGATTGCACTATGGCTTATTATCACTGCATTGTACCCAGTCCTAAAATGCAGCAGAGAGAATACAAGTTGCAAATCGGGTCCCAAGGGCATGTTTCACCCTTCAGCCCAGCTTTTTGCAAATCTGTAATGGTCTCAGACCTTCAGCGAGGCTGGGGAGTCTTCCAGGAGGGTGCTCAGGTACTCCCAGAATTGAACCGGAGATGGACATGATCAGATTATCTTCAAACTACCAGCAGAGGAGGAACACTGTGTTTCTGACCTGTAGTTTCCTACCCTTTTCACCTCTATTGCTGACTGTAGCTGTAGCTCAGGATCCAGCATCTGGATTCATCCTCAGTAACCATCTACCCTTCAGGAAAGCTCTTCATGACAGAGGCAGAGTCTGTCTCTGTTTCCTCCATGGTCTGCATCAGGGACACCAGCTCCTGCTCCACCACAACAGCTTCAGTTCATCTCCTTTTTTGGGTGCCTCTGCAAAGGGCTTAAATGGTACTAGCACAGAAGGTGGTCTCAGGTGAAATCCATCACACACAGCAGCTAAACACAATCTGTGTTTGGACCTGTGTGTCCATGACCCAGATGCAGCTTTGGCTGAGGGACAGCAAGGTGCCATGTCTCCCTTCAGTCTGAAACATGGGAAGTTTCAGAGTCCTCCCATCTGGGGTGGGAAGGGTTCATCAAACTTGGTTTCAAAACAGAAATACTGAAGAAGATGACCTGGCTCCATCCTGCCAGTGTCTACATGGGTCTCTCTCAGAAAGCATCTGTGGGACCAAAACGCTTTAGTAGGAATCCTGTTTATATTTCATTATCATTACATTCTTTTCAATATGTAGCAGAATGTTGAGTTTCTTGAATTCTTCTGCTTGTGCTTCAAGAGGGCGTGGCAGTTTATGCTGAAAAAACTGATTTTTGAAAATAAAGCAAGGGGATTTAATTTGAGAATAACATTTTTCTTTCCATCTGGGATACATTTGAAATGCTGTATCATAATATTGCTATATCTACCACAAAACTTTTTTTTTCCAAAATATCTCTAAATATATGCGGCTTCATCTAAAATTTGAGGTCACCTGATAGAGAGAGGTGTGTGCTACAGTGTGGATGTGTACTAAAGCTGTATTTTCTCTGCATACTCAGAAGTGTGTAATTAGCGTGAGGACAGCCATTAACACATCCCCTGTGCTGTCACCAAAGTCACACCTGATTATGTTGCAAAGTGAGATTAGCAAAATGAGCTTGAAGTTGTCCTCTCACTGCCATTTGATAGTAGGAAAAACAAATCCTTCCACTGCCAAAGCTGCAACTAATATTCAGTACTTTAGAAATTCAACTGATGCATTCATAATGAACAGGATTTTGTGTAATTAAAATTTTAAATAAATCCCCAACAGGAGCCCTGGCTTGGATTCTTAATTTCAGATATGAAAGTACAGCTTTTGACAAAATAGGTTGAGGGGGTTGGAGGTTTTTTTTTCTTCTTTTTTCTTTCATCTGAGAGATTTAAAAAATCTCATTAGCATATTAAAAAAGAGCAGAAGATAAATTAAATAGAGACCAGGATTAAAAGGCTCACTACTTTCTTCATGTCACCTTTATAGTTCTTTTGAGCATCTGTCCCTGTATGGTGGGTGTAAGTAACAGTGGAGGTGGATGTTAGTGGGTGGCAAAGCTTTTGTGAGGTAGAAAGAAGCTGAGAATTAGAACATTATTGGAGGCAGTTTCCAGACAGATCAGAAGAAGCAATCAGACCCTGAGAAGTCGAGAAAGAGAAGGAAGACAGCAAGAAAACGGAATAAATGCTACATTTCACTGGCAAAGAAAATGCCAATTCGTTTCAGCAGAAACCCTGAAAGTTGCTATGGTTGCTGAAAGATGCTGAAAATCCTGAAAGTTGCTCACTCAAAGCATCTCACAGCTGCAGGCCTGAGCCCCTCCTTGTCTGCAGAAATCTTTAGGTCAAAGTCAAAAATCCACTGAGTTCTCGTTGCTCATTTCCAGGCTGCTTACCTACCTATAGGGTGACTGCATCTCTTCTTGTTCTTTGTCACACATAGGAGGGTGGAGGAGATGAGGTAAACAATGGCATGTTATTAAGAGGTTTCTGTAGCTGTTAGGGAACCCACATTGCCAAAGTCTTAGACCTGATCTGCAGGTAATCACTTGTAGCTGCCTCTGAGGTTAATGGAGGCTGGATATCAAGTGTTCTTGGGGGCAATTCTACTATGAAAAATCAGGGGCTGGATGATATAAGCTGGACAAAAAAAATAAGATCAATAACCTTGGGTATTTATTCTCTCTGTGCCTAAATCTCCAATGGTGAGAAATAATACTGCCATTGTGTTTCAATTCTGCATCAAGGGTATCAGCTGACAGATGCCTGTTATGCATAGACACAGCAATGAGCCTCACAGAAGAAAAAAATCACATGGCAAAATGCACCCCTCTCAGAATCAGTTTTAATGAAAAACATGTGTTCTAAAATTTGGGACTATTTTCACAAAGACAAATAATAAAATAAAATTTATTAAAAAGCTCATCATCAAAATGCATGGACTTTCATCCCACCAAGTCCCACCATTTTCTAAATAAAAAAGGAACCAGAATAGTCTAGCCTGGACAAAAGGATGTTTTTCCCCACTGCATTATTCTCAGAAATGTTTGAAACAATTGTGTGTTATGAGTTTGTATATAAATACATGTATGCATGTTTACATAAGTCTATGTATGATTAAAATATATTTTAAAGTCAGCCTGAATCAGGTGTTTCCCCAAGCAATGTAAGTTTTACAAAGTTGTACGCAGTAAGAAACTGTATCTCGTAGTGGGGTGGGCTGTAGCAGGAGGCAGCTTTGGTGGGTTTGTAAAAAGGATTGTGAGCACAGCCCCTCTCAACCCCTGGCTCCCACCAAAGGTCACAGCTGCCACGAGCACGCACAACTCCTACCAGCTCTCCTGTAATCCAGCTGAGAAAGTTGATGATGAAGAGGAAAGAGTTTGCATATACAGAAGGTGCAGTTTCCTCTTGGGAGGATGGTTAGGTTGCAGTGGCTCAGGGTAGAGCGGGAGCGTTGTCTTCTGGTTTGGGCTGTTTGGTGTGTCCGATGGCTTTATTTTCATCTTTGTTGTGTTCTATGTGATCCTGCTCCGTAGCCCCACAGTGATGGCCTTCAGGCTACACCCCTGACTTCCCCAAGCAAACAGCCCAGTGCATGGGTGAATTAATGAGTGCTTGCAAAGTGTGTGATCACTGGAGAAAATGCAGTTGCATGAGTGTGAAGTGGCTGGAAAAGCATGATTATTTGCAGCACCTGTTCTGCTGTCAGAAACCTTTACTTTCTGGGCAGTGAACCAGTCCTTGTCCTCCCTTCTTGGGATGTCCTCAGCAGGCACTGGCACTGTTCACAAGCTGAGTTTTGCACATTATGTACATTACAGTAAGTAAAAGTATGGATGAGGCATCCAGACTCCCAGTATAACACTGGGGAACACTGGAAAGTGCAGAAAGGTGACACTTAACTTTCACTCTGAAGATCTGAGCAGTGTTTATTCTTCTGCATTGTGGTGATGCTACTCACCCTCCTTATACTACAGGTTGTCAGTATCTGGGTCCCCTCCCATGGGACAGGAGGATTGGTTTTAAGCCTCCCTCACCCTGTGGGTGTTTGTCTTGAGTAAATTCATCATTTCTAAGTCAAAATTTTAATGACAAGACATTTGGCTGCTCAGGGCAGCAGCTGCGCTTGCTTTCCTTATTGAAACTGTGCCAATGTGCAGCAGAGAAGCAGGGCTTGAAGGATGGTGGTGTAGCCAGTGCTTGCACCCCACAGGGCCATGAGCTCAGCTAGCGGAGGTGCAGTGTAGGGCTTCCACTATTTTTACTACAGTTGACCCAAAAATCAAATGCAAATACGAACGTTCCCTCAGAACGTGAGAAACCATACCAAAAGCCTTTCCCCTGGGTGGATGCCTCAGCTTCACAGCTGCAGATTCACAGGTGTACTTGTGGTTTTCTTCCTTCTTGGAGATCTTGGAGATCTGTAGCTCCTGGATTTACCCTTCATCCTTCCCCTGAGTTTTCCATCAAGTCAGAGGAGGTGTAGCAATGTTAGGGAGCCACAGATTTACACCCTCATGTGAATAGGTATCTGTTTCTCTCTCCATGGGCTGCCATAGTGGTACAGCTCTTTCCTGACTAAAATAGGGTTGCCCTTCTGCTCTTTGTCTAGAAACCAGTAAAATTTCTGTGGGTCTCTGCTGAGGACAGGTTTGGTCCTGGATGCATGTGGACAGTGGTGTCCAGGGGGATGTTCCTTCAGCATGTCTTGTGATCAAGTGAATTGCACTCTGACGCTCTGCATGGGCTGTAAAAGGAGCTGATATTGTTCAGGGTTAGCCACCTACTCCCCAGACATCAAAGGTAGAACAAGTGAGTGACACCTAGTGCAGTTTGTTGCGTTTTTTATCAGAAACCTCTGTCCCAGGTCCAAATACAATCATGGTTTTTTTCTTTTTCTTTCCATAAGAAAAGCACCGTGTGTTTATAAATTGCTCTTTGCAAGATTACTTGCTCTTAAAAAGAATTACACAGTAATAAGCTGCATCATTAAAAAGACATTTTTCTGTGAGCAGCAGAGCCTGGTTTCCTGCAGTTTGGTGCCTCATGGTGGGATTATGTTGCATCTAATGAGGAGCACTCTGTCTGAAGCCTTTTCTCCTGTTCATAAAGATACTGTCTCATGTGGGTTCTCTGGTGTCTGTAATACATTTGGGATCAGACTGCCATTGTTTAGGTTTTCTCCTATCTGTCAATGTAATAATGCCCACGTGGCAAGCTGTTCCTCCCTGGAGACGTGAAAGGGTCATGCTTCTCTACCCTGATGCCTCTTCTCACAAAAATGGTGGAAAATTAAAGCATTTGAGACTTCTATCCCACTGTTCAGTTTGACTGAAATTGGCCAACAGGCTAAAAGATAATTGAGAATAATACTGGACTGACACAACAATATAATAAACCTAATTTTATTGGGTAATCAAGCGATAAATGTTGGAAAGTAAATACTGGAGCAGATTAAACATGGAAAAAAATGTTCATAAATATTTATTCAGGCATTTAAATACACTCAAGGTGACCATTTTATGCCTGTTTTGCATTTCAGTTTTAGTGGTTTAATTCACAGCCATATGAATGACCACAAAGGGCAGAGACAACCCAATAGTTACACTCATACTTCAGAAGTAAATATAAAATAACAGTTTCCCTGAGACTTTTTTTTTACAGTGACAAGGAATTATTGTGTGTTTAAAAAATACTACAAATTTAGAACTTAGAAATAAGAATGTTGAATAATTCAGAAACCAGATTTTGAAGATGGTTCTTACCTAGTCAGAGAATAAAGACAGCTCATGTGGTTTGTGGTGGATTTCCACAATTTTCAATAAACTTAAACTGAACAAAGTCAGAACCGAAATCGTATGCTAAAGTGGTTCGTGGAAAAGTTTCAGAAAACTGAGATGTGAAAGGGAATTCACAATTGTTTTCACACACACACACAAAATTTCAAATTAGGGAAAGAAGAAAGATACATGAATAAATTGCACATTGTAATTTATTTTCCCAGTACTAAGCCAGAGAACTGTGTTTATCATAAAGTGATTTTTGAAGATATTTGTATTTTCTTACCTTGGATACAGTGTAGATGGATGAGCTACCATTGGTCTCCATGCTTATCGAATTAGGAAAATGCATTTCTAAATTCAATTACATACTCTGTGGAAATGGTTTCTCTGGCTCTGGTAATCTTTGGAAAAGAATTATACACAGTCTATAAAGCTTCGCATTTCAAAACCTAATTTTGAATGTTATTCGAGAGGTTAATTTAAGATTCATCTTCCAAAAGGGGAGTTAAATAAAACTGGTAGAAGGCTGGAACTTGTCGAGTGGTTGAGAGGTTTATCAGCATGTGAGTACGAGTTCATTAGTTTTAATTAGTATAATCACTAATGTTGCATTAACAGTTTGGTGAGAGAAAGTAATTGCTCACACCCACTGTATTAGATTGGGAGATTAGAATTCATTTTATGAGGCAATTAGCATTTCAGGGATTTTTTTTTAAAAGGCTTTTATGATCTACCATTGCAGCAGCCTCCTTCACCAAAAAGAGTTTAAATTAACCATAACTTTCATCCTAATGGGTTGCAAAAATTAATGTAGAATTAAGTGTGAACCAGCAATCCCACTGCGATAAGCAGGCAGCTAATGCCACAAACCTTGATTAGTTTATAATGACCTGTTTTATTTCCCAGACAATGACAGTCATTTATCTGTCCTCAATTCATTATGTTCCTGGAAAGTTTATATTCTTGAATTTTATACAGCAAAACAAATAAAGTATGAGGAAGGGAAAAGTAGAACAGTACTATTAAAGTAATAATTCTCCAAGAAAAAACAAGTTTCAGTAATAGGTCTTAACTAGTCAATTATTCTTCATATCAAATGCCAGAGGAAGAAAAAACAGCTTCCTTTAACATGCAGTGCCTTGGGAAGAAACAAGAATTTCACAGCAGCAGCAATCACAACCCTGCTCTGCCCATCACATTCCTTGGCAGCTACTGACAAAATGAGAATGGAGATCCAGGACTTGTCATCCTGGTTGGCAAGGAAGCCCTGGTCATCTGAGACTTAGGACGGGTCACTCAAGAGATTGCGTTCCAAAACATCCTGGAAAGCAAATGTGCAAGTTCTGGAGGGAAAACCTGCTTATAACAAGGCTGTAATGAAAGGCATCATGGTATCCATAAAGAGATGAGACAATACACCACTTGCAACAAATCTAGAATCTATTATATGGGATTATGCTTGCCTCTGGTTAAAACAAATCTCTGCTCAGAAAAATAACTGAAGAAATCCCAAATCTGCTATGACTTGGCTGTGGCATGGAGGAGAACAGCTGTTAGATGCTAGAAATATAATGTAGTTCCTATAATTCTGGGTACATATATTAAAATGAGTGGATGTGGGGCAATATTCAGGGAATTGCATGAGTCTTCCTATAACATATGTTAAAAGAACCTGCACCTATATATATGTATGCACTCTTACAAGTAAGAGACATTAATGGATATAAGAGACATACTCCTAGAAGAGGTGTTCAGAGAGAAAAAATATTTTAACAACTAAAATTCAGGTACAACTAGATAGACTGGATCTCAGTCTCTCTGGCATCAGCTGGGTGTCACCTCTAGAAGGTGAGTTACTCCAGCTAAGATCTGAATCCTTCACTGTAAGGGCTGCCTCACTCACAGGCTGCAGAGGCAGTCCAAGGTAACCAGGTTTCTGTCTTGGGTGGCTGAAGTAAATGCTTAAAATTGGATAGGATGAATCATGACCAGCATGTCTGTGCCTCAGGGTTTGTCTATGCACAGAGTTATTGTGGAGAGCCATTACTCTTCCTGAATAGCATTACATGTGGATGCACTTTTGGTCGAGTAAGACTTATTTCTCTTCAACAACATCCATTTGACAGTGGCAGAGCAATTTGCTTTCTAGTCCTCATGTGGAATCCTTCTGCAAGAGCTGTTGCCTTCTTAGTGAGCTGCCCTACCTTAATCCAAATTTACTTTATTGTAAAAATGCCCTAAATTTTCCATCCATTCACTTTTGAGAGCAATTTAATATTTATGAAGGTAAGCACATCAATTAGGCTTACCTCATTGCTGGCTTACATCAAATACATTGAATGCCCCCCCCTAAAAAAAAATGAAGGTATCACATACAATAAAGACTGTCTTTTATTTCACAAATTATGGATGTTATAAAGCTTATTGTTTCAGGAAAAATGCCTATATTTGCCCGTATGTTTCATTAAAGAATAATAATGCCATACATATTTCATTTCCTTGTTCTGAGCAGCAAGAGCCTTAACTATATAAAATGCCCCGTGCTGTCCTTGCTTTGGTGTTTTTTTTTCTTTTTAATCAGATTTTCCCCCCTGAACTAATGAAATCGCTCTTTAAACACATACATCATTTTCATTTGAAGTGACTTATCACGACTCAAACAGTTTCTCTCTTCTCCTGGAGAGCAAGGCAACTGCCAGCACCTTTTGCTGTGCAGATCCAGGTCAGAATTGCCCCTGATCTCCAGGGTGCTGAGTTCCCTGCATTCCCATTGGTGCTGTTTTAGATGGAGTTTAAGTGACTGATGTCTGTGAGGTCTGTACCTTGCATACCTGCACTGGTTCCTCATCCAGCTGTTATGACATGTAATTTCTCTCTTCTCATAGTATGCACCGACCCTCTGTGCAGCTGTGCAGACGTCCACGGAGCAAGGCATCCTTCCTCCCTGCCATCACCACGACGCAGTGCATGACCCCCAGTTGGTTCCTTGCATGTGCCCGCTCTTCTCCTGCCCCTGGGAAGGACACCTGGAGGTGGTGGTGTCCCACCTGAGGCAGACCCACCACATCAACATCCTTCAGGGTGCAGAGATTGTCTTCCTGGCCACAGACATGCACCTGCCTGCACCCACGGACTGGATCATCATGCACTCTTGCCTTGGCCACCAGTTTTTGCTGGTCCTCAGGAAGCAGGAGAAGTACGAAGGCCACCCCCAGTTCTTCGCCACGATGATGCTGATCGGCACGCCAACCCAAGCTGACAACTTCACCTACCGGCTGGAGCTCAACAGGAACCAGAGGCGCCTTAAGTGGGAGGCGACCCCCAGGTCGGTACTGGAGTGTGTGGACTCTGTCATTTCGGACGGGGATTGCCTTGTGCTGAACACTTCCTTGGCTCAGCTTTTTTCTGACAACGGAAGCCTAGCGATAGGAATTGCAATAACGACCAGCAAAGTTCACAACTCTGAAGCTGAAATGTGAGGGGAAAGAGGAACAGAAGAAGGAACAACAGCAACAACAGTGGTGCTTTGGCTGCCTTGTGAGAGCCAGAACTTGCAGACTTTTTGGGGGGGTCTCAGGTCTTTTATGGTATTTAGTACTTGTCCACAGTGGGCATTATGTAAACATCCCGTGGTTACAGTCTCTGTGTAATGTATTTACCGTTTTGTTAATACAATTTTATGAGAAATTTTAAAGAGGCTCATCAATTTATTGTTGCTCTCCAGCAACACTGAAAACAACACATGTTAATGAACAGTGCTCCCAGGGTAACTCAGAGAAACTTTTGGTCTGAGCATGCTATGCAAATATGTTTCCTTCATTGCCTACCTAATTGACCAGAGGTCCCCATGCCTGATGAAAGGTCAAGTATTCCACTAAGAGACAAGAGCACCCAGGTTTCTGTATTAACAAGAGTGATTTAACTCTCATACTGTAGTCACAACCAAGCCCTGTAGGAGCTTGCAGTTTCCTAACTCTCTTCAGCTTCTAAGGGAACAACTTCACCACACAAACAGTGAAAGCTTCAGAAGAAAAACTCACCCCTTCTGCTGAGCAGGGGCCTGGGAAGCCTCATCCTGGATTAAATCAGGAATTACAGCTAGTGGGTGGTCACAGTGACTGTGGTTAAATCTCACTGTTGCATCATAAAGAGCAGTGAGAGGTTGCTAGGTGGTCTGGCTGAAAGAGGGCTATAATCATAGCTAGCCATTGGGACATTCATCTTTTTAACTGCTATTTCCTTAAGTATTCAAGAAGAGATTTTTTGAAAATAAGGTATAAGGATGGTCCTAAGCTGGGTGCTGATCTTGCCATTGAATTCTGTGCCCCTTAGACCAACAGTTTGTGCTGCTAAATATTGATTTAAAATAATGTAGACAGAATATCTGTTTGCAAATTGGCTATGAGATTTGAAATACATTCTTTTTTTTTAAAAAAAATGCAATTTTCTTTTTTAAAGAAAAAAAATTTTTTTCTGCTATGCATTTTGGGAGTAGGGGAGGAATGATGGGCCCTTTCTTCTGCTGAGGGTGTTTTGCAAACAGCAATGGTCACAAAAAGACATGGACTTCTCTAAGAGCATCTCCCTTTGATTGATCCCTGGGGAGAGCAGAAGGCAGGAGCTGGCCATGCTGACATTCAGTCCCATCTGCCTGTTTCCCCCACAGCCAAGAACAGCAGTGAAATCCCACATGTTGAAGGTGGGGGCTCTACAGGGAGTGTGACACATGAGAGGCATGGGAAACTGTCTTTTCCTGTTTTCCCTTCTGCCTCTGTGTGCCTGTGGTCTAGTTGCTCCTGAATGCTTTGTCAAGAAACATCTGGTGGCTTGGGTCAGTTAGTAGCTAGAGAGACTGAGGCTCAGAGCTTGAGCCCCTTGGAAAGCCAAGGCAGGGAAGCAAGCTAAGAACAGCCCTTCTGTGCTTTGAAACACATCTGGCTGTAGCTAGCTTTGGGTAGGCAAGAACGCTGATGCTGATATCTCCCACCTGTCGCTCTCCTGAGAATTATTATAAATTATGCATGAAGTGAAATGAAGTTTTCCTGAGATGAATGCCATGCAGGTAATGTCTTCTGAGACGTAGATGTACCTCACCTCCTTACCTGGACTTTCATAGTGGGTCAGAGGAGAGCTCGGATGTCTTCAACAAGCTGCTCATGACCAAACAAGCTGAGGTCCAAAGAAGTCTCAGTCCCTGTCAGAGTACACTGGAGCATAGCTTCACAGCATTCCCACCTCTGAATTTAGGGGGCTGGGGAGGGACATGCTGATTTGCAGTGCTTCACTGGAACATGCAGGCTTCAGAGTGGCTTGCTTTCTCCCTGTGATGTTAAATATTCAGAACCAGCAAATGCTGCCCTTTCCCTAAATGATAGCAATAAATAAATCATTGGCACTTTTGTGGACTGAAACTGGCTTCTCCAGATTCTCCAGCAAATATTCAGCTGCTAAATTCAAACGAAACAAAAGCAATAAAACCCCAATAAAAACAGTTCCTCTAGCTTAATCTTCCTGAGCTCTTTATACACTGGGGTAGAGACCAAATGAAATGATGCATTTGTTGTCTGATGACAACAGGTTCTAGGGGATAGTATATTCCTTGGTTATTCACTTTCTCCAGACTATTTACTTCTTATTAGTTGGCACCTTTTGTTTTTAAAATATCTACTGAAATGTAGGTATTTGAAGGCATGGTCCTTGCCAAAGGACCAGTGTATTTTTGGCAGGATAAATGTGACAGTACCAGTTCTCTGGGATGTTCATCTCCATCCCTTGCCAGCATCCTAGTTTTGAAAAGGCAGGAGAGACACATAGTGGAAATGTGACCTCCTTGAAATGACCTACCTCACATCTCACGTGTACTTCTCCCAGAGCTTGCTTGTGGCCACACCAAAAGTTCAGCTTTTCTCTTTCCTTTCCAGTCTTCTCCCCTCATCTGGTGGCTGCTCTTCTCAGCCCATTCTCAAGCCCTCAGCCTTGCAGAGCCTTTGACTTGCAGAGCCCAGGCACTTCTTGCCTTCTCATGCTTTTGCCTGTTGCATGCCATTGTTTAAATTGTTCTTACTGCTTTTTGAACCCAACCAAGTAACCTCTTTGCTTGGCTTTCTCCACATCTGCAAAGATGCAGCTCTGGCAGGGATTTCAGAAATCTAGATTGGAGTACTACTTTGGAGTACTACGTTACCTTGAAATACTGACAAAACTCTGCCCAGTAAGATTCCCAGTAAAGAAAAGGAGGCCCATTTTGGGGAGAAATGAGATATGGGAGTCTAAATCCAGCCTTCATAAGCATCTCAACATGAAGCTCAAATGTTTAAGGATATATTTAAGAAGTTTCTACCATAGAAGGCATTCTAATTCTCTCATAATTCAAATCCTATGAGCAACCTTATACTGTCATAAAGCAAAGGTGAAGCAGATACTCTGCATGGTAGGACATAAATCCTAAAATGCTGGAAATAGGATCAACAATAAAATTCAGTTTGCACTCACTCTTTCAGTGCCCATAATATAGCACTGTTTACAGATCTCTGCTTATGGTTGAAAGGTAGCTGTAGATTGGCTTCCTAAATTTGGGCTGAAATCAGGGCTTCCAGAATTCATTTTATTCTCCAATTATTTTGCGTCTTTATAATGCATTAAACCAAATCGCTCTTAATTCCTTCATTCCTGTGAAGAACACAGCCTTACAGGTCTTTGAAGCAAGGAGGTGCAGGAGAAAATGAGGCCATGCAAAGTTGCTATGCAGCTGTTGCAAAATTCTGTTTTCTCACCTACCTGACGGTAGTGTTTCTTTTTATTTTTTTTTTTTTTTTTGCGTTGAGAAAATATTGCAGTTGGGGTTTTTTCTAATCTTTTTAGGATTTTTACATCTCTCTGTTCATGGATGGATCTTCTTTTGCTTAGTTTAGTAAATTGCATTAATAATTTCATCAGGCTGAGCCAGATGGATTGCTACCAGACCCACTACAAAACCTACTTTGGTTCTTCTGCACTATGCATCAGACACCGTGTGAATGTTAATGTCAGATCTGCAGTAAAACAGCATTAGTGCTTTCAGCTTAATCCCATTATGAATTAAGCTCACATCATATATCCACAACTCCTTATAAATCAGCTGAAGTATCCTGAGTCTCATCATCTTGAAGATGACAAAGGATCTTGCAGTGCCAGTACAGCCTTAGGGCTTGTTGTGAAGTAGGGCACTAGTCCTCTTCTCATTGGACTTGCTATCACATCCTCTCCTTCATGCTATCCTTTATGAATACAGGCCAGTAAACTACTGAAGAAACTAGAGATGGTAAATGCTGAACAATAAAAGAGTTATAACAAAATGAGTCATTTACAATAACTTTCTGGATACTGCTGCATGGCTCTCTTCTTTGTGCATCAGAGAAACTAAATCCAATTGACAGTACTGTAGTATAGGGGATTTATCTGGTTTTCTAGCCCAACAGAGACCTGAAAAACACTGATTGCAAAAGAGTCTGTCAGAATAGACCCAGATGTCCTTCCTCTCCAGCTGGATCAGAAACACCTTCTCACATGGAAGAACTGCAGGTTCTGAACTGTTCAGACTCAAGCATAAGCTTTTAATCCTTTTTTTTTTTTTAAACCCAATTAATTCTGCACTGTCACGCCATCAGAGTGAATGGCGGAAAACAAAGATTGCCATGTGTCATGGCCAGAACTGTTCACACAAAAAGATGATTCCTCTTCCGCAGAGATGGGCCTGCAGCAAATGAGGGGGTTTCACAGCAGGGTAGGTCTGTGGGCTCCGGAGGTGTTCACATAGAGCTGAGGGCAGAGCACAACCTCCACACAGAAATGTTACTCAACAGAAACCACATGAAGCGAGGTCTCTCAGGAAAATGATCAGACCTCCTGAGTTAAGGCTCTGTGCCTCTTCACACCAGCACCTTCCACCCAGCTAAAGGGCCTCTCGTCGGCTCAGAGCATTATCTTTGGAGCAGTGCAGATCAGCTGGGTCTGCATGTGAATGGTCCTGCATAGTGAGTGCAAACACACAGTCCCATCCTGCCCAACAGTTCCTTTGGTTTTGGTGGGTGCGCAGCTGCTACTCATTCCTTCAAGTCCTGACACTCAGCAGTTTTACTGGCTTTCACCTGCATAGCTCCCACAGGAAAGCATTTGTTGAAAACAATGCAAAAAATGCAGAACATCACATTAAACCTCTGTCTCATACCCTTGGCTAGGACTACAAATACTCTTTCTTCCTCTCTCCACAAAGGCAATAGACTAATGCATGGGGGTTTTTTTATCTCCCTTTGGGGTCTGCCTCTCCAGAACATGCACATGAAGGATTAGCAGGCAGTGATCACCTTTAAGAGAAGGATGAGGGCTAATTTCATTGCAAAGATGGCTCTTCTTGCAGTACTTCACAAAGGGATGCCAGGCTCCCAGAAAGAGACTTGCAAAGCTTAGTGGTAGGCAAATGGGAAACACCGATTGCGAAACCTGCTGTCCTTCAGCTAGAATGAGCTTTATGTCTTCCAGGTATTGAAAATCCTCTTGAGGCAATGCCTATCTGATCATATCACTTAATCTTGTAGAAAGCTTGAGGACGGAGAGGTTCTTGCTGTTAGAAATTGCATCAAGGAACCTTATTGAAGATAAATGGCTTTGAACTTTCATAGTAACAGTGATGAACTGCTTCAACATCCACGTAGTGCAGGCTGAAAAAGCAGAGCTTTTAGACAAAGAAATAAACTTATTCAAATGCAAATGTGAGATTTAGGACAGAGTTTTCAGATGATCTTGAAAGCACTTTTCTTGTTGCTGAGACCGGATGTCTGCATAGCAAGAGACCTTTCACTGCCAGACGGGTCCTATTGGCTTGAGTTCAAAAAAACTCAGATACTCTTTGTTTCTCTACTAAAGGAGACCAGTCTAAAAAGTAAAGCAAACACTGTTAGGTATGAAACAAGTCTGGAAAGGATGCTTTTTTTCAGACCAGACTACCTGGCCAGCAGACTGTGTGGAGAACACCACATCTGGTTTTTCGGGGTGAATCCAGATTCTTAAGGACAGGCCATGTAGATATTTTCTTCATGTCGCATTCCCTGCTTCAGCCATTGAAGATAACAGCTGTCAGGCAGCTGGTTTGAAGCTTTTGATGACCTTGAGACTGTTCTTTAAATATCTACTAATATCGACTTTTAGACTGAGGTGGTTTAAGGGCATGAGACAGCAAGGCTCCACCAAAGTTCTACAAGGCTCATCGACGTGAGTGCATGGAAGGGATGCAGTCCAGCTATACAACTTTGCCTCTGCCTTTCACAGCAGGACTACTAGATACACTCACGGGGATCAGTTTGGGTCTTTCCTAAGAAACTGTGCAAATGGCTGAACCACAGAACTGGATGCTACTGCTTCTAGAGATGTTCAGTCCAAGAGCAGGCAAAATCAATGTGAGTTGTCCCATTAGCTTTGAGAATTAAAATAGTCTCTCACACAGAAACATTAGGCCTATTCATATCTCTATCAGGTGGTTCGTATTTTGGAATACAAGTTCCTCTCTGGCTTCTGACAATGACAGTGGACTACAAAACATGGCAAAGTGCTACTGCAACCTCCACAGCAGGGTCCTGATCCAGAAAGAGATCTCTGGGAACTACAGTAATACAAATCAATAATTGTAAAATATACTAACATAAAATAATAGCACAGTGAGGGCTGATAACATCTTTAAACATATCAGATGATACTGATAGAGATCATTACTTAAAATGAGCTTCAGGGAAGGCCTGTGTTTTTGCCTTATTGAGATGAGAAAGAAGATATTCAGAAGAGAGTCTCAGGACTACCCTGATTACTCAAAGAAATTCTGAGCTAAAAAAAAATCAGCTACAGGAGTCCTGAGTGAAACAGAAATATATTGCTATTGCCTCTGGGTAGCAGTTTCTTGTGGCATGTGTCCTTGGAAAAGGAATTCCAGTAGGCAGAGAGGGTTGAACTTCAGCATGTCACAGCCACTGCGCTGTCACTTTCAGAGTTTTTGCAAAGAAATACTTAATCAGGACTGCAAAAGAAGAGAGTGTAAACATCCACTGTGACCTGATCAGTGTGAGAACTGCCAAGGTGATTTATCCAGCCTCTGGGTAAGCCTCTACACAGATCCTCTGTTGGATTGGCAGAAGACAGGGACAGCCTCAGGTCTGAGGTGGACTGGCTGCAATCCTAACAGCCTGTAAATTGTTGTTACTACTGTACAGTGATTGTGTGTGATAACTCCTGTGATGAAAACCAGTGAAGATCAAACCTGGGCCCTCCAGCAGTGTACGTTCACAGTGCATTCCTGTGAGGTCTGTGATCCAAGTGCAGGTGAGCCAGCACAAGCATCAGAAACCATCCTACCCTAATAGTCCCACAACTTTGCCAGGTTAAGACACTTGCTGAGCCATGGTGGGTTAGCTCCCCATCCTGGAGATAAATTAACTCTACAGATTGCATCCATCTACTAGGCTGATATATTGATATACACGAAAATTCTCATTTTCCTCTCCTGTTTGCCTGGAGTATATACAACAGCCAGTTCAAGAGGCAGCTCTCAACCACTACAGCTAAGTTAGGAGATATTGTGCAGGTGAAGATCGACAGTGCGACAAATGACATCAAAATTTAACTCAGGTGGAGTCCATCAGCAGCTGAAAACAAGAAAAATGGGGATGCTGGTATTGAATGTGGTAAATGGGGATTATCGTAAAGTGCCCAAATGCAAGTGTGACAGGAAAAAAACACTCTTAGGCTACAGGTCAAGAGGTTTTTCTGAAACAACCTTTAGTTTTGGTAAAAATGCCCTGGCAGAGAGCTGACACAGCCTGGTTTTTAGACCAGTTGGGTTGGGCAGCAGCCCAGTATTTATTCATTACATGTAAACTGAGCAAATTGCCCAGGGAAGGGAGTCAATAAACATGGAGCCTTCCAGCACTATTTTCATAGAGTGACCTTTCAAAGTATAAGTGCGTGTTAAAAGACTCAATGGCCGTTGTTTCTGATCAGAAAAGCACTAACTGGACTGGATTGGGGACTTATTTGTTCTCAAGTGGGAGTGTGTTGGAACAAGGCAGTATAACTGGAGACTGATTTTGGCTAGCTCCCATGTGAGGCTGCAGTCAGGAATGTTTCAAACATTTTTGGCCTCAGATCCTCTAGGGAAAGGCAGAAATAGCAGTGGTGATGCTTGGAAGCACTTTTATTATGACTAAAGTACCTATGGCTTTCTGCTCTCTTCTCATCCAGTGGTGATAACCGCATTCAGATCACTTCATCTAGGTGAAATTTTGATTGTGATCGTGGACACATGATCCTGAGTGTGGTCTACAGTTCCTCAGAGCACAGCCTTCAGGTTGTAGCTCCAGCTCAAACATCGTCATAGAGTGTGGGATCACCACCTCCAAGGCGGAAGAGCTGGCTGTCCCCACATCACTCCACCTCAGAGCAGTCTCCCTCCCTGGCAAGCAGCTTTGGCCTCAGCCCAAACACCCCACAAAACTATCCTTATTCCTCCACAGGAATCTCCCTGCAATACTTAAAGGCCCCCACTTTAATTCCTCTAAAATGAAAATTTTCCAGCTGAAAAAAAAGAACCCAAACTGCCTCTGTATTATGTCAACATAATTGCACAAGTGTTCATATTCCCAAAGGGTTAGGGGATCCTGGCTCTCTATTCAGCCTTGTGTTAGATGCCAAATGTGTCATTTCCCAGGATAGACACATTTAACCCTAAAGCAAACTAGTGCAAGACACTGTAAGGCACACAGCAAGCAGAAAACCCACAAGAGGCTGTTTGACATCCTTCCAATTTCAGTCAGAAAGAAGTATCAAGGAGTGCAACGAGTGCTTGGAGCTGAGCTGGCAAGGTGGGCACTCCTGGAGCTCAGCAGAGGCCTATGGAGGAGAGGGGTTTCTGGAACAAGTCTACTCCATGATGAATTACAGTTCAGGTCACTTAATCCGAATACTTGGATTAACCTCTGAGGGGCTGTGGTGTGTCCATCTGTGAGCACCAATGACAGAATTGCCAGAAGCCCCTTTCTTCTTTTAAAATCCAAGCAGTATCACTGTGCTAATGCTTCAAGAAAATTAATCCTTTGAGAAACAGAAACTATTCTTATTTTTGGATGACCCGTGCAAGGCTGTGACACTTGAGACCTTTCTATGAAGAAGTTCTTCCTGACGTCCAGACTGAACCTCCTCTGGTGCAACTTGGGGCTTTGTCGTCTCATCCTGTCACAAGTTGCCTGGGAGAAGAGGTTGTCTCCCATCTTGCTACCTCCTTTCAGGTAGTGATAAGATCCTCCCTGAGTCTTCTCCAGCCTAAACAACCCCAGTTCCCTCAGCTGCTTGTCACAAGACTTGTGCTCCAGACCTTTCCCCAGTGCATTGCCCCTCTCTGGCCTTGCTCCAGCACCTCCATGTCTTTCTTCTAGGGAGAGGCCCAGAACTGAACACAGGATCTGTGTTTCAGCCTCACCAGTGCCAAGTACAGGGGAACAATCACCTCCCTAGTCCTGCTGGCCACAGTTTCTGATGCCACTGCCCTAGCACAGACTTGAAGACAGGCACAGATAATCTCCCTGAACTCAGGTGAGATATGCCACGTAGGATTTTAAGTAAAGAAAATGACATAGTACCTAAGCAGTGGGGTTTTTTCACACATATTTTGACATATTTTTGTATTTGCTATTGCTTGCATTCCACTGTCCCCCCAAATATGTGATATCAACTTAATGTGTTACATGGTATGAAGTGCTCTAGTTTAACATGTAGTGGTACCTCAGAGAGAATTCCTCAATCAGAACCAATGGATATAATTTTCTAGAAATCTTTATGGTGATGTATTACATGAAAGAGCAGCAATAAACCTTTCTATTGGTATATGTAAAGCATTTCACAGCGTCTGCCAAGAAAATCCTATTTGGCATTCTCAGCTTGTATCACCTACTTGCATTCGAGGGCTACTTTTATGAAGGGGGTAGTGCATCATGAGAGAGTAGAAATGAAATATTAGAAAGAAAAAAACAATTGCCAAAGTGCACTGCCTGCTAAAGCTTACAATTTGTTATTGCCTACCTTTAATCTTCTACGTCACAATCAGTTTGAAAAGTGTCACCCTCACTGAAGGCAAAACACAGGCCCCAGTGCTCCCAGCTTGGACTGTCCCCAGTTGCCCTCATGAGCTGGTTTCAGCACTGCTGTACTTTGTGACAGGAAACCCATGTGGGAATCAGAGCCTTGGTCCTGTGTCTAGCCTAAAGCTAGTCATGTAGGGAAATGAAAGGGGTTCTTGACAATTTTTAATCTTTCTGTCATTTCATTAATGGAAACAACACGAGTCTGCTACTCATTTCTTGCAGGCTTTCAGCATTCATTTTTGTCTGCTTTTGTTTCATTTCTTGACAGTTAACAGGGAATATACTTTAGCATTACCACCAAAGTTATCAAGGACCTTCACAGATTAATTATTTAATTTTCGGTTGGTTATTCACAAGATCAGATTTGGGCAGGATCTCTAACCCTATTGTCTGTCAATTCCTTTTAACATCAATCTTTTTCTTTGCTTTCTTATTGCCAAAGCCTGTTTCAGGCACTCATGAAGCTTGATAGAAATTGCCTTGAAAAGAGCTGAGTGATCAAAACTGACCAGACGTGCAAGATGAATATTCATGGTTTATTGAAGCAACCTCCACCCTCTTTGCAGAGCAGGGTACCTTCAGCTGACCTGTTGTCTCTCATACAAATTACTGCCTCATTACCATTCATTCCTCTGGAACCTACCTGTGAGGGACATCAAGTTCATGTTAAATAATTCAGCAAAAGAGTGAAAAGGAATTGTATGTGATCCAGAGTGGAGGCACCTAAAATCCCCTGCCGTATCTGCAAATGGAAGTGGACTTGAAGGGACTACAACCACCTACAAGAACCAGCTGGACATGAAGCATGGATGTTATCCCCTCTGATTTTAGATATCTGGAACGTAAGTGCCTGTTCCTACACAAGTCAGCAGTAGTTTCCCTTGTGCAGGGTGGAGGTAGGGCACTTTGAAGATGTGATCCATTTCAGATGTTTAGACATCTGCTTTGTGAGGCAAGGAACAAAGTCCTTATGCTTCTCACATCAGCCTCCACTCTTTTGAGGGCTCAAATCTTCAGGAAAAAAATCTATCCCAAACACTGCAGGCTAGGAGCAGGGGTACCTTGTGCCTTCACTCTTCCAACATGTTCAAACTGCCCACAAAGATCATTCATTTACCAGCTGGCAATAACAAAAGGTTACCAAAGAGGAATCCTGGACTTAGGGTTAGCATCAGTCTCCAGTTCAGCAGCAGAGACCTTAATTCCCCTTGTTCCAGTATTCTCTGGCCTGCCAGTGTAATCCTAGCCTCTGTCTCAACAAGGTCTAAAGAGAACTCTACCTCCTTCAGGATTAACAAATTTCTTCACAGCAGACACATAAAACATTGCTGATGATGGAGGAAGGAGACATGACAGGTGATTTTCCTCCATTTCCCCATGAAAATATACACTGGTGGTAGCAGAGCAGTCCCTAGTTTGCAGCAAAGGCAGTTGTGCCTTAAAACTCAAGGCAGAAAGGGCCAGAGTGCTCTTTGGGGACCAAAACGATGTTTGGGGAAGGCAGTATGGTACCTCTTTTAATGCAGACAGATTTCATGTGCAGCAAGAAGAGGGGCTAAAAATAGAGCAGGATGCTAATGAGAGCCGGGCGCACACCATCTGTACAATAAGATGATGATTCTTTTTGAAAATGCAATAATTTAAGGGGTTGTTTCATTTTGTTTCTTTATGCTGCTGCAAAGTGTTCAGAAACATGAGGCTGTTTGGGTTTTCAATTTTTTCTCGTTAATCTTAGGAAAATGAAATGGTAACAAAGGAGAAAACAACTAGAAGCAAGAGTTGCTTTATTTTTCCTGAGGCTGCTCGCACGTGATCAGCAAACAAAGTGGGTCAGAGCAGGCTTTCATAACAATTCAGGTGGATTTCCACACAGCCCAAGATAGGGAATCAGGATGTTTCTTACACAGAAGAACCTTGATTTTTCCCCATTTTCTAACTGCAGGAGACTGAAGTGCCCACACACCATTTTTTTATTTCAGTCCAAAGCTTAGGTGTGTGGCTTGTGCAAAACATAAATTGTGAGCTTCAGCTGAACTTTTCCACAAGCCTTGGGTATTTCTGCATCCTCATGGCCCTTTCCCAGGCTCAACATTGTCTCCTGGGACCACACGCATGATGCAGCTTGTCCTCTGTTGAGGGCCTTACTGGAGCTCCCTGTCTTCAGCTTGTTCACCTGTACTTCTGAAACTCACCTAGTAGCCTGGAAAACTTGCTTTTGCAGGACACCTGATTCCATGGCTGCCCATATAGCTCACACATGGACCTTTCCTGCGGATGAGACATCCCATCACCCCTGGAGAGAGATGGGGCAGAGGGAAGGGCTGGGTTGCACCTATGAGGAGCATGGGCACAGCAGAACCCAAATCCAGGCTTAGATGCAGCTACTGGTGGTGAGGCCAAGCCATCCCCAGATCTGGTGCACCCAGGCAAAATTGCCCAATGGTTTAGGTATGATGAGGACATTGAATGTTGCAGGCCTGTGTAAACTACATCTCCAAAGGAAAGCAAGCTGAAAATCAAGAGCAGGAAGCTAAGTGTTTATGAAACGTATCTTTTTTCCTGTCAGAGATGACTACCCGCCTGTTAGTAGTCTATGCTGGTGGACCATAAAGCATACAGCAGGTCAGGAATTGTTTTATGGCATGCATACTCATTTCACACACTCACTCATCTTCCTTATTTATAGGAATAATTACTACTCTGAGAGAGAACAAAACAGGTATTGTCTCTTAATGCTCCCATTAAACAGAGAACACAGATGATAATTAATGCATCATGGCAAGACTAAATTGTAAGAAGAAACTGCTGCAACAAGAAGTCACCCCAAGAACAGCAAGATTCAGATTAGTGTTCATTTCAAGAGCAGCTCCCCTTTCTCTCCTTGAAGAGAGAGAGACCAGTTATTCCACATTATGAAAGATTTATTTGTCTGCTTTTATGAGTTTGGGGTCACAATTAAGCTTTGTTACCTTTAATAGATTCATGTACTCCTTCCCTAGTGTTTTGTCAAATAATAATACTTACAAGCGAACAAAAGGAAAAAGAAAACACAAAGTAAAGGACTACCCCCTCTATCATAAGTCCTGGGTGGGTGAATGCCTGTGTGTATTTGTGTGTGCCTGTGTGCAGGAGAGGGGTTGTTTATTGCACCGTCCAATGCAGAATTAAGTAATTTATGTGCCATCTACATGCAAATGTATCTTTCATTTAGGTAATAAACTGCACCCTTGCATAATTTACGCAAACAAAGGAGCTGCGAGGACACCACTACTAATCTTCAAAAATCAACTGTGCCTTTTCAAAAGGGATTTTTGTCTTTCTGTGAATTGATCAAACTTGACAAGTAATTTCAACCTAATGTTCACGGCTATCCTCCTCTCTCCTCACCATCTGTAGGTGAGAAATCCTATTTTCTGGAAGTGACAGGGTAATGCAGGAGGCTGCAGATATCTGAAAAGAAAAAAAAAAATTGGTTTTCCCAGAGCTGCAGGCAAACCAAGGGTGGAATCGGGAAAGATATCAGTGTTTTTGAATAAATGATAAATTCTTCATGCCTGTTATGTCCAGACAGAGTCATGTCTTTTAAGCCACTAAGTTTAATGAGAACATCTGAGAGATTAAACATCTTAGTATTTAAAATACTATGGTAGAAATGTTCCACTGGAATTGCCTTGCTCTTGTTAACAAATATAATAAAGACTCTCAGAAGAAATTACTTCTGCAAATTTATTGCATCAATGAAAACTACATTATAGACAAAGAGACAGAATGCAAACTCAATTTGTGTCCAGATATTTTGATAAAAACATCAGCTTTGACTTAAAGCTGATCAGTCCTACATCAAGCAATGCAGGTGACATCGGAAAAAGGTCAGTTATCACGACAGCAGGATCACTGACATGACTAAGATTAATCCAAAACAATTACAAGAGACTCGTGTGCAAATTTCAGTGTTTTCTCACAAGAAGTACAATACCAGCTTCTCAGGGCCCTTTCTGGCCATATCAGGACACTTTGGGGAATACAGAGCAGCCCCCATGCACCAGTTGATGAAAATTCTTGTACCACTAGGCTGAGAGTATCCAACTTCAGACATAAGCACAACTGTGTGCAATCAATATAAATACGCCAATGCCGAGAGAGTAATTATTATTTTTTTCTTTTTACTAAGAAAACCTTCTGTGCATGTGCTTTTTCCCTCTCTGGATCACTGCTGCTCCTGAGAAATCATTCAGGGCTATTTTCCCTAGCAAGCAGGAAGTCTTCGTGTGGTACACCAGGTGCCCTCACACCCAGTTCATGGTGAAAGCGTCTTTTATTCCCCATGGCTACATCTAGACAGATGGACCCATGAGTTTCCTCAGCTGCTGGATCCTGCTGCACATCTGCATACGTCCTGCCTCCAAGAGCCTAAAGCAAAGCTCTTTCGCACACACACTAATATCCACACAGAGGCATCCCCTACCTCCTCTCTTCAGCCCTCTTCTGTGACAGAACTGCTACACATAAGCTGAAGTACTTGTAAGTATGAGGGGGGCTAAGTGGTAGCTAGCAGGTGAGTTAAGACTCAAGGCCAGGTTGAAGCACCTGGCTGTGCAAGGCACATGGAGTGGCTGGAGGGTAGAAATTCATTCTGGTGTCATGATAACTTTTGAAGTTCTGAAATCTGCTTTAATTTTCCCAGTATAGAAGAAATCCCATAGCTTCTGATGGTTTTCACAGCAGAGGATTATGTCAAAGTAGATTGAAAAGGTCCCTTGGAAGATTGAAAAGGTCAGGGTTTTCAGGTCTCTTTGTATTTCTCCCCCTTTGTTTCCCACCCTCAAGGTTATAGCCAGGCAGTTCACCTCAAACTTCACTAAGGCAGAATGGGAAAACATGTTCAAAATCAATACATGATTACAAAATACCTTCTTTGGGTAAAAGAAAATAAAAAATGAAAGAAGCTCGTAAGAAATGCATTTTTTATTAAAAAGAAAAAAAAATGTCTGCCACTAGCCTAAATGTATTTTCTTCTCAGACATCCCAGCTGAAAGAAAAATAAAGCTTCTTTCTGTTGTCAGGTAGGTGGACACAGTGTTAGCTCCTTAGCCAAGACAATTATCTCCATCTCAAGGTCTGGTTATTGCTGGTTATTGCAGGTTTGGGGTTTTCTGATTTCACAAACAAGAGCTGATCCCTTAGAATTGCCCTGTGAGGATGCTAGCAGCAATGAAGTCAGTGGAACAGTGGCAGGTTGGCAACACAAAGAGATGAGAGTTGGTTGGATCACAGAACTCACCAAGATAGGATTTCTGAGCCAAAAAATTGCCTTATTTCTATTTCAATAAGGGGAATGGGAAAAGAAGTGGTTTGCCAAAATACATTATCGGCACTGCTAACAACATTACTATTGTACATACACCAAAACAAAACATCTATAATAATCCATCAATTTCTTGAATCATCTAGTCCTGAAGAATGAATCTTTTTTTCCCTTAAACCTTTGGGCTTATTGAGGTTGTAGGCTTAAACCCACAGTGAGGTCAGAGACAAACTTCACTGCTGAAAACCTCTCCCCTCCCCTCCCCTCCCCTCCCCTCCCCTCCTGTTCTCTCTTCTCCTTGCCTGCTCTGGGCTATCAATCAACCATCCCTCACACCAGGCAGGACTGGACCTGCTGCTCCCATCACCAATGGAAAAAGGTTCATTAAGTTCTCCAGATCATTTGGGTCACAAAAGGGAGCAGAGCAATAGCTCAGTGCCAACAAAACATGCATTTTTCTCTGAAAAGAGATGCAACAGTCTAAATTGCTGCCAATTTTCATAAAGCCATAGAAGTCCAGCAGTATCAGTGAGATAGGATTCAGTCCACAGCTCCTCATTATTCAAAGGGATGGGAGGATATGGAGAAGCCAGAGTAATCTGGAGCAGACAATGCAAGTTGTCAAGTCTCCTCTGATTAAAACTGCAAATCCTACCGCCCTAACCCTAATCCCCCCTGTGGAAATGGGAGATTAGCCTGGGTCCCGAAAAAGATAACTCTATCTTTTCCTTAAGTTATGTGTTAAAATTCAACCTCCTCTCAGGAGACAGTGGGCATGGATACAGCTTTTTCTCTCCTCCTAATTAGAAAACCATGAGAAAGTAAACACTGCTGCTTGCAGAGTCACTGGCATAGCTGAGCAAGCTGCCTCTGAGCTCTCTGATTGCTTCATTAGCACACTAAGACTACCCACACAGCCAGGAAGGCCGACAGGAGGGGGCCTTTTCCAGCCACTGAGGGTTATATGATGTTTTGCAAGATGCTGAATCAATCCATGAGCTTTTGCTCCTATGTTCAGTGGTGTGAATTGACAGTAAGTGGGTCCTGTCAGGGAGAACACCAGTGTGCCAGGGCATCTCAGCCCCTCTGCCTCCTTTGTTCTCTGGTCATTAGGAGCAACTTTTTGAATAGGATTATACTCTGCATGATCTGCATGCATCAGCAGTGATACTGATGTCTCTGAGTCTCCCAATCCAGCCAAATCTTCACATCCCTAAAAGCTGCCTTTAATGTCAGCAGGACAGGCCAGGAAGGATGTTTTCTCAGCAGCACACTGGAGGGATGTGATTACGTGTTTCGTAATAAGGAGCTTACAGCCCGCAGCTAGAGCCTGAGATGTCTGATGTCCTGTGGGGATGGGACAGAGGCAGCCCTGCAACACAGTTGGCAGCCAGTGGGGTTAAGCGTTTGGAAGATGCTCAATGATGGTACATGGTGAAACACGCTCCTCTCTGGCATCCTCCAAGATCCTTCGGTCTGGTAAGACCCCCATGCATTTTCTCCTGGCTGACACCCTAGCAAGAGAAGAGGCAGGCGTGCAAGGCAACCAACAGGGAAGGACTGCACAGAGCAGAGGGGCTTTTTCCAGCTCCCACTGTTGTCAACGCTTCCTTCTCACAGTGTGGCACATCCTTGATGAATTTCCCTCACTCAGTTTTTCAAGCCACTGTGCTCACCAGTGCCTCCATATGGGCCTGCTAGCTTTCAGCAGGAAAAAGCCAGTTTTGCAGTACAAGGTGGAGCAGAGAAACCCTCCTGGAGAAGTACAGTCTCCACAGGGCTGGGGACTCAGTGCAGAAAACCATGCCACGGGAAGGGTCAGCAAGCCCTGCTGAGGGGCACCAGGATGAGTCTCTGACTGTGAAACAACCCTTCACAAAGCCAGGAGAAGAAGACAAAGTAGCAGCCTGCACTAATGTGACACTTTTTTTTTTTTGTTAGCCAGGCTGTGACTTTGCTTTAATGGAGATAATAATAACTCTGTGGTTTGGTGTCTAAGCCAAACACAGATGAGACCTTTGCAATCAACTGGAAACCCTGCTGATGTCTTTAAAACATGTTCATGGGAGGAATACAAAGCATTAGCTGTAATATTTTTTTCTTATGGTGTATCTGTGTTTTGAGAAAGGGAGGGCAGTGCTCATTAGGAGCACAAATGTACCAACCTGTATTTTCAGGCTATTAATATGTTGGCTAGTGTTAATGGAAGTATAATAGAATGAGATGCTTTTAAAAGTATGGGATTTAGCACAGTCGGGGCGGGGGGGAAGACATTAATGAAATTTTAATGACAAAATCAGTTTGCAGTAATATTACAAGTAATGATTATTTCCTTGACTTGATTAGACTGAATTGCTTTGCCTTTGGTGGGATGCACTTGCAAGGTGTGCACATGAGGACAGTGAACGATGCAATACAGGCCACAGCTATGACTTTCCTGGAAAAGAACATGGTTCAGTGTACAAAAGGTTGTCTGCCTTGGTCAGTCCTCCCAAGAGTCTCCTATAGTGAAGCCGTTCTTCTCTACTGATGGCAGCAGAAATGCCCAGGAAAGAAAGAGAAAGGGAGATGGTGTTTCAGGGGGCAGATCATGATGACTTCTATCCTGCAGTTCCAAGATGGGTTGCTTGAGCCTCCCTTATCACACCCTGGTGGTACTAAGGATCAGGCAGAAAATATTCTCCCACAGAGACACCATCACCATGATCCTCTGCCTGGAACACATCGTACTAACCCTGCATGTTTGAGAAACCATATGTGAGTAGTACGGTTAAATCTGGATGCATCTTAAAGGACATAGCTTCAAAGGGACATTTCTTGATGTTCCTGGGGTCTGGCATCTAGAATATCCTCTCACCCTTTCCCACTTCTACTGTTATTATAGAGAGATAACCTATTCTAGAAGGCAAATTGCCTCTGGTCCCCCATATAGAGCTGTATCTTCAGCTAGGGAAGAAATCTCCCTTGACAAAAACTTAAAACTCCCAGTGCCAACCATTGCTGGTCTAAAATTCAGAAATTTTTGGCCATGGAAGGAACTAATTGCCTAGATTCAGCTCTTTGGCAGAATTAACAGCCACTTGATTTCACACAGTAGCCTGAGACTAAGCTCAAAACTCCTTGCTGAGCTATGGCATGCACTTTAGGAGAACATTCAATAGCTATCCAAGGTCTCCAGCAAGAAAACAAGACTGAAGATA
>JAWWMO010000001.1:55352142-55399277 GCA_035047845.1 Dendrocincla fuliginosa
CCTTCACCCCATCTCTCCCAGAGAAAAAGAGTGCTGCCTGCCCCTCTGTCATGACCACTGGGCTGGGAGCAAGTCCTGGGTATAACCCACGGTTCCCTGTCCCTCTCCCTTCCTTTGCCTTCTTTCTGTGTTGGAAACCGTGTGTTCCCCTTCAGCAGTGAACCAGCACAGAGCTGGTACTGGGTGCTTCTACAGTGGGACTCTCAGGGTCCAAAAGAACGGATTGAATGAGGTAAATATTTGAAGTCTGAGGGTTGACATGCAAGAGGGTGCAAGTCTGGGGAAAGGGGTTTGTCATCAGTTCCTTCACCTCATGTCCTCCTCCCTCACACATTCTGCAAAATGCTACTTGCAGGGCTTGAACTAATAAGTCTTTTGGCTTCAGGGGAAAAGATCCCTTGCAACCCATCCTGGATCACAATATACTAACTTTTCTAACACAACACTTCTCTTTTCATGGAGAATTTGGCTGGGTACAGACAAATACAAGAGACTTCTCCCAGCTCTCTTAAACATCTACTCAAAAAAAATTAGTACAGCTTCATGTCTGAGCAGATATATCCTGCTGGGATCTACAGAGGTTTCAAAGAAGGCAGCAGGTCTTACTAGCATAGTTCAGCCTTCTACAACTATGCACTTCTGAACTACGTCAGTGACAAGTCCCACTGTGTTGGGGCGACAGCGCTGTGTCTGCACTCACCCTACAGATTTGCCACAAGTTGCAATGGTATAAATCTCAAGGCTAAATAATTCAGAGGAAACATTTCAAACAGGGCCCTCCTGGCCCTTCCTTTTACGTGATGATATTTTTTGCCTGTAAAATTTGCGTCTCCAAATTTTTGCACTTGCAAAACAATTCCCTGTATACTTGCATCTCTTCCCATTTGTCCCAGCAAATAGCTGAAGGTGGCAACAGTTTTATTTGAGCTTGCTTTTCAGTCCCAGGTGGAAAGCATTCATGCAAATTGCAAGGTTGACGTTCTGAGAATGAAGCCTTGAATTATCCCTCTCTAGTATTTAACTTATAATTTACCATACAGAGGGAAGATAAATTAGATAGGTTAACTAGGAAGCCCTGGCATTCTGTCATCATTGTGCTATGCAAACATAGATGCATCTTGCCTTTAGGACCCTGAATATGCTGACATGAAATCTTTTCTGCATGCCAGTCTCATGGCATCTCCATCACAATAACAGAGCATAAGGGGGAGATGAATGGAGTAGCCAAGCAAATCAGGAAAAACAACCAGCTAAATTGAGTGCTTTCTAATCTAATGCATTTAAGTCATACTCAATAAAGCTTGCCAACAGTCCCTGGCCTCTCTGCTGCAAAGATCACAGAGGCATCTGATTAGAATAACATGTGTCTTCTAAAATCCTCTTTTAAAAAGATTTTCCTTCTGGATAGGCGACATGTAATGAATGGGAAATGTCCCTTTGGGAGCATGGGGTGAAGGAAGGCATTCAGCAAGCCCACCCAGCCCCCGAAGTCTTACTGCTCTCTGCCTGTCTCAAGATGGAAAACCCATTAATTTTTCCTTCCCTGCCAAAAGTAAATAAATAAAACAGAAATAGCCCTGATCAGTTTTGTGTTCAACTAATTTCCTGAAATTATGTGAAATCCAAGCCCAGTTTCAGATACCAGCAATAGCAGTGGCATACCCAAGAGTCCACAGGAACCTCATCCCCCAGAAAAGTTTCAATTTCAACATGTGTGTTATATATACAGCAACTTGTCCCAGGTAAGGCTCTTGGGGTTTAAGAGATGAGAACAGGCAAGGATTTGAGGAGAGAATAGAAATGTGGTGAGAAAATGGATAACGACCATGATACATCATGGGCAGAAGGGCAAAGGTAAGCTGTGACATGGGCTGTCAAGAGAAAGAGGACAGAAATAGTTTTTCTTTTTTTAAGAGAAGTTAAGATTTCTGTATGAATCTTAAAAAACATACCAAATGAATATTTTATTACACGTTGTAAAAGAGTGCAGATTGTGCAATAAATGCTTTGTCTGTGACTGTGTATTTACCTGGAGAACAACTCCATGGACTCTGTGTATCCATGGTCCATATGTGTTTATTCCCAGGAAGAGTCTGGGCTATCAACTAGCAGAATAGCTGGTGTCAGTGCCAGGGAAACAGTGCTTCCTTGGGCAGTCTTGGTCAACCTAATGCTCCACCTCTGAAGATGTTCTCTATCAGGATCACTTGCTGCTTTCCCCACTGCCATCTTAGCAGAGCTCATTGGCTTGAATAATGTCATAAATAGAACGTCCAACCTTTTTGAGCAGAATTGTGTTTGACTGTTGTATTTCATACATAGTATTAGAGCCAAGAAACCCTCCAAGGTCTCTCAGACCACACCTGGGTGAAGTTTTGCTTGCAGCAGTGGTGTTCAATGTACCTTTCCTCATCACAGTCTGGTTTCCCCAGACTGCTGGTATCATTGCAGCCTGTGAGTCTTAGAGGAGGTGTTTATGTCCAAGACCTGCCTATAGATGTGGAGAAGGGAAGACATGAGTGGATATTCAAGAAGGGATCCACACTGGATGGAGTGGACTCAGTGATCCTAGAGGTCCTTTCCAATGCACAGATTTATCCAGCAATTCCCAGGGCAGCAATACTGAATACAGCAAAACTCAGGGCCTCTCAGAGGGCCTTATGCCCAGTCAGATCTCTGGCTCTGGCCTGGAGGGGTGGGATAACCTCCCTTTTCTAGTCCAACTGCACCCGCGACAGCTGGGAACATGGGGGGTGGTCAAAGCTGCATGGCCCTCTGTTTCTTGCCCAACACTCAGTTGAAGATGAAAGCCTAAGATAGCTGAGAAAATGTACATTCAAGACAGACTTGCTCTGTACTGGTGCATGGGAAAAGCCCATAATATCAGTCATATTCTTCCGTTGCATCTACAGTTCCCATAACCTCACACTTTCTTTGGAAAATTGGACAGGAATGAGGATGCAGCTTGTGACATCCGGTACCTGGAGGACCACTGAACTGTCTTGGATTTGCTAACACAACTAAACTGAGCTGAGCAGTAAACCATTCTTAAAATTTGGTGCAAGGCCCCGCTTTTGTTTGCTCTGATAAAAGGCTTTCAATGCAGTGTTAATGCACACTGGTTTTAGCTGAAATAGACTGTCAGATTTAACATGGCATATGGCATTTTGTTGTATCAACAATTAGGTATTTACAGGCATGCGATTTCATGCCTAAGGCTATCTTCCACCAAGTACTAAGGGTTTGAACATGGTGCAGATTTCTATAATCAAGGAGGTTAGGCAGAATATCAGAGCACTGGAAGGTTGTGTTCAAGTCTGATAGTACCTTGAAGAATTGTAATTTCTCCTCACTTGTTCCGTCTCAGAGGCATACAGCAATCCACTATTCTAACCATTCCCTACAGTGTGTCCCATAGAAAATAATTTTGTATTCCCCTGTGGAATTGAATCAACAGTATTACAATTCCTCCTTCAGGATGTTAAAGAATATATAGGGAACCTGTTTCTGATCTCCAGCTGACAGACACACAGTTTTATTGTTCCAGTGTAAGTACAGTCTCCTCCAATGCCCTGGTTACTTCCTAGTCGAGTGCTCTTTTGCAATGCATATGAAATCTCTGATTATTTAAAATAGTTAAAAATAGCTATAGGTTGAGAGCACTTGAACCTTTTCATGCTCTTTGAAGACTAATTTAGAAAACCTGACAGCATTCATCATTCTGTTCTTGATCAGTATAATCTATTACATCGTGGGCGGTGAAGTACCTGCTAGACCAAGGGAAGATGACTACTCCCAAGTAAGCTGTTGAAACAAAGATATTAAGTGAAAGGCTTGGATATAATTCAGTAATGACCTTCATCAGCTGAAATGTTTTTGTATTTTAAGTGAACTAATGAGCTATAATTATTAGTTATCTTGGAGAAGGTGATCAGAGAAAGAATTTTGCATAATGCAAAGAGAAAAACACAAATGGAAGCACTGTCTGTCGCAAACAATCAGACAAGATCCCTTTCTTATAATTAAATGTTAACACCTTCTTTACTTCTTAAAACATGCTTCACAGTCTATAGTTTGACATCCTCATACAACCACCCCATCACTATTTATGGTACAGTCACATCTGCCATAGCAATGGAGGTTTTGAAAATGTTTTACCTGACTTTTAACAGATGGATGTTAATGGCATATTTATTTACAGAATAAAATTAAATTGAAGCTGAATCTTAATGTACAATTTACATAATCAGCTTTGTTCTGAACTGGTGAGCTGTTTTTCCAGCACTTGGGGCCCTTCAGTCACAGCTGCATCAAAGAAACAGCCACTGAGAATGGAGATTAAACAATTTCCTAAAGCTAGAAGTCTTGATGAGAATCTATTATTCCATATTAGAATCCCATAATTTCTCCAGACACTGCCATAAGATCAAAGATGTCTGTTAGAGCTTTGGCATAGCCCCCAATCAAAAGCAAAATGTTCAATTTGCATTTAGAAAATATTCCTGCCAATTATATTTTTCTGAAAATTTGAAAGTTCTGCAATTTTACCTTTTGCACCAAAAACATGAAAAAAAAGAAAAGAAAAAGAAAAAAAGAATCTATGAAACCAGAGGCATGGAACAGGTAGATGAAACGAGGCTGAAGAACTAAAATGCATATATTTACAATTAATTTGGTGAAATTTTTTTGTGTGATCTAACTGTGATCCTCTGTCCTGCTGATGCTCAGCTCAGCTGGAGTTTTCTCACAGGCTTCAAGGAGCACAGGACAGTACACTCAGAGGCCATGCTGAAAACATGCTTGGTGCCTAATCCCCAACTCTAAGGATGCATGAAGGGCTGTAGCATTGCATGGGGTTGTTCTGACCCAAGTGTAGGACCCACCTTGGCCTTGCTGAACCTCGTGCAGTTGGCGTCAGCCCATCAATCCAACCTCTCCATATTCCTCTGTGAAGCCTTCCTGCCCTCCAGCGGATCAACACTCCCAACCAGCTTGGTGTTCTCTGCAAACTGACTGAGGGTGCGCTCGATCCTCATGTTCAGATTGTTGAAAAAGGTATTAAACCAGACTGGCCTCAACACTGAGCCCTGGGGAACACCACTGGTGACCAGCCACCAGCTGGATGTAACTCCATTCATCACCGCTCTCTGGGCCCAGCCATCCTGACAGTCTTTAACCCAGCACCCATCCAAGTCATGAGCAGCCCATTTCTCCAGCAAAATGCTGTGGGGCACTGTGTTAAAGGCTTTACTACCATCCAGTTAGACAACATCCATGGTCTTTCCCTCACCCATTATGTGGGTCACCTCACCACAGAAGGATATCAAGTTGGTCAAGCAAGACCTGCTTTTCATAAACCCATGCTGGGCGGGCCCTATCCCCCGGTTGTTCTGCACGTGTCACATAATGTCACATTCCAGATGACCTGCTCCATAACTTTCCCCACTACTGAGATCAGGCTAACAGGCTTGTAGCACCCTGAATCCTCCTTCCAGCCCTTCCTGTAGATAAGCATCACATTTACCAGCCTCCACTCAACATCCCAGCTCATTGGAGGTGAGACAGCCGACTCCTCAGTTAGCCAGGACTGCTGGTAAATCATGGAAAATGGCTTGGTGAGTAAATCCACCAGCTCCCTCAGTATGCCTGCACGTATTCCACCCCTGTCCCCAAGCTCAGAGGGCTGGTGCCTGGACAACAATCAGTCTTAATAATAAAGCCTGATGCAAGGAAGGCATTAGGTATCCAAAGTCTTTTCTTCATCCTTTGTCACTATGTTTTCCCCCACATCAACTAAAGGATGAAGATTCTCCTTAGCCTTCCTTTTGTTGCTGATGCGTTTATAGAAACTTTTTTTATGACAGTAACAAGATTAAATTCTATTTGGGATTTGGCCTTTTTAATTTTGTCCCTGAATAACCTCACAACATCCTTCTAGTTTTCCTGAGTTGCCTGCCCCTTCTTCCAAAAGTCATAAACTCTCCTTTTTCCCCTTAGTTCCAGCCAGAATATCTCATTAAGGGACATGACCATCTCTCAGGCCTTGGCTCTTCCCATCTGACCCATTCCAGGCACTCTGAGTCAGCAGGGAAAGACCTGCACCTTCTGGCAATCCTGCCTCCCTCCATCAACTGCAGAAGTCATCTCAGGTGTCCACAGGTCTCAGTGGCTGCTTTCGTTTAGGTGCCCCCACCCAGGTGAGATGAATACCACTTTGAAATACGTGGTAATGTTTTAAAGCCGTCTGCTTTAAAACCAGCCAACAGCCACTGTAGGAAAGACTTTCCTCGTGCAATTTATCTGAAGAGTCACTGCCCCTCTCATTTGCACCCTACTGCAGGAATATTTTGAGTAGTCTGTGCTCAGATTTGGATGTCAAAAAAAGAAGATGACTCATACTGGTTCAGCAAAAAGGTTGAGTGAACAACTTCCACCATATCCTGCATTTAAATGTACACTTATGGCTAATTCTGAGATGAACTGGGACTGACACTAGGAAGAACAAACTGGACTGCTGAGAACAGCAACAAATAGTCTGCATCACTATGGAGAACATGGGGTTTGTCCAGGATCTCAACTTTTGAAGCACATCCTCAACTTCATGAAATCACAAGCAAAACTCTGAGAAGACTTGCCTTTAGCACTTAACAGGAACAAGTCAGGACTCAAGAAAGCTCAAAACACTCTGAAAAAATTCCTAACTTGCAATTTCGGGATGGGAGGATGTGGTGTGGCTGCTAAGACAAGCACAAAAGGCCAAGGTGGGTGTTCGATGAAGACAAGCACAAACCCAGCTGTATTAGACTGTCTAATAAGAAATGAGAACAAGAAAGTCAGCATTTATACAGAGCCGAGCTACAGGCAATAATCCAATTTACAGGGAAGTAAAAGGCTGATGGTGACCCTGCCAGAAACTCAGCTTTCCAAAAATAGTACTGAGAAATGAGTAGTGCAAAAATAAGGAGGTAATCAGCAACAATAAGGAGAGAGACAGAAAGTTTGTCTCCCTGCAAAAGGTAAATTGCACACACTCAGAATAACATCCATCCATTTCAAGCCAAAATAGCTATCAGCTTTCAGGAATTTGTAATTCAGTTAACAGGCTAGGAAAAATTATTAAACTTACCTATTTTTTCCCCAAATCTGCCTAAATTTTAGAACAATTAACAAGTTGCTCCTATAAATACATGCTGTTTCATTTTTCCACCATTTGTGGAGTAGGGTGCAAAAGCTGTGAGTCCAGCCCATCTCAGGATACTGTGATGGCTTCCACTGAAGTGGTTAATCACAGAGTTAACTACAGAATCGATTAGGTTGCAAAAGACCTCTGTAGTCATTGGGTCCAACCTACAGATCATCGAGTCCAGCCTATAATGACACTGGCTGAGGACACAGGGCAATGCAGAGTTGGGCAGCATTTAGGGCTGTCCCCATGCAGTCCTGTGGCACTCTGCAGGCAACTCAGCCAAATCTCGCTATCTGTGCCCTCAGCATTAACAGACCAAGCAATACTCATGATCATCTATCTTTCTAGCACCACCCAGAAATGATCCTCCACTGTCGTCATTATCTTGCTCTGGTCTGTAACCAAATAAGGACAGACTGGAGATTTGGTACCTTCTGGGATTGTTTGAGTTCATGCATTCCCCTGCAAGATTAAGTGCTGGGCTGTCATTATGGTCATTGTCATCTCAGCACATAACAGACTTGCGAAACCCTTAAGGAATAAGTCAATTCAAGTCTTCTCTGAGAGATGCCACAAAACGTACACCAGGTACAGACTTTTTTATAACTGGGAAGATCAAAGACACAAAGCAGTGACCAAAGTGCAAAGGGTTCACAAAACCTAATTCCCTCCAGGAACACAGTTAACATTTGGGAGAAGTAGCATATTCCTCTCAGAATCCTACATGTGTTTGTGACAGTTACACTCCGCCCAAACTGACTCAATTTTATTCACAGACTAATAATTTCTCCACACAATGGAGACATCTGAGTCAGCTGCTTAATGAAGGCATCTCACAGAAAGCAAAGCCAGGGACTGGGACACACTCCCAAACTGGTGCCACTTTACCACTTGATGAAGCACCTCCTCTGCCTGGGACTGCCAAGCTCCTCATTCAGAGAGCTCCAAACCAAATGTTGGAGATAATTGTCCCCAAAGTAATTATAGAGGCAATGGAGAGAAACAGGGGACTCCAGCTGGTGACACAGCCTACCCTAAAATTTTTGTCTTAAAGGGAACAGATAAAGCACAGCCTGAAGGTGCTCATTTCTTCCTACAGGCTAGAAAGGAAGCTCAGGGTGACTGGCTGAGACCTGGATGTCCTGTCCTGGATGAACACTTGACATTGGGTGAAGATGACTACTCCCAAACACTTGGTGGAAAGCTACACGCCCATGTGTGCTTCCTGCCCATGTACAGGGACATGGCATAAGTCAGTGCTCTGACCACTGGCAAAGGAATGCCTTATTTCTTCTAACAGGACACACATTACTTTGTTAAATACGAGCATGTGATCAAAGCTTGTCACTAGTGCTGTGCTCCTCCGGAGCTCTGGAGTAGGGTCTTCAGAGTCCTAGTTCTCCCTCTTAGCAAATACTGCATTCAGATATGGTGAGGGGGATGGCTAAGAGAAAAGCAGCATGTCTGAAGGCACAGAAGCATGAATGTGTTCCCCAGCACGGGACTGAGGTATTTAGCTATTTATAGCTGTGATCCGTCATTAAACAGCAGCAACTTGTCTGCACATTCACTTGTAATGAACTTTGCTTTTCTTCTCACCTGATCCTTACACATGCAGCCCTCCCTGCACCACTGAGAGCCAGCCCTTTACCTTCAACTACAAGAGATTTGCCTCAGCATCTTGAAGCCCTAACAGCAGAAGAAAATGCAGCTTGCTTTAAGCCCCTGAAGTAAACAGTCATCCCTGGTGTTTGGCATGGTGTTGTCTGAGTGAAATACAAGGTGAAAGATAATTCTTGCTTTAGGTAATTTGGTGCCAAACCACTTAGAGACCTATAAACTAGAGTGACAACCTAATTTGGGGTCCTGTTGCAAGAAATAAACCTCACCATAACAGAAATCTCCTTGCACTTGTCTTGTTGGATTACCTAAAGGCTCCCATGTTCTGCCTGAAAGACTGTGACAAATTGCACTGCATCCGGGGCATGCAAGACAGGGGAAAATGCATTTCCTGCCATTCTGTCCACACAACTGAGACTAGACCAGATTTTTAAACATGAGCATATCAACAAGCTCTCCACTTCCCATGTCAGCAGATCACTTGAGACTGACATGTCCGCTATAGCATAAGTGGAACAAGTGTGACATCTTTATTAGGTTTCCTGAAAAAAGGAGATAAACTTTCCAGAAATTCAGCTAACAGCCCTTAGCACCAAGCTTCACATGCCTCCAAGCTGGTGTTCAGTTGCCAGCTTTTGTCCTGCTTCTTCATACATTGGAGAAGTGATGGAAATGATCTCCTTTTCCAGCATTTCCATTTGAGCTGAAATGTCTGACACAGTGTTTTTCACAGCATTCAACTGCAGCTTTAATTTATTGTAATCTTCCTGGAAGGATCCATTCACATCATAAATATTATGCCTGCCCTGTTTCTCCTCAGGGATATGGTTCATTTTCAGGAAGATGTGAAGGAGCTCGCATAAGTCCTGGAGAACCTGGAGCATTTCATGCTCACCATGTATACTTGCAACAGACTTGATCTCATTCTGCATTGGAGGAGTGCTCTTCTTTTTACCTTCATGTTTCTGCTGGGAAACTGGACCAGGGCTACAATTTTCCACAGCTGTGATGGTATCCGAGTTCTTCTGAAGATCTGAGGGGGCATCTTTGCTCTCTTTATGGACTGTGGTGGCTCTTTGATCCTTCCACATAGCAGGGACTGTCTTATTCTCCTGCTGGAAATCCTCAAAGACTTTATTCTTTTCCTGGACTGCTTGGAGAGCTTTTTTGCATGGGCTGTATTGAATGCCTGTATTCCTCTCTTGCAAGAATAGAGATGGATTGTTTTTGTTCTGGAGTCTTGGCTGAATAGCATCAGTGTAAATAACCTGGACGGCTTTGTTCTGTGACAAGAGACATTGTAGAGCCTTGTTTTCTTCCCAGAGCATCCTGTTTTTGATCCAGAGGACCTGGTTTTCCTGCCAGAGTACTCTGTTCTCCTCCCAGATGCTCCACTCATTCTGTGCCTTCCTGCTGTAGAGTTTCCGGTGGCAAGGAAAGGGTGGCTGGCAGTAGATCTCATTCACCCTTTTACCATCAATAAAGACAAACATCTCATCCCTTGGTTTCATATGAGGGACGATACAGTTTGTCTCAGGCTCTGTACACTGCATGCTCTGGTTCCTCAAATCAAATGCAGACATGGCCTTTCTTTAGTAAATTGAGGAATGCTGTGTGAAAAGGCTTCTTCCAGAAGTTCTGCAAGGGGTCTCTGTCCACTATCAAGGAGTAGGTGACACAGAGGGACTGGAGAAGCTTGATTAGAACTGAAAGAAGAGGGAACACAAATGCATAGACTTACTGCAAAAATCTAAATCAGAATTAAAGCTACGTTATTAAAGCAAACAAATCAGTTCTCACAGTCGACCATGTTGCCCCTTTGACTCTGAAGGGTAAGGAATGCACCAGATAATTAGCTCATAGAAGCTCAGAAAATTGGCATTGGTAGATAAAGCACCTCTGTGGCAGCACTACAAGCTGTCATATAAAAATATGAACTTTCCTTTTGTCTCTCTAGCTCATTTTTAAAGACCTGTAAGGGAGTAAAATGTAAGAATATCTTTTGCCTCAGAATATCCTGTTCCCAAATGACTGACAGACAAACAAATTCAAAATTGTTATGAGGCTGAAACCAACTTTTCAAAATAAAATGTTTTTAAAGGATCATAGAGAAAAAGTGGCCTCGAGAACAGTTTTTTCTTGTTGACGCTGAGTAGCCTGTGTTCACAGGACACCACAAAAATGCAGTGGCAGTTTTGCTTTTTGATCTTAAAATCTGCAGAACTGTGAACAGAAAGAGTACTGAGTGATACAATATGCACAGATAATTTAAAACTCCAAACCACAGCCCTGGGACATCAAAACCAAGACAGTTTTGTTGCTCTTTGCATGTTTTTTGACACGCTCTCATCACCCTGGTCCAAAAACTGTCACAACACATAGATAATTCTCCGTCTTTCATTCCCATTTCTCCTGTCACTCTTTTCTTTATATCCTTTGATAGCTCTGTTATTTTTCTTGCTTTCTAGCCCTGCAATAGTGATTGCTTATCTTTTTCCTACAGTCCATCTGCCTCTTTTTCACATCATCAGAAAACTCATCTCTAAAATCCATACTGCAGGGCCTCACCTCTAATGCTTCTCATTTCAGTCATAGAAACCTCAGACTTATCTGCTGAACACTCTTCCCGCCTTTCCTTTACCCAAAATGCTGCAGCTTAAATCACCTTCTAGTTATGAGTAAACCAGGGTAAATGAAGAATTTCAGTCTTCTAGATGAAAAAAAAAAAAGACAATTAAACAATCAAAAATGTTTTATGCCAAAGAAAAGCTTATTTTCTGCACTTTTAACCAAAATTACATTTGTGTGATTTTCATGATGGAATTACTTGATCTGAGGTTGAACTATTTTTATAATCAAATTATTGGAATTCTATGTTTCCTTAACAGGGTTTTTAACAGAAAAAGTGTGCCTTTTTCTTGTTCAAAAAAATAAAAAAAAAAAAGTCACTTGTCAAATTTCACTCAAGTCTACTCTCCCCTCAGCTGAGGCCCCCCAGCTGCTCTTCTGTCCTTTGGAAAGACCAGTCCTGCCTTTCTGTCTTTGAGGGGAGTTTTATCTTCATGAATCTTGCCTTCATGAATCTTGCCCTCATGTCTCTGCCCCAGGCATTAAGCACGGGGTGACTCCCCACACACAAGCTCCTCCATAGCCTCCAACTCTGCCATCACATTGTGCTCGCCCTGTCTTATTTTTAACCCTCTCCTTTTCAGAACCTCTTGCTCCCCCCTTTCCTGTCATTTCCACCAAACAGCACTGCATCTCCAGACTCCTCCAGGTTTCTACTGAGAGCCAACATCAACATCAACCTTCACCCCCTTACCAAGCTTGTCCAAATGGTCATAAAATTATTGCTTTATTTAAAATCTATAATTCCTTAATATACGAGAGGGCTATTGCAACATAGGTCTGTTTGCAGTAACACTTGGTTTTATTTCAATAGGGTTTTCGTCTGATTTTGAGGGTTGTCTTCCACATCACCTCCTGCTTTATCTCGTATCTTGTATTTTCATCATATCATTCCTCTGCTAAAAGGGATTTCCCAAAAAACTCTATTTTGGAGGGTTTTGTTTCCATTTACACCGTGTTCAGAGGCATATATCACTCTCATCCTTGCATCTTTTCTCCTGCAGCCTTTCTGGTCTATTCCATTCCATTGGGATGCCCAGTTCCACTCAGCCGTTCATGTATGAGTTGAGCTCGATGATCCTTGTGAGTCCCTTTTAACTCAGAATACTCTGTGATTCTGTTTCCTCCAAAAGCCCCAAGACGGGGGCAAGGGGCAAATCAGCTGCTTGGGGAACAGACCCCTAAGTATCCAAAGGAGATGCAGAAAACATGCAGCGTCATAAGCCCAGACCCACCTGGCACTGCGTATGATGGGCCAGCAGCTAGATTTGTTAAAGTCACTTAGGGTTAAAGTGTTTAGATGGCATATTTTCAGGATAAACAAATGTATAATATATACAGCTTTGAAGGACATTATCTTGGGGACAATTAAACTTGACAGTGGCTCTGTCAGCTCTTTTGCACTGCAGGAAAGACATTGACCGAAGCTTCAGAGAGATACTTCAAGTTCTCCCACCTCCCATATAATTTTTCCCCCATCTCTGGATAACCCTGGGAAATGCTGAGCAGCGGGTGTGGATGGGCAAGGTAGCCAGCTGCGGGGAAGCTGCACAAAATCAAGACTGGCTGGGCAATTTCGGAGTAGTAAATTGCACACCCAGCACATGCTCACCTTCCGAACAAGGTCGGGGGTCTTTCCTCTCCCCAGTAGTAATTTGCACACCCAGCTCATGCTCACCTTCTCGATAAGGTCAGGGGTCTTTCCTCTCCCCACAGTACAGCCAAGCAGCCCAGTCTGAAGTCTTGGTGCTGTGGGGTGTCCAAGGGCAGCAGAGATGAACAGCAGGGGACAGAGGGGAGGGATGGCAACGTGAGCACTGGCAGGGACCTTGCGTCTGAAGCAGCCACCTGCCCCCCCACCAGGGACTGGGAGCTCATGCACACCCTCCTTGCACAGCCCACATCTGCACTCCTTCTCTGCTGTCATCCCAAGATTGTCTTCAATTTTTCCCAGCACTGCTCTTTTGGGTTATTTCTCAAGGAAATGACCTCTCTCCTAGCTCAGCTCCCATGCCCTTTCCTGATCCCAGACTTCCTGATCTGCCTTTGATGCTCGTAACTGAGAGTAGTTTGGATGGATTCTTTCTCCATCACACCTTCTTAAAACAAATTTTTTTTTTTATCTTGAGTCTTGAAATTATGTTTCTTGCTAGACTGATACATTCAAAATTACTCTCTTGTATGCGCTGTGAGAGTTGAAGTTGTTTTCTGAGGACAGCGTGAGTTTGGAGTTCTTCTTTGCCTATATGTTTAAGAGCAGACTATCACTGAACCCTATTAAGAAGAAAATAGAATATGCAGGGCATTCATGCATTGCAAGTTTAGGTATTATTTGTAGCAGTTATTCCCACTTCCATGTCCTTACATTTCTAATGATCTCATTCTCTTTCTTATTTGCTACATCTTTCAGATGTGGGAATCTTTTCTAATCAGAGTTCTTGAATAATAAATACAGCAGTTAATTTCTTTTCCAGTGAAAATTACTGTGTTAACACTAGCCCCAAGGTGACTGGTATTGCTTTAGGAAGTTGGAGGTACAGTTCAGCTTTGGTGTTATATGAAAATTATAACCTCAGGTATAAAATCCTTCTCTGTAATTTCTCCCTTGCTTGTATTTAATCTTAGACAACAAAAAAAAGCATCACAAGTTACTATGGCAACTCCCCAGGGAGCATTCTTCTTCATTTGAGCTTTATTTGAGGATCTTGTAAAGAAGCACAGAAAAACATCTTCAAAAGAGAAAGGAAAAGGTTTTGTCATGGGGTGCTTGTGCTTGGCCTGCCATCAGCTGGGAACTTAAGGGTGCTACTCAGTGCAACCAGTTTTCAGTAGAGGTGACTGAAATGGTCCATTTGAACTTCTGAAGAACTCAGGTGGTGGGCACTGAAAGTGACCTTTGATGAACATTTAGAGATCTAAGAGATGACTTTAATAGAGACAAGTGCAGCATGGGACTGATCAGCAGACGAAGCCCGCTTAATCAAGAACCATGGAGAATGAAGTTGGTAGCGTAGCTTTGCCTTTTCTCATGCAGTATTTTCTTCAAAGCTGTGTAAAGTTCTTATGCCAAATTATTTATATGCTGAAAATTATGAATTCAAATGCCAATACATTTGGATCAGATTTAGTGAATACTATGACATGTGTTTGTGCATACATTAGAGTTGAAAATGCTGCAGCAGCTCACTGCAGAATTTTTTGTAGCAGTCACACTGATTTCTGAGCTGGACTCTCTAAAGGACTGAGGTGTCATTCACAAGATTACAAAGGCAGAAATAACGCTGAGTGTGCTCCCCTCCCTGCCAAGAGACAAGTGACTCCTGCTCTGTAAGCAGGGTTTAAACTAACTTCCCAGTTGAGTTTTTTGTCCACAGCTTCAGACTACTCAATTTCTCAAAGGTGTTTCACTATACAAATAATTGAATATTAATTGGAACCAAAGTCATATTATCTATCCCACCTATACACCTTATACCAGACTGTTCAGCTGACTTTGCTGTCCTTCTTGGAAGTTATCTAGTTCTAGAAAAGATCCAGTGGGAGAGAGTGTATGATCCCAGACACACTCATATAATTTTCCATGCTCCATGCTGGCATGCAAGAGGTCATCCAGTGATGGGTTGAAAGAGGGGGGGAAGAGTAAGGTCTGAACTGCTACCATGAAGGTCTTGCAAGAAAAAGACCCTTGAGATCCCATACCAGCCTCCCTCCTATTGGAAATGGTGGCAGGTACCTGCAGCAAAATTCAGCCCTTTCCTTCCTTTCCTCTTGAGTTAGATCTGTTATAGTGCCTGCACTAAAAATAATCCTGGAGGTTTTTAGAGTAAAAGTATCATGTTTCTTTGAATTTGGAGCATCTTATCTCTTCTTCTGTTTTCATAAGTATGCTGTATTCTCAAATCTTCGTTTGACAAAGCCAAAGGCATCCACTGCCACTTTCTACCATCCCAAACACATTTGTTCTTCTGAAATGCAAGCCTCTGTTCATGTCAACTCAGGCTGGTCTCACCACACATTGATCCACTGTTCTCCAGGGCATTAACCCTGGATACGAATCCCAACTAGTCACTAAAAAGACTCTAGTATATTTGAGTGCTCTTGAATCATCTCCTGACCTCAATAATTCAATAGGGAGTAAAAATGATGTTTTCTCAGGTTTTGAGGCAATGAAGTCCCCTGGAGGGAGAGGTGGTGGTATCTCAGCATTGTATTCTGCCCAGGAAGAGATGAGTACACTTTGTCAACAGTGTGAAAATCAGTAATGAAAAATTCCAGATCAGTTTTTTTTCAAACAGATAAATGGCTTGAGGGATGCACCTATGTCAACATCTATTTGGACTAATTGTCCTTCCAGTGACACCATCACAGCGCTGCTAGTGGTGTTAGTTTGCCTGGGTGTAACCCTCATGCATTCAATGCTGTGCAAAACACCAAGCTCTGCACACTCCTGTCAACACTGGGTCAGCTGAGATCTGAAATGAAAGGTGGAAATATCTACTTTTATACTTTCCCTGTGATTGCAATTTAATTTTAGACATTGAGCAAGTCATCTGTTCCCACACCCATTTCCTCAGGTTCTCAGAGAGTTTGGAATGCTGACTTTCTGATGCAAGTTGTCAAAAGAAATTAGTTCTTATTTGTAAAGAGCCTTGAACATGAAAGAATGACAGTAAAGAAGCCTGATATGCCAGTCTTATTTATCCCCATTATTGTAATACATACATCGTTTACAAGGTGAAGCAAAATATTTGACTTTAGCTAGTAAGTGTCATCTTACACATATGTCAGGCTTTGTGTTGTTTCACCTTAGATCTCATTCCCACTTAGCTTTCTTTCTACTTCAGCTATGAATATTTCAAAATATTCATCAAAACCATGTGCAGTCTTTTGGTCAACTCTAAGCCATTGCCTGTCAACACTATTCCTTTGCGCTGTCCCTCTGTGATATGCTGCTTGTGAACCTCTGCCAACAAAATACAGCCCCATTACTGTATCACTCTCCTAGTTCTGTCTGATCAGATCAAAATTTACAGAGCACTCTCTGCTGCTGGAACAGCCCATTAGTTGTTGATTGTTGGGTAAATACTAGAAATTATCATTGGTACACTTATTGCAGTTCTGCAGGTGGAGGCACACTCACCACAGAGGAGTTCCTTGGTCTTTCTATACACAGGGACGATTTGAATGGGTACAGTCATCTCAGTGTGCTATGTGTGGCCATGGGGTATCCCACATGGCCTGCAGGGGACACTCTGAGAGGCAGGTCTGCTACCAGGATACACTGAACACGCTGTCCCTGATCTCTGATACCCACAAACCTCAAACAGCAACAGGGAGCAGTGTTCAGGCAACAGACTTAAGCCCTTTGTGGTTTGTCAGCCAAGTGATGCTTCAGCCCTCATTACTGCACTGATTAGGTCTCTGCTGACTGCAGTAGAGCCTAAACACTTTACTGTCCTGTTGGTATTACATTAGACATCTCAGAGTAGCTGTGTACAGTTTGGAGGCGAATTCGTCCTGGCCCTCAGTGTTGTTGGACCACTTCCTAAAGATGTAGCTGTCTCTCCTTCCACTGAGTGCTGAGGAGTCTGCAGTTGCTAGCCTTCTCAGTTAAGGTGGTTAAAACAAAACCTCAAACACCAGCAGAGACCTCCAGCTCAGCTTGTCTCACACATGCACCCTGTAATATTACCTTATAGATAAGGTGCTGCTGAGCCAACAGCTGCTGCATGGCCTAGGACACCTAAATGGGATCAGCTTTGCAGAACAGGAAAGAACTGTCCCTTCTTGACACGGATTACCAAAAGCCATGTGAAAAATTCCTGCCTGTCACAGGCATCAGCAAGAGACTGATAAAAGTGTAGGGACATGGGGAGTATTCCATTTCACATGTGAGGGCAGGAGCAGTGAGTCTTGATGAGTAGAACAAAACACGGGAGCACAGACTTGAGCTGTGATGTCCTGCAAACAATGCAAGATTTGGGAGCTGAGGGCATTTCAGCTCATGCTGAACACAGTGATTCTTCCATGTGACAAGTCTCTCTGGGTGAGAGGAAATTCAGTGGTTCCATTACTGATTGACAGGGAGAAAATTGAGAGTTCAGGCTTATTTGACAATCTCTAATAGTGATTTATGGGGACCTGTACATTTTAATCTAACAAAAAAAAATTTAAAATCATCTAATTAGCAAAGTGTGTAATCCTGTATATTAATTGTCTATTAGCCACATCTTAATTATAATGGAATGGTTATCAAATAACTTGTGATATCCACATAGCACATATTTAAGTCATTATCAGACTAGCTCCTACTTTAATAAGGATCTGTTTAACTCAAGTCTAACCCTTTTGTGTTATTTTATAACCAGTACAGAAGAGGAAGCAAAGACCTTAAAAAGATAGTATCCTATTAGGACTTAAGAGACATTATACTGTAAACAATGCTACATGAAGAATTATTAAAGCAATGCAAAAATTCCATTCCAATGCTAACCCAAGGGAACCTGGGATATATCAGGGAACCTGGAAACCCAGATCTTGTTTTTAAGGTTCTCCAGGAGCTCCTTATTCAACTGTACAGACCTCCTGGCATTTTTGCCTGACTTCCTCTTTGCTGGGATGCATCGCTCTTGAGATTGGAGGAGACGATCCTTGATTATTAACTACCTCTCCTGGACACCTTGTCCCTTCAGAACTTTATCCTGTGGTATTCCACCAAACAGATCCCTAAAGTGGTCAAAGCCTGGTCTCCTGAAGTCCATGTGAGCTTGCTGTGTGCCCTACTTGCTGTTCTAAGTACTCTAACTCCACGATGTTGTGATCACTGCAGCCAAGACTGTCCTTGAGCTTCACATTCCTCACCAGATTTTCTTGTTGGTGAGGACAAGATCAATGTAATACTTTCCTTGTTGGCTCCTCTATCACTTGGAGAATGAATTTATCAATGTATTCCAGGAACATCCTGGATCATTTACATGTTGCTGTGTTGTTCCTTCAACAGATACCACAGTGGCTGAAGTTCCCCATAAGAACAATGGTTTGTGAATATGAGGCCACTCCTACCTGTCTAGAGAAGGAACCCATTCACCCGGTCTTCCTGCTCAGGCAGCCTGTAGCAGATCCCCACTATAATGTCACTTGCCCCTGCTCTCCCTTTAATCCTAGCCCATAAGCTCCCAGTTGGTTCCTCATCCATCCCCCAGCAGAGCTCCATGCACTTCAGCTGGTCATTGACATCCTGCCCTTCCTGAAGATCCTGCATCCCTTCATTCCAACACTCCAGTCATAGAAACCATCCCATCATATCTCCAGGATGCCGATAAGATCATAGCCCTGCAGGCATGCACACTTCTATAATTCCTCTTATTTATTCCTAATGTTGCTGGGATGCCTCTGCAGGCTTCGAGCATTTCTGGCTGCCACTGGCATGAAACTGGTAGGTGTGGGATGGATTGAGGTTTCCCTCCTCTGGCCACATGAGTTTAAAGCCCCCTTCACCAGGCTGTCAAGCCTATGACCAAAGGTGCTCTTCCCCTTCTTTGACAGGCAAACCCCATCAGCTCCCTGCAGACCAGGTTTCTCAAAGTGAGTTTCGTAACAGAAAAAGCCAAACCTCTGGCTGAGGCACCAGTGATGTAACCAATTTCTGATTCTTCAGAATCAAGTGGCCCTTTCAAACTCCTTCCCTTTGACCAGGAGGCCCAAGCATCCTAGAGGAGCATTGCACCCTAGAGACACCATTTCTTAGAACGGTGAGTATATAAGGTCCAGCACTGACTCCTAAGAATTTATGTGGACTCTTCTCTTCCTTTATGATTACTCATGTTTTGTTTCCCAAGATATTTTGAAAGAGCTTACTTGGAGTATCCGTATTCCAATGGGCAAACACTGCTGAGTACAACTCTCCTAGCCTGCATAGGCATGCAAGATTTCTTCTCCTACTTTGTTAACACTAGATCTGCAGGAGCAGACTTCTAACACGGCACAGCACCCACCTGGTAATCTTGTTAAAGATCAGATTTGGCATTCAGAATCAGTCTCTACCCTGTGGGTTTCTCAAGTGGTAGCTCTGTCACCTGACTTTTGCAAAAAGCTCTGCATCCAGATGCCAGGACTGTCCTTCCACAGCACTTTTGCCTGTCATGGCACCCAGCTTTTTACTGGAGCTGATGGGCTTGTGCAAAGCAAGAACCCTGTGAAAAATATAAATATCTTGAAGGGTCTGTGAAGCTTAGTGCCAGACAGTGCAATTGTGCCAAAGCAGATATTCAAAAAGCACATAAAGAAAAAAAATCTAGGCTCATCACTAAACTTAAAATGTGGAGTGCTACTGAAATGAGACCACTGCACGTTCTGTGGAGCCACTGGTTTAGCTTTTCTATCATGTATCAAGCTTAGATGGGCCATGGTATGTTTTGCTTAGAGGAACACAATTTAACACCTGCTCATCTCAGGGTTTAAATTCCTGCCAGAGTACTCTTTTAATGGTATGCCAAAAGAGTAGAGGTTTCAGTGATGAAAGAAGAGAATAAACAGTTAGGTCCCAGGTACTGTTGTTAAGTACACCTAGGAACAGTTAAACAGGAAGTTTTAGAAATGTTATGCAACCCCTAGGAATGATTTTATGCCAGAGAAGCAGCCCCTTTTACCCATTTCCCTCAATTTTCAATCTGCATTCTGTCCTAGGGTGAACAGCAGTTACAAAAGTTACCTGGTTTTGCAAAACTACCTGCAAACATCTGTGCAAATTTGGGGTCATTGTCTATCCAAGTCCTTTGTGGTGGCATTCAAAAAATAACTGGAACCAGAACACACATCCGCCCAGAGAAAAGCAATGAGAAAGAAATAGGTTAACCTGTCTTCATATGTGTCTGGAGGATATCATTAACATTAATGCAGTCATAAAGCAGCACCTGCTGGCTCAACACAGCAAATCTTTGCCTACTACCAATTAACTCTTCAAAAAATAATAGAGAACAATTTTTGCCCTTCTGCCCCAAGCACAATAACTTGTTTCCTGCTAAGCATTATTAATTATAATGCCCCTGCTGCTCTGCCTCACTCAAACGAAGAGTCCCGTCAGTGACATAAGCTTCATAGCAAGGTGTATCTCAGCAGGAGCAAGAGCAGAGTTATTGAGCTTTAAAAAATATTACACTACATTTTATTACTATCGTTGTTCCTTACTTGGTGTAGAGCTTTCACTCTTAACTATCCAGAAGGAAAAAAGCCCACACATCTCAGTCAAAGCACAGACCTAGGAGAAGGGACATGCTCCATGAAGATGCTCCATGAAGATTATGGTACGGTCAATGATTCAGTGAGCAAAGCCCAAGAAAAAGGTTTATGTGGGGCAAATCATGTGATGAGATGGGGAGAGACGCTCTTCCAAAAAATCTGCAACCTAGTTCTGCACTACTAAATGTTAACTACAGTCAGATTCCTGGTGGGAGGAGTGAAGGTGAAGGTAACCTTTCTTCTGCGGACAATTGCATGGCTCTGTGGCCATGCACCTGCACATTAGCTGTGCACTACTCGCTTTCACATGTCCTTGGTTCTCCTTCAGTGGCCTTTTTAGATCAGCTCTTCTCCAGCGCACTCAAGCTATGCAACTGCCCCTCGTGGAAGGTTTCTGATGTGGTGTCCAACGAGGTCACACGGATACATAAGCTTTGGATGTGTGATTTACAGAGTAAGGGACACTGTCTCTTCTGCAAAGTGCCTCTTACAGCACAGGTCATTTTATGTGACTGAGCTGCCAGCCACGTCAACACCACCAGGTAGGTATCTCTCCTGGTCTGAGCAGTTGTCTGTAAAGAAGCAAAGCTAAGCATCTTCTGCTTAGGGAAAAGACAGCTCTTCTCTTTCCACCTCTATGCAGGGATGAGGTGGCAGAAATATGCAACGTCCATTAAAATATTTTGCATGGTATTTAACCTGGGCATTATGGGAGAAACTGTAATCTGTCTGAACTTTCTGTACAAAATAAATGCAATATGTGGTAGTCAATCCATGAACTAACACTTCTGCATTACACAAACACTGAGGTTATGCATTGTGCTGGTGTTACTCTTCCTATCTTACCAAAGTCACATGCTTCACAGACAGAGTACCAGGAATATGATTTACTGTTTATGCTTGTCAGTGCATTGCAGGTGATCACAGACCTAGAACCATGGTGCTCATTGCTGAATGGACAAACACCAAGGACATGGATTCTTGTACTTAAAACAGAAAGACAATAATGTGCAAATAGTTCCTGTCTAAAGGCAAGTTGTCATTACTTTGTAGCTTGTAAAAAGCTGCACAACTATTCCTCTACACCTGTGTCTGCTTGCATGTTTATTCACAAGTTTGAATTGCATGGAAAAGAACAGTTGTTCTGTCAGCCCTTCTTTTATGAGACAGTCAAGTTTCTCCAGAGCCATGAAATGCTTTGTATTATTTTCTGCAGTGATTTTCCTGTCTTCTGTATCTAACAAGGTACCTGGAGACTGTCCTCCTATTTCTAGCAAAAATTTCTACCTGACACTAATAAGAAGACAGCACCCCAACACCACCTTTGGAGGCAGAAAGAGGCACTCCAGTGACCTGGGAAGCTTCATCGGAAATGACTAAACCAAAGCTTGTCATCATCTTACAGACAAGGTCTGTGTCATCAGCCCATATCTCCCTCACCTTCCACCTCAATGCTGATTAATTTCTACAGTCTCATCCCAAGAAGTGATGAATGACAGAAAAAAGATATTTCTGTGGCTTGCAGGCCAATTTTTTGCAGTGCATCTTTATCTGCTTTGCCTGATTGATCAACGATACCATTATCTGCTGTACTCCACAGTCTCATTGACTAAGCGTAGCTTTGCTAACCCCAAGCATTCAACAATCATAAAGCTTGCTAAAACTAAAGCTGAAAAAAAAAGGAGTTCTCTGTTTTTGACATCTGGATTCTGGATCTTTATAGAGGTCAGATTTCCTTCTCACCCCTGGGAGAAGTTCCCTTTTTTCTGATGAGAGCAAACGCCATCTTGCAAATAATGAGACATCTGCCGAGTTATTTGTCTTTGTTTTTTCATATTTACTTTTGCTGTGTGATTTTCTTTCCAGAATGAGCCCCCTCATTATATAAGTAAAAGATCACACTATTAGCATCTACTTCACACAACTCCACCTCCAAAGAGAAAAGCAGACAGACTAGACAGTAGCTACCTCCAGCTCCTCTGGCCAGTGTGATTGTTAGCAGACCCTACAGTCCTCTCTATTCTGTCACTTCAATATTTCCATTTCCTTCCCTTTGCACTAGCTCCACTCTACCTAATGCTGAGCCCTTAGAAACCATTTCCAATCATCTCCATTTGCATCTACACATAATCCCCATATTTTCTCTTTTGAGGAAGCCCCAGGCAGTATGTTTAAAGGCAAATACTGAGATGCAATAAATGTGCTTGAGCAAATGAGATCAGAAATTGCTTGCCTCATTGTGGAAACACATCATCTTTGATGTACAGCTGCCACCAATGCACAGACACACCTGGGTGATGGCTAGAGCTGAGCCACAGATCTCTTGGGAGGCCTGGTAAAGAAACTGCCTCTGAGACTTAGGTGAATGTTAATATCAAGTGAAACTGTTATCCTTCTTGGGATGCCTGTGTTCTTAGGCAGGAAAACGTAGACCTGGAACCACAGACACTCACAGAAATCAGGAGCAGCATCCCCTCTATATAATGCATATAAAACATCAGTACTTGAGAAATAATATCATACAACCTTTTTCCTCTTTTTTTTTTTTTCCCCAAACAACAGAATGACTGAAAAACTTCCTAAGTAAAGAAAAGCAGATGTGTATAACAAAAGTTGAACTAAAATCTGGTCAGAACAGGAAGTTTATTAAAAAGATACTTGTTTAAAATGCCTTGTAATTTGCATATACAGATAAAGTAAATTATAGAGATAGTGGCCCTTCATTATCCTGACATCTTTGTACTGTGTCTGAGAAACCACAGGTACAAGTTCACATACGTGTCACTGTGCAAAGTGCTTGTGGTAATCATTTTCATGGGGAAAAATAAGCACTTACAGGATTATATATTTTCTGTCTTGAATTCGGTTAATGTACACATCAATCAGATTGTCAAAGCTATTTACAGCCCATGACTGGATATTTCCAGCTTTTGACGTGTTCTGTCAAGGGGAACCAGAATCCTTGAAACATAATTTTATCGCTCTTTCTGTACTTACTGCTTTCTTCCCACATTCAATTTTACTAGTAAACTCTTTGTACCATTTATAGCTGCTTCAGAATTCTGGAGCCACCAGCTCGTTAGCAACATAAAGATCACATTATTCTTCTTCTGAGAGCCTGCCCTGGGTTTCCCCTAAAACTTACAAGGACTAAGTTTGCCAGTATTTAGGTGGGTTCATCTGCCACATCCTTCTAACCTGTGTTGCTCTGCCGTTCCTTCATGTATTTGCACAATGCTTTGCTAATTCCTTTCATCCAATTTCAAGAATGCACCATTCTTCTTTCTTATCTTTGTTCTTCATTGCACTTGATGATTCTGTGTTTGGCTAGTCATAATTTGTTGATTATGAGCTGTGTCTCTTCTGGAGTTTGGTCAAAGTTTAGAACTAGCCTAACATATGTTAGTCCCAAAAGAGGGTGTGAGGAGAAAGAAGGGTTGGAGGATCTGTATTTTTGCTTGTGAAAATTGAAAAGCCTGGAATTAAAAATGACCTTCTATATTTTTTCCCCAGATTAAAACCATGGGAAAAACAAAGTTTTCTCTCCATGTATACCATATATGTCCTGTAACAGGGACTCTGGATTGGGGTATTTCAAGCCATGAAGACACAGCACTCATTAACTGAGTGAGTACCAGCACAGGAAATTCCTAGGAATATCCACTGAAAAAGGCAAACTCAGATGTGCTTCACACTATCACCAAATGAGGCTAACTCTGCCTGATGAACTCTCCTTTTGAGACAGGCACTGGATTTGACAAGAAGCTTGTGGAAAATGAAGAGGTGTGATTTATTCAAAGGACCAAATATCTCACAGACAGGGGCAGGGGGAGGGAAGGAAAATGCAGGAGAGGAAAGGGATCAGAAGCAGTCCAAAACCTGTGCTGGTAACTGCGGCATGAAAACAACCAAACCAGCACTACCTGAGAACTTGGTCATAAGGTTTATTGGCTTGCTATCTTTACAAAGCCTTCAGCAACACAGTAAGAAGTGCCTGTTTTCCCTCACTTCACATCTTTACTATTGAACACTTCCTATTCTCTCCCTCTCTTCATTTCAGCCTCAGCAACATATTTGGTTTGAGTGCCACTATGAAGCAGACTGTTATCAGGGACAGACGTGTGTGCCAACTGGAAACAGCCCAGCTCTCATCCTTCCCCAAGGTCATTCTCTATTAGCCATACCTGAGGACAATAAGCCTGCTATGTTGTGATCAGCCAAGAGCATGCACCAAGGGTAGCAAAGAGACAGCATGACCCAGAAACTTGCTGAGTTGTGCTTCCAAGCAGCAGGTTCCCAAGCCTTTGAGGTGTTGTCAACCACTGTTTTCCTTCAAGACATCTATTAAACACTAGATGATGGAATGCCCTGATAGGTTTGCATGAAGGGCATTGTGACACTGACTGACAAACTGATGGGATAAAGACGTCAGGAAAACACTCAAAGTTTAGTTTTGGCAAAAGTCAAGAAAAAGAACTGCAAAGGATTCAAAATCTTCCTGCAAGTGGGCTCTCCCACGGATTTAATGGAGAAAATAAATGTGCAAGTTCCAATAGACTCTACTTCAAGTCACATTAGTGATTTGAGATGCTTCATCATTCCCTACATCATATGAACTGCAGACTTTTTACTTACCAGTCTCTATTAATAACAAGTCCTATAATTAGGTATCTGTCCTTTGCAATCAGCACTACAGATTTCTGTTCATAGGAGGAAAATTGTAGGGCAGGAGAACCACTAAAGAGCACAGGAAAGAGCTGTCACGAGCACAGTGTGTCTGGCTAATGGTTTCAAAAACATGAGGAGAGAGCAGTTCCTTAATTTTGGTATGTAGTATGCTAATAAAAATGTTCACTTGTCAGTCTGATTGAACCCACACAAATTTTGGGGTCAAGCTCATTTGCTCAGCCTACAGTAGTTACGTAACAGATTTCTTCTGATTTCCTCCTCCCCCATACTCATGGAGTCATTTGCCTGGATGACTGACCAGAAACTTCCTGCACATTAGTCAGGATTTACTTTTCAAGTTTGATACATCAAGATGATATAGAAAGACATGATTAAGAGATGCTACCTAGGGTTTTACTCTCTTACTTCACCCTGGTTTAGGAGTAAGTATCAAACCAATACCTATGCAGTTTGCCAGTTTCTGTTCTTTGACTTGAAATGAAGAGCGCAAGTTGTCAGCAGGCAAGAATCAGACTGATACTTGACTGCCCTGGAAAGCTTTGAGAGGCAGCAAGAAGGAAGACACAGTGTAAAACCTTGGCCTATTGAAGTCACGACATCAAGTGAGTGAGGGATTTTACATCCAAAGGTACATGCATTCAGCCAATCACATACAGCCATTAGAAGCAAAAGAGCAAAAAATTAATCCGATTACACTGCCTACAGTAAGGCCAAAGTCTTCTACTCACTGCATTGCACTGTTGAAATCACAGCCGCTCCAAAAGCCATTCTGGTGGAGTTCCTCTGGACCCTGTTTTATGTCTGGAAAAGTAAATTTCCCCACCAAGTTGTCATTGACTATATTTTATAAATGATTTTCTTGCCACTGCCTCCCATTCTTCACTCCAGCAAAACTGCCTCTGGAGGAAGCAATGACAGCTCTCAGACACAACCTTCTGCCCAGCACTTACCTAGTAGTCCTTCATCTCTGAAGTTTCCAAAGCCAGGAGGATTATTTTCAGGGACACACATATTAAAATTAATGCTAAATCAAAAGGACTGCCTGCTGTGGGGCTTGATTGGATTTGGACAAAGAATGTCGCTTTCTGAAGTCAACCTGCATGTAGATCATTTTTTTCCACCACCTAATCATGATAGTGAGAACGTAAATCATGCGAATTACAACGAGCGGGGTTGATGAATGTGCACCACAGGAACTCCAGCTTCAATCCCCTTCGAGGTCATCACTGGAGAAAGTCCTTTCCCAAGGCTTGGCTACTGCCTGGCAAATCTACTCCTTATCCACACTCTTTTGGGGGAGATGAGAAGTACACCACATTTGCTTCTGTTTTGTCTATAACCTGTCTCTCCTTTTAATGGGAAAATGAAGCCCAGTAAGAGTCTGTAAAAGCTTCCTGTTTCTCTTTTTTCATTCACTTGCAACCAGGCTCTTAATAATTGGATATAAAGCCAAATCCTCAGGCGCACAAGAGTGAAGTCTGCAAGTACACAGGAGTTTAGTCTTCTCAATATTTATATTTAGCATTAAATACTTCATTCTAAAACAATGACTTTGGCTCCCAAGGCCTTCTCTCTCTTATCTCAAAAACTGTTCATACACATGCTCCAGGATCTCTATGCAAATATAAAAAAGGGATTAAATTGTGTGTGTAGTAAATCCTGTTTTTGCATTAAATAGGTAAGAGCTAACAAAGGGCCTTTGGATTAAAAATAGGTCCCTGTTTGCTGAGCAGACTAAAGTATTCCTTCCTCTGGCTGCCCTGCTATGCAGGAATTGACTTTTTCCTAGTGAAAAATTAAAGTCAATTGTAAAATCTATAGTATATTAGAGCTATGCACTGTACAATAAATGATTTTGATTTAAATATCTGTACATTAAGGAATGTCCCCTGCCTCCACAAAACCACTCATTGTTTTGCAACGGGAAGCTATGCCCCAGCCCACATATGACAACACCATTGCCTGAGAAACTTCCACACCCTTACGGCCTGCTTTGGGAATTACTGGGCACAAAAGGTGAATATTGAAATCACAGCTGTTTAAATAGGAGGCAAGCACTGCCCCTGGCCCCACACATAATCTTGGACCATCACCTGGTGCTTTCTCTCCACCCTTTGTAGCAGGAACCAGGAGGAGGAAAACTCCTCCAGTCCCACCAAATCAATTGTTATTTCTAGGACCACCTGGCAAATGCACTGGCACTTTGGTTCAATTTTTATGGCTTTTCCCACAATGAGGAAAATCAGGCTGTGATGTCACAATCTGAAGGGCACACAAAGCAGAGGGCTCTGCAGGCAGCCCAGCTGTGTGGCCACTGACCCGGTCATGTAGTTTTTTTGTTTCTCCTGTTGTCAATAGTTTCCTTAAAACACTAAAAAAGCCACCAAGACACTGCTGAGCACAAGGCAAATTCCTCCCTGTGCATCTTGTAAGGCCAGTCCCTGAGTCCACAATGAACACAGTCACCAGAGTGGAAAATATCCCACAGAGTCTGATGGAGGGATTTAAAGGAACTGGCTGTAGAGGGTAAAGCACAGCTGGAGACAGCAGAGATGGAGCCACAGCTTCCTGACAGCACCAGTACATCTCACAGCTGGACTCAGGGAAGCGTTCCTTTAAACCTGGCTTTCCTTTCAAGAAATTTCTGTATGAAATGTAGAAGCAGTTTTTGCCTGAGTCATTAGCCTTTGCAACCTCACCAAGCCCTTCCAGCTCAGACACTCAGCTGCCAGAATAAGCAGCAACCTCATTTGACCTCTGGATAGGAGTTAAAAAGCACATATATAAAAGAGATAAACCCAAAAAGCTAGAGAGCCCTTTTTGGAGGACAGCAGGGATTACTAATGCACTCCATGCCCCAGCACCAGAAGCTAGACTGGGTGACAACGATGGTGTGCTGGAGATCATGGGGGCAGTTCTTGCCAGAGAAGGCTCAAGATGCAGCATATGGGAAAAAGAACAGCAAGGGAGCCTTGGCTAGGACCCATCCACCATGGCTTAGATGGATGGGCCCAAGCTGTCCTCATCAAGCAAGATGAGACAGATGCCCAGTCTCTGCTTTTGGAGGAGCACAGAAGGGCAGTTCTTCTGCCGCCCCTCAGGGCTTGCTAGGAACAGGGTGCCTCAGGTGCTGGCACTACTGATCCTCTCTCAAGTTTGCAGGCTGGACTCTCACTTCCAGCATGCCAGGCTATCCCAGCCTCCCAGAATGTGATCTCCCATTGTCCACCACTGCAAGTCCCCGTCCCCTCCATCTCCCAGCTCTGGCCAGGCTCCCAGAGCCTCGCCAAAATGTTCAGGAAGGGTTGCAACCTGATAGAAGCCCCCATCTCCCTGTTTGACAACATGTGGTGTGGCAACACGGGAATTATGACAACAGAACCCCAAAAGAACCCCAACAGATGCCCAGCGGAACGTGGGGATCCAACAGCCCAGCAGAACAGCAAGGGAAATAGTCCCAGAAACACCAGGGACACTGAGGACCAAGAGGGTGTCCTGGGCACCTCCCTGCCAGTGGATCTCTGACCGCATCTTGTGGTTGGGGGGTTTCCTGGATATTCCTGCCCAAAGAGGTAAGCCTATTCTGAGACACCTGTCCAGGGTTTGATGGGGATGAAGCTTTTTTGGGGCCCTACTCTGGCTGTCAGGTGCTGATCTACCCCTGTTTCCCTCTTGAACCTATTTTTGCTATTCTCCTTCCCTGTTTTCACTTTCATGCCTTTGGGTGAAAACCAAACCCCTGACAGAAAGAAAACACCATAGAGGGGATTTAGGGAGAAAGGAAGAGGAGGAACCTGCAGGATGCCCCATGAGCCATTTCCCTCCCTACAACAGCCAGGGTAGAGACACAAGGATGGGTAATGGGAAGGGGGAGAGACACAGAGCCAAATTCTCCTTTCAGGCCCCAGCCATCTCTGATATCAGACTGTTCTGAGATGTAAGTGCTACAGTTGACTAGGTCATACTATAACATACCTTAATAAAAATAAAACACAAAAATGGGAAAGAAAGAAAAATTTTCTCAAACATCTGTTGAGCCAGTCCTGGTGAGAGCTGAAGTCAATGCCCCCTCTGCTCCCCTTCCCTCCACCTCAGATTCTGGTGCAGACACTCACACTGGCAGACCCTACAAATGGGACATGGGGACAGCACATCCCGACAAGCAGCCTCTTGCCAAGTGCCTACAGGCAGGGTGCAGGCAAAAGGTCTTTAGAGCATTTGTTAGGACTGTGCCTCAGCAAGGGTAATGCTGACAGCATTGTGTCTTGTCTTCTTTCTCATTCTCTGAGTTGTCTTCATAAACAATATTAGCATTCCTTTATCTCTTTATTCTTTTCAGATTGCACCATCATAAATTTCTACTTCAGAACCTGTAGTTTAAATAGACAGTTCTGTGAGTATATGTATTTTTTCCTTACTGTAACATTTAGATTTCTAGATGCATACTTTAGAGAGCACAGCACAAGAGGCTCTGTTGAATAGCATAAGGATGGTTTATTTGATCAGTGGAAGGAAGAGACACCAGAGAGCTTCTCCGCTCTCTCTCAGTACAGCCAGGTCAGTATAACTGTGATTTATTCTGCTTTAAACCTACAGAAACTGTAGTTACTCAGTTTCACCGCAAATTTACACCTCTGGTGTTTCACTGGGTGCATTGCAGTTGTGACCTTTAACTCTATGTTTAACTCTGTGCTTAGGGCTAATGGATTAGTTATGCATTATTTGCCCTTTCTAATAAATGTTGTTTTGATCTCGAGTAGAATATCTGGCTTCTGCAGAGGGCAGGACTAGAGACAGTGGTGCCTGTGCTTCCTTCTTGCACTGGAGGACATGAAACAGGAGAGACTATCCTGCCCAAAGGCTTTTGCGTGGATGAGAGGATCAAGTCCTGAGTGCCAGAATGAGCATAAAATGTTTCTACCTGCAGTTTGCTGCAGTGTTAGAAATCAAAACCACAGCCAGCAGTAACTTCAGCTCTGTGTTACCCAGAGCCAAACTCAATAAATCCCTGGCGTTGCTGTCAGATAAGACTTTTACCCTTCCAGAGCAGGAAAGAGACAGAACCACTGGCAGTGTTAATCAGGGATTTCTGTGCTTTCAGACGGTCTAACCTTGGATCACATCTTGGGTCTCATAACACACATCCCAGAACATACACTAACAACCACAATTTATGACTGGAGCTGCTTTGCTTTACTGTGTTGTGTAATTGCTATGATCCTAAAGTGCCAGGCTTTCTGGAGAGCATTCGTGGACTGTATCTCCTCAGTTATGTGTAGAGCATAGTGCCCTGCCCTGGCCCAGACAATGGCATTTGCTAAAGTCAGGTTTTAAATCCCAGCAGCAAAGATTGGTAGTCTGATTCTGCATATCCCTCTCAAGTTGTTTATGCCTACATATTTCAAATGTAATTTTTCTGATTTACCAGAATAAGTGGGTTCAATTCTAAATTGTGAGTGTTACTGGTTTCAAGAAGAGCCATTTAGTTCTCATCCCTGCACCTGCAGAATTAGCGTGGTCCTTATAATCTGGGGCCTGGATCATCACATATTTGCCATATCCTTCTATATTTCTTATAAGTCTACTAGTGGCCACTGCATGTTACAGAGAGGTAGGCAACCCCTCAGCTGGAGCCAATGTCACTTCTGGTGAGATCCAGGCTTTTGGACGCAGCCCTTCAAATGGGAGAGACACTGCTGAGATGACTATTACTGGCTCTGTTGGTGCTTACAGGATGGGTAGGATGCAACAGGCACTCAAGAGTCTTCCATGTGGTTTACAGGGACCAATTGCTTTCCGAGCACCTTTGAAAGTGCTAGGTGCAGAAACAGAGTTATTTTAGGAGGTTGTTTTCTCTACAAGAGTAGTGGTTATAACTCAGAATTTGGAGACCTACTCTGGACACAGCTGCAATGGCAGAAATAGGTGAAACATCCTGGTTGGTTTTAATAGGCTTGTTTGGCAATTAAAGCCCATAAATGTTTTTTCTAGATAGAGATATGTGTATGACTTTGTGTTATATATATATATATGCATATAGTGTGTGTAATAATACCAGTGTGTATAATGTGCACAGTTAGGAAAGTAGTCAGCTACACTCCTTGGATCTGTAAATAGATGCACATGTGCATATGTATATATATGCAAACATAGCTGCTTCTTTACATTCAAGGAAGTCTGGAGTCCACCACCCCAATCTGCCCTTGGTAGGTGGTGCTAAGCTGTAGCTCTGAGTATCACAACACCCCTGGTGCAAGCAAGTTCCTCTGCTCCAACAAAATAGGCAGACTGCAGGATGCTTTATTGGCGCTCACAATCCTTCCTGGCCTCTGGGTCTGACAGCTCCTGAGATCAGGTATTGCATTGCAAAGTCCTGCCACAAAATCACATCTAAACAAAGCTCAGGCACCATCAGATATCTTTCATTGCAGTGGACTATAAACTAGATGATCCCATAGGATCAAGCAGGCATTGCTTAGAGGGAAAGATTTCCTCTATAAGCACAAATATCTTGAAGATAGCAAAGGAAAGCAGAGGCTGACTAAACTCATATTTACACAGCATACTCTCCGGACCCACTGCAGTTTGGAAATTCCACTCCAATGTCTGTGTATGAAAGTCTCTCTAGCCTTGTGTACATAGCACTCACCTACCTTTTGGGGTATGTGCAGGGAGCAGGGATTAATTTAGTTGACATTTTACAGTGCAGCACAGAGTCTAATCCTCATTTGATGGCATTGCACTCTCTGTCTTCTGCCTCTACCTGGGGAGTAACAGCTGTGCAAATAATACCATTTCCCCTGAGATCATCCTACAGGGAAGACGTAATTTCTTTTCCAGCACCTAGTGGAATTGCTTGGGATACTGGTCCCACTAGTTGCTGTCTCAGCAAAAGAGCTTTTGACAATGTTCTCCTGACCATCTCTCCACCTAGCCAGTGACCCAACCAAATGCATGTGGTCATAGAAAGAGTGAAGTCATCTTGATTTTTAATGGGGGGTGATGGGAGAGCTCAGAGTAAGGAAAACTAGGCTTTGATGGTGAAGCTGGCAATTATGATGGGAATACCCACATAAGGCTTAGCAGCTCAGTTCGCCAGCCCACTTTGCTCAGGCCAGCACCCCAGGAAGGGAATGGCAGGAAGTCCTGCTATGGCATTCCATCCAGCCTGGCCATAACTGAGAGCAGAGGAGTGGGGTCTGCAAGATGGGGCATGACAGCAAGAGCTAAAGAAATATTGGGGTAACAGTGCCAGATAGGCAATTCCACTGTTATTAACACAAATACAGTAATCATTCTGCCTTTGTCTCCTGATGAATCAGAGGAAATTGCCTCTCAAGCCCTTTGCCTTCCAGCTACTTCAGCTGTGTTTTGTTTCTCTAAGATTCAAATATTCTGACTAGGTTTCAGCATAGTATTATGAGAACAGAAGAGCTATAGAGAAAGTGAAGAGTAACAGAGGATGTAGCCAGTATATGCTGCTGTGAATTCTCTTGCTTTTTATGGTGAGTTCTGATGTCAGTGGCAGATATGGTTTTGGAGATGTGTTGCGGTGCTGCAGATGCATTTGTGAATACTTAGTGGACAATCTCCTGTGACATTATAATGGGCAGCTTACCATGATCTATGAGATTTTTAAGCCTGCCATTTTGATGTAACTGATTTTTCTATTTAATACGAGTCCCCATGAACTATGAGCTTACAAAAGCAAGAGCACTTTTCTTTGTGTGGTGATCTGATCTGGCCACATTAGCAAAATGTTTATTTGCATTTTGCAAAAAAAAGATTAGGCTTTGTAATGAAAATATGCATCAGGTCAAGTGAAAAATAGGTTTGATATCAAAATCCCAGAATGGCTCATGATTGAGAGGGGAAGGCAAACTTCCAAAGCAGGAATATTTAATTTTGGCACTTTCAAAATGTGGCATTCCATCCCTTTAATTTCCCATGGGCTTTTTGTTTTGAACATTCCTTCTGATGAAAGCAAGCATGGAAACAAAAAAGAAAAAAATGCTCCGTATTTAGAATTCATTAAAACACTTCATTTGATCCTCTTCAGTTTCATGGAAAAGTTCAATATGAACATTCAAGTACTGCATTTCTTTAAATCATGCAGAAACTGCTGATCTGTGAGTTGTGCAGCTTTGATGTGCCAAGTGCCAAGAGAAGGTCCTCTCAAAGTTATTGTAATTCACATTACTCAGTAGGACCTTCCCAATGAGCATGAAAGCTCAGCCTGCCAGGTACAGTACAAGCACAGAGCCAAAAACTGTTTGAAGGCTTTGCCCTCCTGATCATTTGCAGCAGCTGTCCAGGGCACACCTGACACCTCAGGCTACAAGCTGGGTGTTAAAGAACTCTGCAAGGCAGGAGAGTGTTTCTGTTTTCACACCAATGAGTTGGGTGTGATAACTCCCCTCCAGGGAGGCATCAGCACCTTCACACCCAGCCTGAGGGGTTATGTCTGCTAATGGGCCATTAGGGACTGGCACGATAGGCAGTTACAATGACCTAGACCATCAAAGATTCGAAAAATATCCCATGACTCACAGAGTTAAATCACCCATCGTGAAACTCACCCTGGGGGAGGTATTGGGCATTCCCACCTGAACCTGAGCATACATCATCTTTAGGTTCTGGGACATGGGGTACCACTCGTGGGATCCAGAGGAGGACCAGAACCTCAGCAGGACTGTGACTGCCACTCTCAACAAGACTGCAATCATTACTTTGACAGAACTGTGACCATCATCCTCACTAACAGGTTTTCCTTTCCTTTTACTCTGCACTCAGGGAGACCACATGGCCCTCAGCACAGGGGCCAACGAACACAGTTTTGTTTGTGTCGCAAGGTGCTGGGTTATACATCTGGTTTTTTGGGTTAAAACCAGTTCTTCTCTGTATCATTATATTTATTGTAATCTTTTTTACTAAATTGTAACTCTGACTTATAATCTCTCTTGAGCTGGGTTGATTCCTTCCACCGGTTTACTTTTAAACCAGCACATGCTGGCAGAGACCACTCTGCCCATGTGGACAGAGAGGGCTGCAAAGTCTGGAGGTGATCCATGCCCCAAAGCTGACATCCAGGGCAATGGAAGGGTTTGGACATCCTGTGTTGATAAAACACCTGGAAACGGCCATATCAGTTTGCAGTCAGGCAGAGTAGAGGAGCATCGTGTCAAATGGGAATTGACAGAGAGGGGCAGGCAGGGAAAGAAGATGCTGAAAAGCGCTAGTTCTGCCAAACTAACCTTATTATTTTCCCTTCCTTTATCTTTTGACATTAAACAGACTGAGTGGGTGAATGGAAGATGCAGACACAATTAAGCAGATATTGCAAACAGGAGGATGAGTCGCTTTTTATGGCTATTTTATGTTTCAGACACGCAACTATACAGAATAATGCAATAACAAAAATCATGCAGTATTTATCCTGGGTTTATTCACTGCAGGTCCTCTGAGAGCTGCTTTTGTTTGTCTTTATTTAATTGGCATGGTCGGATGGCCACCAGCAGGTCCAATTAAACAGATTCAATAGATTCCACGTACATTTTCTTTTTCTCCATCAGCATATAGCAAAAAATGTCCAAAATAATTGTCTGAGTACTAGTAATGAATATAAAGTGCACTCTAGTCCAGCCTGCACACAGTAAGTTTCAGCTGTACAGCATTTTACAGCCAAAGCAAACTAGGTTAATAATGAAATCACTGATGCAATCTTTAGTACAGCCTTAGTGGGGCAGAGGGTACCATTGTGTGTTTTGATGTGAGGTATTCACTTGCTCAACTTTGGTCCTATCTGAAACACAGATAAGGCATTATGCTGTTCTTTGTAGCTATCTTAAGCTTTGGCCTTTAAGTGTTGCATGGGAACTATTTAAAAAAATTCCACCAACAGGACCTGGACATGCCCTTAATATCAGGTATTTGTTTAAGTGCTTTGTTGAATTGGAGCCTAGTAGATCCTCTTGAAAAGAAAGTGATTTTCAATCTAATAAGGTTATCTTAGTGTGAACATTTTAACTACATCAATCAATACGCCCGTCAGGAGTAAATGACTAATGGGATTTCTCTTTTCTTTCTTCCTTTGTTGCAAGAATGATGAATTGACTTTGCCTGTTGCTAAAGATTCTCATCTCCTTAATGCATTGCAGATATGTTTAATGGAAGCAAGCTGTCAGGGTCTTGCAGTAACCAGTCCCAACCAAACATGTTTACCCTTGGGACTGGGTCATCAGATTCCAGTTCTGCTCTCACAGTGGAAAATTTGAAAAGGCTGGAAGAGGAATATGCGGCTTCTAAAGAAACCTTCAAAACGCAGAGAGTACAAGATTATATTGAGCAGACTAATCTTGCTCTCTTCAACAACGAGACAACTAGGAGAACGAGCAGAGGGTTTGTCTGTGATGCAGAGCTTCAAGGACCTTCATCATCCACTCCTCCAAAACAAGCAAAAATTGTGACTGAGGTTCCTGGAAGACCTTTGAAGAAAGGAAAGATATTTACAGGTATTTTTTAGCAAGTTGTTAGAGGGAAGGAGAGAGAATAAGTCAGCTGTCCTTGATATTTGCTACATTTCTGTCTGCATATCATAGAATCACAAAATGAACCATCATAGAATAGCAAAATGAACCATAATAGAATGGTTTGGGTTGGAAGGGACCTGAAAGATCATTTAGTTCCAGTTCCCCTGCCAAGGACAGGGACACCTTTCACTAGATCAGGCTGCTCAAAATCCTATCCAACCTGTCCTTGAACACTGCCAGGGATGGGGTATCCACCACTTCTCTCGGCAACCTGTGCCAGTGTCTCACCACCCTTACAGTAAAGAATTTCCTCCTAACATCTAGTCACAGAAGAATCACAGAATATTCAGAATTGGAACGGGTCCACAAGGATCATCGAGTTCAACTGTTAAGTGAATGGTTTATACCGGGATCAAACCACAACCTTGGTGTTGTGAGCACCGACCAACAGAGCTAATCTCAGGATCAATATAAATCTTCCCTGTTTCAATTTAAAACCATTCCCATTTGCCCTCCCCCTTGTCCATGTAGAACGTCCCTCTCTGTCTTTTTTATAAAACGGTTTTATATTTCAGTTTTAAGTACTGAAGGGTCTCTGCTGAAGTCTCCCTGGAGCCTTCTCTTTTCCAGGCTGACCAACCCCAGCTCTCGCAGTCTGTCTTCACGGGAGAGGTGCTCCACCATTTTGATCATCTTCATGGTCCTCCTCTGTTCCCACACCAATAGGTCCATGTCTTTCTTGTCTTAAGGTCCCCAGAGCTGTACGCAGTACTCCAGATAGGATCTCACAGATCAGAGGACAGTTTAGACGGTCAAAATCATCTCCTTCAACCTGCCAGTCACACTTCTTTTGATGCAGCTCAGGATGCAGTTGGCCTTCTGGGCTGCAGGTGTACGTTGTCAGGTCATGTCAGAATTTGCATCCTCCAAAACCCCGAAATCCTTCTCCATAGCGCTTCTCTCTATGAATTCTTCTCCCAGCCTGTACCCATGTCTAGGATTATCCCAATCCAGCTGCAGCATGTTGTACTTGAACTTGAACTTCATGAAGCTCTCATGGGCTTGCTTCTCAAGCTTGTCTGGGTTTTTCTGAATGTCATCCCATCCTTCTATTGTGTCAACTGCACTGCTCAGCTTTGATTTCATCTGCAAACTTGCTGAGGGTGCACTCAGTCTCACTGTGTCATTGATAAAGATACTCAAGAGACCTCAAAGAGAGCCCCAAGGGGGCACCACTGGTAACCGTGTGCACATAGAGCCATTGACCACAACTCTGGCTTCATCCAGCCAGCCAGTTCCTTATCTACCAAATAGTCTAACCTTCAAATCCATGTTTCTCCAATTTGGACATAAAAAAGCTATCTGGGACCACGCTGAAGGCCTCACAGAAGTCTAGGTACCTGACATTGGTTAGTCTTCCCTTGCTAAGTGTTGCATTCACTCCATCATATGGTTAACACGAGGGCCATGAATGTGCACCTAAAATGGTGATGGATTTCGAGAAGCGACATAGGCCTGCCTTTCCCTGCCTGCTAGTGAGGGCCACAGTTGTGTGGACTGCTGGGCTGGTTTGTACCACGTTTTGGGAAAAAATATTGATCAGTAGAAACATGGTAGGGGGAACCAGCATCCAGACCTGAATTCCAACCATGGAGGGAGCTTATCACAAGTGCAAGGTACTAGTCTGGAAAGAATGGGATTTCACTGATAGCTAGTTTCAACATAATCACAGTGAAACCAGGACAGAGTTTAAACACAAAACCCGCTGATCCATTTTAGACAGCATTCTTTTTAGCTTTGTCTAGATCAGAGTTGCTCTGTTGAATGTAAACATGAGCAAACTAATATTAGACATTTATATCTCTTACTAGATGTCTCAAGCTCTGATTACTTCACACATATATATACATACATATATACACACACCATGCTTTTAATAACATTTTACAGCTCATCCAGTAATTTTACATTTTACAGTAATCCAGCCAATGTTTGGAGGCAGATAGCAGGGACAAAAATACAGTTAAACCATGGAAAGGAAATTCCTCTAAGGTAGAGGGGATAAACCTCCTTTTTTAAGGACTTTAAGAACTTGTACCACTTCAGTTCTGCCTACCTGTGGTGACACTGCTTGCAAACTAGGATGTGGCTTGTGGCTGTATCCAGGACAGGGTCACAGATGTCCCCTGCGAGGGAGCGAGGAAGAAACAAGTGGCTCCACCAAAAGCCACTGGAAGGGACCATGCAGCAGCCATGTGGAATAGCAACTGGTTGCCTACATAGGGAAAATCTGACTTTTTGCAACAGAGGCTGGATCACAAACTGGGGTCCAAGTGGGACAACTTGACCTTATCCTAAGTATAGATCATTTTTGTTTTTTAGGAAAGATTTGACTTCTTCCATATATTTTTAATGTGCTATAAGTAGTCATTTCACTTGCTATGGGAGAGCCCCTAGCACAGCCTGCTTTGGTACAGGCAGAAGTGCACAGCCCGCATGAAAGAGACTGGCTATTCCTTGAAGTAAAGAGTAACCTATTTCCTAAGGAATTCATGCATTGGTTCTCCTTGGGGGTTGACCAACAGAAGGGTTTTCTGCTCACATTTGCATTTCTCTCAATGCAAATTTACCAGCTCCTAAGAATGAGAAAGATCAACTGTTCACACATATAAGGTTTATTTTTTAAGAGCTTTCCATGTGGAAATCAAGTATTCTTATCAGGTGTACATGTGAGCTGCATCCTTGAGGAAAAATCTGTCCTGGCAAGAGGCTGAGTGTCGAAAACAGCAACAAAAGACAGGAAGCAAATGCATGCAGAAATCTCTCTCAGTGCTATCCCAAGCAATTGTTTCTTGAATATCCACACCACAATTAAAATTCAGAAGATATATGAAGTTTGTTTCAGCCTGTTTCAGTAGAGAGTTACTATGTAGACACAAGAAAATTTACCAAGGAAAATCAAATATGGGAACACCTCATTAGGGACCCAGTGTCAACATTTAATATGTCTTCAAGAATTTGTACACTACAGTGATTCATGGGCCTTTTCATGGCTTCTTTTTATCTCTTTTCATTGTTTTTTGTCATTCATGAGTGGCTTATGCAATCTGAGCAGTAGCCTTCATTTCTGTGCTCCCTATGCTTTTTCTAGTTCTGTCATAGCCATACCTCTCTTTTATTCCATGTGTCTTACTCTTCTACATTTTCTTCTCTACCATCTCCTCTGCCACCCTCCTGCCCTCCCCAAATGTCTCCTTGTCCATCCTCTTTCCCCAGACCACTGTATGTCCACAGACACCTCTCCTCTCTCCCACCACCTTCCGCATATGCCTGCCTTAAATCTCTTCCATTTGCCCTTTCTGATTTTTTGGAAATAACACCACTTGGTATGCAGATGCTGAGACAGGTTTCATAAGAGCTGTTCTACTCGATAGAGCATTTGAGACAACCTGAGAGGTACAGCCAACCCCACAGATGGGGGCTGTAACAGATCCCAGGTCTGCTGTGCTCTGTGCATAGAGGGAAACGGGCAGCCTGTGGCTACTGAATTACTGCAAACCTGGAGGAGAAAGGTGGTGTTCTGACAGCAAACCCCTCAGGGCTCCTGCCTGTTCAAGGTGTTTGGGCCAAAATTACCAGTGTGCTCCTCATTCTTACAGCATCATGACCTTCCCACAGAGGGGCAACCCCAGTCCCCTCCAGCCCATTGCCCCTGTGCAGCCACAGGGAAGCTGAAAACACCCATGGGAATATGCACCCCCTAAAAGTCTGTAAATAATGGGGACCAAGCTATTTACAGATGAAACCTGAACAGAAAGGCAAAGTAAATTAGCTTGTAACTCTTGTTTCTTCCTCTGCAAAGCCTGTCCTCTGTCTCCAGCAACTTTTTTTTTTTATGGTTCATTTTCAGGAGCTTTTTCTCTGCTCTCCTACAATTTATCGTACCATTAAAACCGATGGGGAAAAATGTTCCTCGTTAAGGTGGAAAGGTTTGCTCTGAAATACAAAATAATGAAATAGCAAGAAATCTCAAGGCAGGAAAAAGTCCCTGCTGTTCTACACAAAACGAGGATTTTTTTAATATATTATTATTTTTAAAGAAAGCTTTCTCTCTCCCTTCCAGCACCAGCGACATATTCTCTGCCAACTCAGCCCACAGAATCTGTGCCGAAGCAATCCAAGTAAGAAGAGTAACTGGTAACATTTTTCTATATAATTCAGTCACATTAGGCTGTATTTCTGCCATACACAGGTGAGCAGCAGGAACACCTAACAAGTGGAAATTTACAGAATGCCTGAGACATTCGCTGCCTGGCAGCCACTGCTGTGCCCCTGCTATTAATACACTGGAAGTTATGTCTGTCCGAGTGGTTGTCTTTGGGCCACTTGACATTCACCGTGTTAAAAAGGTGCTGCTAGCCTCTGCAGAGGGTATATTTGGTTTTTGGTTTTATTTTGTTAGGCAGATAAATCCCATGCAGTACCTCAAATCAACTGAAATGTGTGATTTTTATTTTACAGCTTCCAGCTGGGGAGGAAAAGGAGGTCTGATTCCCCAGCCACAGTAAATCAGCATAATACCACCCTTCACACCACTGACACTGCTGCAGCAACACGGATTTACACCAGCTGGAGACGTGGCTCACTCCTTTCGTTTGTCCGACATAAACATATAGACACAGCTAACCTTCCTTGTAGGGAGAAGGCTGAGAAAAGAAATTGAATAGAGACAGTTGTTCAAGAGACAAAGACCAAATTCTTCTTCAGTGCACTTTAAATGGCACTCAGTTCACTGATAACAATCTTTATATGAATATCCAAGGGATGTTTTTACTTTTTTCTTAAAAAAGCGGCAACATGTTTTTTATTACAGTTTATAAATTTTATTCATATAATTTTTAAATATGTTATAAATTTTATATATATATACATTTAATTGTTTCATATTTCTATAAATAAACATTATACATTCATAACTTGCAGCCTGAAAGAGTGCAGACTCCACTTCTTTCCCAGATTTTTAAAATATTATGTACTGAGGTGAAACCTCTGATGCAATATCAAGGGAAATTAGTCTTAAAGTTTTCTGGCTAGTAGAAAGTCACTGCACAAATGCAAGAGAAAAGAGAATTTCCCTCCATCTGAGGGGTTTGCAAGAGGGGACCCAGCAGACCCCCTCTTCAAAGGCCTGGCCTGAGCTGTCCTTAAGGCACTGGCCACGTTCTGGGATACAAGCAGCCAGCTGCCCATGCACTGCTGAGGGTACCCTGGCCCCTCATGGGCAGGCAGGTTGCTCAGTCTGGCCACATCTCATCCTCCAGCAAACACCAGGGAGCACCCTGAGTAGCTCACCTACCCCCTGGTCCCAGGAATGTGGGCTTCCATGAGATGTGAGTTTGATACTGGTCCCAGTTAACCTACACAAGGCCCGTTACTGGATGCTGCTCTTCATGTGTAAGGCAGAGATGATGGCATTTTACTATCTCAGCAAAGCTGGGAGAGCCAACACATGCTGAAGGCACCAGAGCATCACTGCTCCCCTATTTCTCAAAAGTTTTCATCCACAGATGCATTAATTTGTGTGCTGTGCCCAGAATCCTTTATAATTCATAGGTAACTAATAAGAAAGCAGTGATGTGTAAAGGCCTTGTTGAATTACTAATGGAGATAAATAAAAAAAATTTTAAAAAGCCCTTCACTCCTTACCTTGAATTAGATCACAGTCAAGTCCCAAACACTGTTTGTTCAGTATCTCATTTTCATTATTTTGTAAGGGGGGTTTTTTTGTGGTTTTTTTTTTCTTTTTTTTTGATTTGACGGGTTTGTTTTTTTTTTTGTTTGGGGTTTTTTTGGTTTTGTTTGGATTTTTTTTCTTTTTTTTAAAGTGTCAAAGCCCCAGACATCTTTAAATTAGTTTATCACAGGGGCTATAAAAAAATTATCCCTACATTGCACAGGTAGAAGCATCTGGACACCTTGATAGCTCCATGCTATAGGCTCAGAATGATTTTGTACCCTGACTGACAACTTCAAGTGAAAGGAGACAGAGGGAGGGTGTATGGAAAGCCCCAGTTGCTGCTGGACATGTTATGCCAAAGGAGGGGTGTCCCAGCAGAGCTCCAGCCCATGTGGGTGCAGAGTGATACCGTATCATCAGCTGAGTGTGGGTCACCTCATGCCATTTGCAGAACTGCGTAAGCTGAGACAAACAGGAGAGTGATTCTAGGACTGATACAACATCATTTTATCCAGTGAACCAGAGGCAAGGAAAGCAGTAAGAACACAGAAGACTTTGTGCACAGCTGCTACCGATACTCCTTGTCCAGTCTGGTGTGCTGGCAGTCACCCCTCTCCACTCTGCTGTGCTCAGCTTCGTGAGTGCATCTCTCCCCTCTTCATGCCTCAGGCCTAGCTTTCACAAGGATAAATACCTTTCATTACCAAGATCCTGGGTTCTGTTCCTCTCAAGTAAGGTACCCTCCTGGTAAGTCAAAGGAATGCTGAGCACCTCACCTTACAAGCACCATCAAGAGGGCTCTGAGCCAATTCGACCCCACTCTGCCAAAGAGCAGGCAGTAGATGATTTTGCAGTGAGCTGCCCCTAGAAGGTTGCTATCCATCACCAACTTAAGCCATGATGCTAGAGCTGAGGGATGACACCTGCTGAGGTGGAAGGATGCCCAGAGGTGCTCAGCATCTGCAGCCTAACTGTGTCAGTGTGTGGGTTGTCTCCATCAACAGAGATGGTCATGACCGAAAATGGAGGAGTATTCTAGTTTTCAGCTTCTTGATTTTAACACACCTCCTAGAGTGGATGGTTCCCTCTCTTTTTGCCTGAAAAGGTGGAGTTAATTCACCTGAAATCCACCAGCAGTCTGATGGTGCTGTCATTGCAATCTACCAGCAATGTGAAAAAACTGTTCCCTCCCTGCCTCCACCAGTCCTCAGGTTGTCCCTCCTTCTTGCCACCAGTAAGATGGGCCTCTGCAACCATCCAAGATGCCTTTTCAAGGCCTCCATCTCCTTTTAGGGTAGCACAACTCCTCCATCTCCAAACATCCATGTTTCAAGGGACATTTGAGGGCATTCTGAACCATTCACAAACGTGATTCAAACCAATCACATTGATTTCCAGGGGCTCATTAGACACCTCAATGTTTTAGGGGATCCTGGCCTAAGGGTTTCACTGTGAATGAAGCACATTGTCACTAGGCTGTCTCAGCCCATGAGGGTTCTTGAAATGCTTAGCTAGCAAAACAAAAAACATTAACTGCTTGGCTACAGCTTTCAGCCAAAAGATAGGCAGGTCGTGCTTCAATGCAGATGTCTCAGGGAAAAAATGTGCAGTGCATTAGAGAGCTGTGACTCATAGAATAATTATCCTCATTTCTCATAGTTTATTAATAATTTAAACCCAATCTTGATGTTATTGATCTATCATTGAATCGGAGATTTATTTCAGATCTGTAGTCACTGAGGCAGTAAATTTAATCCCCCTTCCCTCCCACCCTTCTATCCACTAAACTCACTTTATAACTAAAACATGATGTTTAGGCTGTTTCAGTAATAAGAGAGGAGAATAAGAGCTCAGAGGCAGCGAGTGGCAGGAGCAGCCTTAAACCCACAGAAGACCAATCGGGGTGACATGAGGTTCTGGCTTTAATACATCTTTTTCGACCAAACCATCCCTTACACATGGCCTCAGGGATGCTAAAAGGACCAGAAGCTACTTGCTGGCATGTGCATCACAATCAGATCATAGACCAGTTTTGCCTGTTTTCATCTAGGTTTACTTGTCCATTCCCACTGTTAACCATCAGCTTTACACACATCCCAGTTTTGTATCTCAGTCCTACTCTTAGTCCCCTGGAAGCACAGACATGAGCTCACCAAGGTTAAAGTGCCTCCAACACGTAGGTTGTTGCAAGGCACACAAGCTCTTAGGCCCGATACTAATCTTACTTAAACTGGCGAAAACCTGAAGCAGCTGCCTTGGTGTCCCAGGAGTACCATGAGTGTAAAATCCATTTATGTGCGTGGAGGATCAAGCCTAGAGAACTATAATGTGAAGACTCCTAGAGCAGTGCTCACTGGGCTGTACCATGTGCCTGGTGAATTTAATAATATAGCAGCAAGACTTGGCCTTTTAAAAGAAACCAGGAATAGAAAACAACCTCCTTTATGGCTGTAAAGTGCCTAGAAGAGTGATTTTGTAGGCAAATTAAACACATTTTTATTAGACCAGTTGTAGTATACAGTTGTGTTGGAAAATGTGTTGTTGGATGTACCAACTCTTTCTCAGGTCTGAAAGAAAACAAACGTGCCCAAATGTTCACCTGTTCTTTTCCATCTATATTAACAATGCAGTTAAATATATTACCATCCCCTGCTGCTTGCCTTAGACCCTGCAGCTGAAACCACAGCGAGTGGGGACTCTTGGCCACCATTGGGTGTCCTGAGGCTATAGGAATGTGTGACAGAGCCAGGTTGTCACAGCCTTGCTCTAAAAAGCAAGCCAGATCAATGTCACCAGACAGAGAGGATGTGTTCGTGCAGTAAAGTGCTGCATGCACCCATAAGTGTGTGCTCTTAGCATGTCTGATGTTTCTTACCCAAGTGGGAGACATTCCTAGAGATGAACAGCAGGAAAACAAAGCACAGCAAACTTAATGTAGTCTAAGACTATGTTTTCCAGAGGTATCATCCTTAGTGAAATAGTCATGTAGCTGAGTTTTCCTTGGATTGTGTTTGGGAAATTTTGGGGTTTCAGTTTATGTTAGCTAAACCTGGAATAAGATCAGGGAAATGCTGTTATTCCATTAATCCTGCAGGACAAGGGATGGTGCCAGCCGTAACCCATCAGGGTGTTGGTGCTGGGTCTTGCAGGGCTGTTGGAAGGGCAGCCAGTCCAGGGAAATCTGTGGCTGAAAGTGCTGCTGGAAGGCTGGATCTCTGTGACACTGGGTACAACCTGTACTGACGTGACCATTGTCATCGGCAGGTCGCAGCTCCTACAAAGCCCAGACTTGCAGTATTAAGCCTTTCTTTTCTTTGAGGCCTGAGATTTTTTTGGTGAGTTTTCATCTGAAGGCATGAATTTGTGGAAAATGGGACTTCCCTGCGGTTGCAAATCAGTGACCTCCTCCCTCTCTGTCCTTGGTGAAACAGATGGAGTGAGCCATTGAAGGCACAGATACTTATCACCAGGGAAATTCTGCTTTAAGTACCCACCTGTGATGGGAGAAGATTCAGTGCCTCTCTGAACATATAACCCTTTGTCCCACAGTTTAGTCCTGCATCAGGCAGGTAGGAGGGTGTTTTCAGTACTGAGCAACTGAGTAGGGAAGCTGAGTGTCACTTCAGGACTCAGTTTACTCAGAATATGCCATTTAACATGTTTAGGGCTCACTGCACCCTGGTGAGGTGACGGAATGTCTTTTTCTGCCCTTTTCAGAGGGTGTAACTAAAGAATTGTGTCCACATCTTCACACCCACCCCAGGCCAGGTGCCTACTACTCTCACTTACTGGAAGTGTCTATTCCTTTGTTGACAATATCAGACTCCTAATTCAGGATTGACCTTATGCCTTGGTTCAGCTTGCACAGGATGCAATTGACTTTCTGGGCTGGGAGCTCACATTGCTGGGCCATCAATCAACACCCTCAAGTCCTCAGGACTGCTGTCAATCCATTCTCTATGCAGCCTCTATTTGTGTTTGGGGTTGCGCTGAGCTGGGTGTGGGACCTTGCACTGGCCTTGTTGTACTTTCTGACATTTGCATGGACCGACCTCTCAAGCCTGTCAAGGTCCCTCTGGATTGCATTTGTTAGGTAGAGAGTGGTTGCCTGAAGCAGGGGATGTGCACCATGGTGATGTCTCCAGCATTTTCCAGAATCAACCAGGCAACTGGAGCGACACAGCTGCAGAGTTGCTGCTGTGCTACCTCCCTTTGCCCACCCCAAACCTCTTGGTTTTCCATCACTGGGCAGCTTGAATCCAGGAGAATTCCTGGAAATCCAGCTCTCTGCTTTCCCCTGCCCTGCAGCTTGTCCCTCCAACCCAAATTCTGCTTGCCAGGCATTTGTATAAATAGGATTAACATCTGCAGTTACACTTAGCTAGGTTGCAAATTACACAGGCTATCAAGCCTTGTGCTTCAGGGCATACAGTGATTACCATCAGAGGGGCAAAAATGAGTTTTTCCAATAACAGAATATTGCATGATTGACTGAGAACATTACAGGGCAGAGTGGATTAGCCTTTGCCATCAGTATCAGTTATATGTCATTACCACATCAAAGCACCAGACGTGGGTGAGCTGCTTCCATCCAGGCAGTGTTGGAGGTGACTGGGTCGGAAGGAGCAGAGCTGGTTGTTAAAACCACCACAGGTTTCTGAAGCTGCTTATAAAATGTGCCTCCAGTAAGCTGTGCTCCCTGCTTCTGCTTGCCTACCCCCTGGGCCGCATACCTTCAGCTAGTCAGAGGAGTAGGCCCTCCTGTCCTTTGTCCCCTGGCATTTCCTGACTCTGGTGGGCTCAAGAGGTATCAGAGGACCTGGAGTCACTGTAGCAGGAGTCTGGGAGGCACCTTTACTGAAAGGTCTGTTGACCCCATCCTAATTGTGCTTCCAGAGCCTTGCAAGAGGGGCTGGGGACCCTTTTCTCTCTCTATTATGGATGAACTCCTTTGCCCACTTTTAGGATACTTCATTTCCTCCACCTTGGCAGAAAATGCTTATTCCATTAGAATGGAAGAGCTAGAATTGACAGAAAAATCTAAAATAAGAAATGTAATTAGCAGCAAAACTTTTAATTCCCCTTTCTAAGCCATTTCTAAATGTGTTAGTGCTTATTTATTGAACTTGGCTTGACATTTAGACAGTTCCTTTTAATGTTAATAGGGTTGATTATGGGGTTGAATCCTACTGCTTTGAGGAAATGGCTGCTCAGTATTCAGAGCTGCCAAGTTTCCCCTGCACAGAAATACACTCTTTTCTTAGCAGGAAATATGTATTATTCAGCACAAATATATTAAAATAAGGCCATTGTAGGAGTGAGGAGCCTGTACCAACAGCCCATGCAGAGGGTGTGTGGCCATGGCGTGCCAGGGCACTGCCTTTCTGTGTCTAAAAACTCCCTCCAGCACGGGCTGGACAGTGCCAGCCTTCGTTGTGAGGAGGAGGAAGAGGAGGAAAAGGAGAAGAGGGAGAGGGAGAGGGAGAGGGAGAGGGAGAGATCGGAAGAG
>JAWWMO010000001.1:55399377-55425811 GCA_035047845.1 Dendrocincla fuliginosa
GAGGGAGAGGGAGAGGGAGAGGGAGAGGGAGAGGGAGAGGGAGAGGGAGAGGGAGAGGGAGAGGGAGAGGGAGAGGAAGTTACCTGGTTTCCCCAGGTTAACGTCAGGACCTGGGGTTCCTTACACTTGCCCACTTGCAGTTCACATTTAAAGCCAAGACTCTTTCCTTCCTTCCAGAGACAAGCAGAGCAGGGAGTCCTTCTTCCTAGCAGAAATCCAGGGGCAAGAAACATGGGTGGGATTATTTTCCTACAGCAGTCACTATCAGAGTATTTGCTTCGGTGTGTTTAATGGACCTTTTTGTGCTCCCTCTCCAGCACATCAATCGACAGGACAGATGTCTACACTGTCAACCTGTTTCAATGTATATCGTCATTACTTCTTCAGAGATGCTGGGGAATAGCACAGGTGTCAATAAGAATAGAATTTGGACTTAAATTTACTTTAAATTGGGCTTTACAGCTGAAAATAGTAGGTTTTCAGAAAATAAGCCTCACCTCCATAGTATTGAGCATGCGATGTCCACATGAGGTTGCTTGGGCAATGCAGCAGCCTCCAGAAATAGGACAGGCTCCTAAATGCCGAGAGTCACAGGCTAGCCTGGCTTGACAAGCTTTGCCAAGGGCTAGCCAAATGCAATGAGATTACCCTGATCTGGGGAACAGGGATGCTTGAGCTCAGGAATTTCCCCCTGGGTGTGATTACCTTTTAATAGCCACTATCCCTCATTCTCATTTCTAGCTGGAAAGGAGGTGCAGAGTGAGGTTACTAGCTTGTGTCCGTTAGCTAGTAAACTGCCAAGACATGGTTTTTAAGACAAACCTTAGAAAAGTGTACAGGAACACAAAAGTCTCTGTCATTCAGGTGGTGAGGTTTCAACTACAACAGGCACCTGTGTCAGTGCAGTGTCCAAGTATTTGCTTTTAATGTACTGGGAGGAATCTTAATGAGTCCCTCAGATCTGGACTGGCCATTAGAGCCACTGCTGAATTATTTTTTTATCTCACTCTCCTGTTGCTCATAACCAGGCATCCTCTTTCTACGATGCCTTGGAATGATAAACCCAGGGTGATCAAGGCCAGGCTGGCAGAATGTGATTTGACTGTCATACAGCATCCTTGTTCTGAGACACAGCCAATGGGTCATGTTTCCACTGCAATGTGAGATGCACATGAGAGATCTGCATGGAGTTGAAGGTTGCAGTCCAGAACAACTTGGCCTCCAGCTGAGGACCTGCAGAGAAGACTTGTACATGCAGGAGAAGGCCTTTTGCTTTGGGAGGTAAAGGAAAATGGGATGCACCTACCTGTGAGTCTTGATGGAAGACTTTTTAAAGTGAAAGTTGGTCCTGGTGTGAAGCCTTGGAGCCTGGAGAGCCACCAAGCAGCTCTGCCTCTGTGGTGCAGTGGGCTGAATCAGAAACAGTGACAGGCAACAGCACCAGACACCTCTGGCCACATTTCAGCTGCTTTGCCTTAATGGGAAACTTGGCCTAGTGTGAAATGCAGGACATAGGAATGACTGCAAAGGGTTAGTCCCTAAAATACACCTGGCCCACTATCCTGCCCTGGATGAGACCCAGCAGATGCTCAGGAAGTAATACAAAAATAGAGCAAACATTTGTTTATGCTTCCGAGAATACTCTCCATTTCCCCAGTGGTCTGTGACTCAGGAACCTCCTGAACTGTAGATGCCAGCTCTTCATTTAATAGCCCTTGATGGATTCTTCTTCCATCGACTAGCTTGCACCTTATTGAAACAACACAAATTTTAGACATCCACTGTACCCTATGGCAAGGAGTGCCACTGCTAAAAATCTCCTTTGTTTATTTTGAACTTATCACTTGATAGTTTTCTTTGATGTTCACTCTCTTCCTTTGAAGAGCACTGAATAATATGAGCAGCTGTTTCCCAGTCACATCGCTCTGCCTTTCACAAAACTCGGTCGTATTTCTTCAGTCATTTTTTCTTCTGAGATTAAAAGTCTTAATCTATTCAGTCATTCCCTGAATGGAGGCCCTTTTGTGCTTTTGATCATCTTCAATTGCTTTCCTCTATAACTTTTTTATTTCTTCTGTATCATATTTGAGATCAGTGAAGCAGGACTGCACAATGGTATTCAAGAGAAGGGAGTCCACGGGTTTGTACAGCAGCATAATAATTTCCCCTGTTTTGCTCTCTCCTCCTTTCCTAACAATTCCTAGTTTTCTGTTTGCTTTTTTTGATTGCTGCTGAGTCTTGAGCTGACATTTGCATAGAGTTATCCATTATAACATGAAGATTTTGCTCCCAAGTGGAAATAGCCAGCTCGGAGCCCATTATTTTGTATGTAAAGCTAGGATTGTCTTTTCCCATGCGCATCACTTTACATTTATGTACATCAGATTTCATCCACGATTTTATTACCCTTTTATTCAGTTCCACAAGGGTCTTCCTGCAACTGTTCACAGTCAGACCTTTGCCTCAACCACCCTTAATATCATCAGCAAACTTTTCCTCTCCCTGCTTGCTGCTGGTTTAAGATTATTTATGAAGATTTTGAAAGCATGGAACAGTGTTTAGGCTAATTTAGCAGCTTTCAAATTCAAAGTGCCAGATCCCAAGGAGAGGCAAGAAATGCAGTTTCCCAAGCTCTCAGGGTGTCACTGGAGAGCAACTGGCATTTCTGGGAATAAATGGCATTGTGCCATAACCAGCACAACTACCTTTCCCCTTGCAGTGATAGGATGGGGAGTGGTGCTGCTTGCAGGGATGTGTGTCTGTCCCCTCCTGTACCAGAGCAGCAGAAGATGGGCCCAAGCACACGGAGGTGTACAGAAGCTCTGTGGCCCCAGGATAGGAGGCAGAGGGGAAGCAATGGATGACAAAGCCTTTCTCTGAGAAAACCTCTTCATGCAAAGTTATGTTGAATGAATAGGAGGTGACTGGCAATTCTACCTTGCAAAAAGCAATCTTCCTTGCCCAAGAAAGTCCAAGGCCAGGAGAAGATGAGGAGCCTCTGTCCGTAGGAGGAGAACATGAGGATGATGGAGCAGTCATTGGCCTCTGCCCAGGCAAGGTGAGACCCAGCTGGTCAGTTAGTGAGAAAACCCAGAAATTACCTGTGATGAGGAGTCTTTCCATGGTTTATTTTCCCCAGGATGCAGCAGTGTCTGGCAGGGGATTGATGCTGGGGAGCAACAACAAGCAACGCTTCTTTCTGCTTGGGTCATCCTTGTTTGGGCGAAGAGGATGGAGAGTTGCCACTGATATCTGTAGCCAAAAAGACTCAAACCGAGCATCACTTCAGCACCAGAGGTGAGCAAGAAATTAATTCATCTAGGTAAAAAACAGAAGAGAAAGTGACCTGCTCTGGTGGAGGGTTCCTCATCTCTGTCCAGTGGTGCAACTCAGAGCCACAGGGTCATGTAGAACATGTTTCTCTCCTTTCCTGACCCTAGTGATTCCTTGTTGCAGCCTCTAGACCCTGGCAGTGTGGATTTGGCAACTCTTTCATGAGATGCCTTTCAGAAAAGGCATGTGGCTTTCAGAAAAATACACTGGGGAGGTGGTTTGGTGCCCCTGATGCTGCAAGGACTAAAAGACTAACATCTCTTCTCTGATAATGGAGCAAAAATTGCTTCAAAGGGCAGAGGCTCTTCCCTTTTAAGAGACTTAAGCTTGACCATCAAGCAACCAAGACCCATTTGACGACAAAAGAAAAGAGCAGGCATCAGTGACTCAGGCACAAAGGCTGTGGGAAGACTTGTGTCTCCTGTCAAATACATGTGCATGCACATGACAAAAATCCCACCAGTTTCACTGATCCACAGAGCAAAACAGAGACTGAAGAGAAGACCAGTGGCAGACCTATTGATATTGCAGCCAACAACCCCCTCCTCACCTGAGTGGGGGAGATGCACAGCCACCTGCAATACCAAGGCAGAAGTCCTTGTTTCCACCCCAGCCTTCCACCTGCTGGCCACACCACTGCCCACCCCAGGGACTGAATCTGAGGACTGGCAAGTGACACGGGCTCTTCCAGTGTGGCTGAAGGTTTCAGGTGTGCCTTCAACTCTCACTTGTTCAAGGGTAAGGTTTGGGGCTGGAACTGCTGTGCGGAGTACCCAGTGCCAGCCCACTGCTGGTGAACCACACCAGCTTGGCTCACAGTCTGCTCAGCCCTGGTGCACTGCAAGGGTTATAAAATCAGTCCCTTCAGTTGCTGTTACAAACTTGCTATTTCATTCAGATCAGAGCTGGAGGGTCTTTGCCTTCCTCTCTTAATGGGAGGTTTGTGGAAGGAATGAGTAATCAAAAACAACTCTTCTCACTGCTGGAGAGGCAGCTGTGGACTGTAGGCAGAGCACAGCTTTTGTATAAGCTGCAGTAGCAGCAACCTGTGTAACTCAGACAGCACAAACCCACAATGCCTGCAAATAAAGCCAGAGTAAGATGCAAAAATGTATAGATGCCATTGGTTGGTCCTGGTCACACCAGAGTTTGTGCTGGACCACAGCTGACTGACAGTAAAGGAAAACCCATCTACAAAGCAATCTGGAGAAAATAGAGTGGCAGGTCTGATCATGGTAGAAGGCACCAGAATGGCTACTATAAATACTAGAGCAAGGAAAAGGGCCTTTAAAGTTAAACCAGTCTTAAACTGCTTTTGAGCCAGTATCATACAATAACGGAATGGCATCATGGTTTGGGTTGGAAGGGGCATTAATGATCATCTATTTCCAATCCCTTTACCATGGGAAGAGACACCTTTCACTAAACCAGGTTGCTCAAAGCAAGGCCAGCCTGGCCTTGAACACTTCCAGGGATGGAGTATCCACAACTTCTCTGGGCAACCTGTTCCAAGTGATTCACCACCCTCACAGCAAAGAATTTCTTCCTAGTATATCATCTAAATGCACCTTCTGACATTTTAAAGCCATTTCCCCTTGTTCTATCATTACAGGCCCTTGTCAAATGTCCCTCTCCAGCTCTCATGAGCCCCTTTTTGGTATTGGGAGGCTGCTACAAATTCTCTCTGGAGCCTTTTCTTCTCCAGGCTGAACAACACCAACTCTCTCTGCCTGTCTTCATAGGAGAGGTGCTCCAGCCCTGTAATCATCTTTGTGGCCCTACTCTGGATCCATTCCAACAGGTCAATGTCTTTCTTGTGCTGGGTACCCCAGAACTGGTTTCAGCACTCCAGGCAGGGTCTCGGGAGTGCAGAATAAATGGGCAGAATCAATTCTCTCAGCCTGCTTTGGATCCAATGTAGAATACAGTTGGCTCCCTGGGCAGTGAATGCATATTGCTGAGCTCCTTGTCGACCAATACTCCCAAGTCCTCCTCCTTAGAACTGCTCACAATCCATTCTCTGATTGCGATTGCCCAGTCAGGAAGGAGGAGAGAGAATCATGAATGTTTCCATTACAAATTCTTTGCAAGTGAAGGCTATTTTACTTTCCAAAATGCAAATTTTCTAATTTCTCTTGAAAATTCTTCATATTAACATTGTCTTAAAAACTGAGAGCATCTTGATTTTTAATGTAATTTCTCTCTTCTTTTTTTTTTCTTTTAAAGAAGAGACAGGATCTGCTTTTTTATTTAAAAAAAAAAAAGTTTTTAAAGTTTTAAGCCTATTAGAAAAACATAAAGCCTTTTCCCCCTCTTTTTTCTACTTTATCAGTGCTTCACAGTATGTTAAAAGAAGACCAAATTCCCAAGTTGTTCATATTTTCATATGAAAAACAGCTATAACTTCCCATTGAACCCTTAAGAAGGAAGTATAAACATGCCAACTGTATTTATGTGAGAGCACAGATAATGAAACATAACCTACATTTCCTGACATTATATATATACATCCTGAAAAGGAGTTCTGGTATTACACTAAATGCAGTGGGGTTGGTTGCCTTTCTGAGAACAGTCTAGACCTAAGTCCAATTTAGTTTTTTAAACATTAATGGCGCTGCTGCTGATTTTCCCTTGTCCTCTGAAGAGACCACCTGGATGGAAGACTCTGCAAAGTGCACTTTTTGCAGTGCTCCTGAAGAGCTTATCCCAACAGTAGTTGATCTGAAGGAACAGCTCCAGGAAAATGGGAATCTACCTGTACTTTGTGAGCAGAATGTCCCAAAAGCTGGGACTCCCTTCACCTATGCAAGTGGATACACACACCTTCCCCCATCACCTGCATCTCCCCTGGACCTAAAGGCAGGGAAACGGGCTCTACTCACATACCATTCACCTCTCTTACCCTCCAAACCAGCCTGCTCCATCCAAACTGCCTAGCAGAGTCAGAACCAGGCTTCTTTGTAGGAAATCAGGAGGAAAAGTACTCCTGGTCCCAGGCCAAGTCCCTGTCCAACAATTTCACAGCAAAAGCGAAAGCTTTACAGTGTCCAGGCAGCTTTGAATTCATCAGTAGGGACACCACCACTTTGTCCAACAAGTGATGGGGTGTCCTGGAGTGTCCTCTCCATCTCAGCTGCCAAGAGAAGCAGATCCCCAGGGCCTGTTGTCCCAGTCCTGGTGACCCTGGGAGGGCAAGCAAAGACTGGAGTTCTGCCTCATCAGCCAGGGGTTGGATGGGATCCCCCTGACAGTTCAGGCCCCCGCAGCCCTCTCTTCCCTCCCTGCCTCTCCTCTCCCCTCCCTAGCCAGACAGCATTGCAGTTCCTGCCAGCGTGCAAGAAAATTACCTATGATTTATCACACAATCAGTGATTTTGTTGGCTTTTTTATTTTCAACATAGAAGCACATTATACGGCTCTCCCATCTTGAAATATAGGGGTAGCAAATCCTCCTGTCTGGGACCGTCTGTCTTTTTGGCCTCATAAAAAGTCTGAAAAATGAAAGCAGGAATAAAATCATCGGTCTCTTGTTTTTTTTGTTCCCCTCTATCCCTTACAACCAGGAAGGAAATTCTTAGCTATTCTGCAGAGCCAAAACGTGCATCTTCAGGTCACGTATAAATTAGTGTTGCAGGTACAGCTGGAGTCAGACACTTCACGTGCACGAAATGCCACTGCATGGGAGCTGCTGTGGACAAGTCCCTGTGACAGACGCAGCCCAAGCACTGTCCCTTTCTCCACGTGAGAATTAATGATGATCTCTTTGCTTTCCCCTCTCCCAGTTGCTCTTCGTTCTTCCCAGAGAAGCAGGTGGTAATGCTACTTATTTCTATCAGAAAGCATTATACCCAGTTGCCTTATAATGCTGGGAGCCGAGCCCTTAGCAAAGAAATGTTTCTGTGTCATTTCTCAGTACCTTGCAGGATAAATTACTTGCGTGTCTGATGGAAAGAGGGCCCTTAGCAATTTATATCACCAGAGAGCAGCTAATAACATAGAATAAGAAGAGTTTTGTATATGAAATGTGAAAACACAGAAGTGAAGGATGTGTTTTCCTCAGTTATTTGAAAGGGTTTAATTAAAAAGTAAGCAAACAAACCAACAAACAAAAATGCCAAGTCTAGGTGGAAAGCACCGAGTGTGATGTCTGGCAGTGCTTCTGGGGTTGGTACTGGTGTGAGGAAAGGAAGGCCTGGGGCAGAACATCCCCATCCTCTATGTCCAGATAGACATCCCCACCACGCTTTCTCCACACCCCTTTCTGCCTCTCACCACCTCAGTTTTGCTCCTGCAGCACTGCCAGTCTCCTGAGCCCACAAGACAATGCCATCCTTATGGGCAGATGTCTTTTCTCCTGTTCTTAGATGGAAGTTGTCAGGTTTAGTATCCAGCAGCAACAGGACTTGGGTGGGGGAACACCTGCAGGAATGCCCTACCTTGATGTAGGTTACCGTGACCCTCCTTCTTTGGCTAACTCCCCTTGGCCTTCTGGACTGGCTGCACAACTCATGCTGCTTCTTCAAGGAAATTAGCTTTATTTTTTCCTATGTGAAAGCTCATGAAAAGAAGTGCAGCCCACCAGGTGGCAGCTTCTTGTGTTGCACACCAAGGTTCCAGCTGCAGACACACTGCACGGCATGAGGGCACTTGGGGATTGTCCCACCTCAACTGCCAGTGACACCTGCCCACAGGTGTCCTCACACCCCCTGGTTTGAGGATTGATCCCGGCATCTACTTTGCCAGCATCCTGTGGAGCCCCAAGAGGCCATGCTGGAAAAACATGGGCTTGTTATTTGTACATGAGGGGAATCCACAATAGCCAGAGCCAGCTAGCTTGGGGTCAGCATTGCTTCTGGTTTGGGTCTCATATCCAGTGAATGCTTCTCACTAAAGAATGACTTAGGTGACCAATTTCAGAGAATCTCAGAATTTTCAGGGCTGGAAGGGATCCCTGGAGATCATCTAGTCCAACCCCCCTGCCAAGGCAGGGTTATCTAGAGCAGTCTCCTTCTTGCAGTCTAAGTTGTAATATGAGGTGACTGATAGCTTTATTAAAAATTGCTAGTGTTTGAGCCATCAAATACTGATTTTTGACACCCCATTCCCAGTCTCCAAAGTTTCCCTTCAGAAAGCTAGTGTCTGGGGAAATCAGTAAATCCCATCTCAATTTTACAAGTCCCTGTGCTGAGGCTAATTAATGCACATCTTTAAATGTCTAACTGGCTATTACAAATCATTTTAAATAGCTTTTGCAATAACATTCCAGCAGACTCCTGCAGTCCTTCCATTTGCCTGCAGACATGTTGGTCTTTCATCCATCACACAACAGCCAGGTTTTACAGCCTGACACCAAGGCAATCCCTGGCAGCCCTAAACCATCACTGAGCTGCCGTGGGTCTCTCCTCTTCTCATGGGATCACACACTTCCCCATCAGCATTAGCCATGGGCCAGCTGCTGGCTCGCCACTGAGCTGGGGCTGGCTGCTACAACCCACTCTGCCTCCTCCAGCACCTTTAAACTAAGGGCAATGCTAAGTGACCAGTCTGATATTTGTAAAGAGAACGTGATAGTTTTGATGAGAGGAAAAGAGAAAGTTGAGAGCCTGTCCTGTTTACGGACTGGGTCAGGCTTGCCCACGGCTGGTGCTGCAGCACATCACAGCTGCAACGTTAGATTTATTTTTTTTGCCTGCTGTTTTTTCCAAGCTGCAGCACAAGGTAATGCTGGGAGAGGCCAAGCCACTTTTACAGCCTGGGGAGAATCAACTTCTTCATGCTTAGCAGGAAAAACTCAGTGTAACACGTGCTGCAAATTGAATGATAAAAAATCCCCGTGTGCCACGGCTGGGGGGGTGCTCCAGCATCCAGAGTCATCTACCCAGGGTGTCATGAGATGGGGAGTATTGATTTGTATTTGTATGCATAAATATACTGTTTTCCCTCACACATTGCCTTTCTCTCTCCTTCGTAGTTTGGCAAGGCCATTCCCCTTACCCAGCCACACACATGACCATATGCACATGACAGAAGACCTCTTTTTAGCATGAAGGCTGCTAGAGCTAAAGAAACTTCCATGTCCAGGGATTTTCAGAGGATGTAGACATGCAGTGAGAAGAAGGGGACACACGCACAGCCAACACACGACCCAAAGATTTTTTCTGCCCTTCACTGCTCTCCCAGCAGCCATTTAATTTCTGTAGTGTGCTTTTATTGGACAAAAACTTATCAAAACTAGACCCTGACTTGATGCATCAAGTCCCAGAAGTTACTTTCGAAAGGAAAAATGGATGTTTGGTCCAATTGCAGACAAAATATGGTATTTGAGACCAGGAATTTGTTGGGTCTACATTAATCCAGCTCTGTGCTTCTCCCCATGCACTGGTATCTACTTGGACTGGGCAGGGACCAGTCAGAAGCACTGGAAGTGGCATGACTTCAGCCACCACTCACACAGTTCTCCTTTGTAGTCCATCCCCATGAAACTGAATGGCCACATCACCATTAAAACCTTGCCTTAGGACGAAACCGACTTCCTCTTCCCCAGCCACAGCAACCCTGCCTGTTTCAATGTGGGGTCCTGGGTCAGGGAGAGCACTTGCTGTGACAGCCCTGCTTGGCCAGCTCCTGTCTACCAGCTCCTTGGACAGCAACATGGAAACCACCCAGTGGAGGTAAGCTTGACACTGCTACTTGGGACCGGACACAAATTTTCATGCGGAAAAATCACTGTTTCGTTCAAAACCAAATTTCCTGCCTGTGTGACTCTTAATGAAATTCCCTCTCAGGAAAGCATTTAGACAAGATTGAAATGCTGTCGCTGAAGGGTAAGAATAACAAGACTCACAAACTCATTTTGAAACAGTTTCTTTTCAAAACATTAATATTAAATGTCAATACAAGCGCAAAGCTTCTGATTTTATCTTATTGTGATTTTCACTTAGCGTGAAACAAGTATTTGGGGAGAGAACACCAAAATCCTTTGGTACTTGTCACTCAGGTTTCCCACCTCTGACCCTTCCTTGGAGCTGGAAATGCTCTTCTGGCCAGGGCTCAGACCTGCTTGGTGCCACTGTGACTGTCCCAGCCTACTGGTGTGTAACCTGGATGCAAACACAACAGGTCACCACTGAAACACAGGCCATGTGCTGCTCATGCTTGGGTGGGGGCTGAGGCATCATGGTAAAGGATTCAAGTTGTCTTCCCTGGTGCAGGCACAAACCAGATGCTGACGGTCCTCATGGCAGTAGTCTGTACATGGCCACAGACATATCACTGAGGGAAACAGACCTCTGCCATAGCTGTTCAGAATGGTGACAACCACAGAAGGCGTCACATACACAGAACCATAAAGCACTGGCTACTGCTCTGTGACCTCCAAAACTCAGACTTCTCGGGATCGATTGCTGTGTTAGGTAGGGAGGTCATCTTCCTTGCCCCACTACTTCTGGGCAGCCCACTCCCACCAGAGCAGGCTCAAGTCACGAGTTTGGCTCCTCAGTCCTCTTCTATGTGTGCTGGAAGAGGATGAGCTGCAAAGGTGAACTGTAGGGATAGTGTGCTCCATGGGCACAAAAGGGAAAGGGCACACTTGACACATTACATGGCTAAGTGTGAAAGGCTGGGTTCCAAGAGATGTGGGACGCTCTTCTACTCGGCCTCCCCTCAGAGAGTTTAGCATTAACACTCTTCACTTTGCAGCTGAAAGACCCAGAGAAAAGTCACCTACTAAAGCGGTCAGAAAGCAAAGACGATCTTCTCCTCCAGTCTGAAAACATTCAGCTCAGGAGCCTGATGTGCAAAAAACAGACAATGTTGCAATACTCTTGGCAATCCCCTTCTCAGTGATATCACTCCTTGTATTTCATCATCTTCTATCTGCATGAAATACTGAAATGAAGATATTAGTGCTCACAGTAAGCAGTTAGATCAGCATTTCAGATCAATTTTTCCTTCACTGAGGTGGTTAACAGTCACTTTGTGAAGAAAATAAAGCTCCTTTTTTCAAGTTCACGATGCCTATCTGTACATCAGGTCCTTGTAGCACCAAGTTTGTCCCAGCCGACATTTGATGGATCACAGTCCAATCAATGGGGTTACACACCGAATGCGTGGTGCTTTGAAGCAGATGGCTTCCATCCTACAGCTGAGGAGCTGGAAACTTTGGGATCTGGTTGTACCAAGTATGATTGATGAGCCTGCTTTGGCTCTCAGCCAGAGAAATGTGGGCTGGTGGAGAAGGGATGGCAAACGGCAGCTTGGGTACAGGGACTGGCGCAACCCAAGAGAGGGGAGATGAGGTGTCTCCTGGGTTTCCAGGCTCCAGTTGGTGGTAGATGGCAATTCCCATGGCCTGGGGGCATGGTTGGGCACCTCAGAAAGGGGACAACTGATTCTTTTTTCTTTTTGTTCTATTTAGAGGTCCTTATATCAAAGATCTGATTTGTTCCACAGTGTTGGCTTGGTGCTAGGGCCCAATGAGGATGAAAATGCACAAGAGTAGGAGCAAGCAGCATTTGTGGACACAGAGTTGGATCTACCCGCAGTCACCAGGTATTGCTTCAGCAGCACAGACTTTTCTTTTTGTACCCACATCACCTTGTCAATACCAAGCACACAGTTTGAGGAAAGGACTATTAGTTTTGCTTGAAAAACACATAGCACAGTGTAAGGTTACGTTGCAGGCATCACTGCTGTAGAAAAAGAAGGGTGAATGCCTGGCCAGCTGCTTTGGCATTCCTCTCATTGACAAGAAGCAATCCAAAGGGCCAAACCTCTCTAGGAAGCTATAGCCACACATCACTTCCCCATACCTGCCAGAGAGAAACTGAATTCCACAGGACAGTTTCTGCTTAGGTTAGCTCATTCAAATGACATTGCCAAAGACAGAAGCTTCATAGTGGCATTACAGGGGTCAAACCACAAGCCTCTGGATGATGCATTTCTACAATACCAAGGGCCAGAACACTATTTGATAATGAGAAACTATGGGTAGACAAGTCTGTGAGTAACCAGGCAAGAAGAACAGTTATCAAATACAGTAATACTTGTGTTTTCTGTCACCAGTTTCCAAGTTTTCTCTTAGTTAAAGCTAACAGTTGAAATATGCTTTTGTATTACAGTCGTGGTTTCTTCCCCCTAACAGAATTGTAAGGAAAGAGACCATTTAGTCACACAAGATTGCTTGTCAGTAAAGAAAATACAAATTTACTTTTATTATAACCATAAAGAGGCATTAATTTAACAATTAGCTGTACATTCAGCACTCAGGTATATATCTGTGCCAAATAAACTCAGTTCTCTTACTGCTAAAAAAAAGAACTCTTCTCAGCAAAGCACCGCCTGTGTTTACAGGATGTTTATTGTCTCTGTATTACAGTTATCTTGACAGACAAGCCTCAGGATACAGAATAAAGCTTTACTCTTGGACCAAAATAGGAGGCAACATTTTTATTTAAAAAAATTAAAAACAGCAAATTTCTAGTCAGATAATATAAAGCATCTTAAATTAATCTTTTGAAAGTATTTACACTATTTGTAAACGTAAATATCTGAAACTGTACATGTTTAAACAAATGTTCACTTAGCAAACAGGCTGTATAAACTGATTGCTCTTCTAATCTTTCCACCAGCTGTCCTAGAGCTGACTGGGTACTCTAAGAGAGAAAAAGATCCCAACCACAAGAGTGACTACTGCCATGGTTTACCCTTCATGTCTTTTTTGTACAATGTCTGTATTAAGTCAGCCATAACTCTGTACAGTCACGATGCAGTCCTTCCGAAAAACTTTATAAAAAACAAATATACATATATTACAATGCAATGGACATTATTTTACAGCCTGTATTTCTACATAAGAGAAAGGGCAAGTTTTCCTCCTTGTTAGTTCCTTTAGTTAATTTTTAAGGTGTCATATAAGGTTCTAGGAGTACCATTTATGTACCTCAGCACCACTGCTGCAACACTTCTTGTGGTAGCTTTAAATCCTACCATCTTGTTCTTCAGCCATGTAATTTATAACAGGAAAATCATTAAATCAAAACACCACCAATGTGCCTGGAAATTTCTTTGTATTGAGACATACAGAGCAGGTTTTATAAATAAGTTAAGAAATCTACCGTGTTGCTCCCTCCGTTTTTTGTTTTGCAGTGCTGCCCAATAAATCCTGCCCAATAAGGATTTACACACTGACACACCCTGAAGATGCTTGAAGTGTTCAATTCCATTAATGGACAGGTGTTTAGAATTCAGCTTTCTGCACTAATGACCAATTAATGCATACTGAATAGTGTGCACTGTTTGCCAGTGACCAAGTACTTATCCTCTGTTTATCATGCTGATTTGACAGCCTTGCACATTCAATTTCAGGCATCCCTACTCCCCCTTAGTCCAGGGCACAAATGCCGTGCATGTTTCATTCCTGGTTCCCTCTTTAAACAATGTGACACCACCATTTGATCTTGGGAAAGGCAAAAAAACAACTCTACCCTAAAACTAAGTACCTGAGAACTTCAATACTAAGCTTTGCTGTAAAGCATCTGAAAACATGTAGTTCCCTAGAAACATCAAAACCTATATTGCACAGCTTTCTATTGCAAATCCCAAGGACCTGAGACTCCTCACAGGGAGGAAGGTTAGCGAAACTTCAGGTCAGACCTCACAGCTCCCAGTCACAACAACATAAAAAAACCAGTACATCCAGTGTTTCAAGAAACACTTCACATGTGGAAATAAAGTTTTCCCAACTAAGAACCTCTGAATTATGTTCAAGCACAGAGTGGATTACCAGGATTTTCGGGGGAGTTAAAGAAAAACTGGGGGCATGCCTGCTTGAGTCAAATTGCCATACCAATGTGCTTATCTCCCATGTCTCGCAAATATCTCTTACTGCTCTCGTTTGAGTCCCTGTGCTTCATTTCTGGCATGTCTTTGAAAGTATGACTTTCTATCGCATACATCAGCTTATTAAAGGAAAGCAAGAACAGTTTTTACATTAAAAAGCAAGAAAAAAAAAGGCTTTCAACTTTGAAAACATCTGGATAAGGCAGTAACTGAGCTTCTCTAAGTGATCAGCAAAATCAGCAAAGGGATTTTTGTTTTGTTTTCTTCTGCCCACTTCTCAAGCCTGGGAACAGGAAGATCTTGAACAAATCAATAAACCTGTGGTTTTTTCCCCCCTAGAACAGGGTTAAGCAGCCTGGACTGTTTTGATGCACACTGGACTGCATGGTGGGATCCTTTCCTTTGTTTACTTCAAGTAAATGTCCTTGCATTCCCTTCACTGCCTAGCATTCAGCTGAAGCTTATTTCAAGCAGCCTCACTGTTGGGTTACTTAGACATGGATAACAGTAAGTTCACCTGAAAGACAAAAGGAAAGCCTACATTAGAGGAAATAAGTTTCAGAACAGATGTGTTATATTTTAACCTTCAAACAGGATTCCTAGGAAACACATTAGTCCAGACAAGATACCTACAAAACAACTGGCCAGAATTTCCAGTCAGATGCCTCCTCACAGGCTTTTTAAAATGCAGCTGTTGACTATGCTGACTACTCATCTCAGCATGTGTTGTCAAGAAATTAAAAAAAAAAGGCACAAATTTTAACATTCATTTCAGACATCTGAAACACATTTGGGATCCTACATAGTACTTGTTTCCCACAGATGAAAATATGGATTCCCATACAATTCAATCTGTAGGATAAGTGATCCTAAGGTTTAACAGACTAAAAATTAGACAAAGCCATTTCCTCTAGGATAATGCCACATCCTTCTGGTGCATCACTCACTCTGTGCTCCAGGAAAATTATCACATTTCTGTGGCCACATTCACTGGAGGAAACATCCTCTAATCCACAAGTTTACCTGTTTAAATATTGGTATCCTGTGATAATCAAGATTCTATCCACATTCCCTAGACCACTAAGGTCAGTGACATTTTAAAAAACCTACTTGGTTTCTGCCAGAGAATCCTAATACAGAGAATTCTTAAACCAAATATCTCTGAAGCTAAAGACTTTAACTACCATGTGGGGTTACACTTGTATAAACTTTTGCACACTTTCCCAGTGCAATTCATTTGAAATGCACTCTAGTAATTCTTTCTCATGCTTTTCTGAATGCAGAAGTTGCTGCTTTTTGTATTTTTCAAAAGCAAGACTGCCTTCAAATGCACAGGTTTTAAGGCGTATTCACTGGCTTTGCTATCTCTTGAAAAAGACAATGCCCAGAAATGGCAAAACTCCTCTGCAATGTTGTACAACTCAATCCCCAGAAACATCAATCACCACTCTGGTTTAAGAAAATCTATTAGATATTCATTAAAAAAAAAAAAACAAACAAAACCTCCTTCTAGCAGAGAATCTAAAGTTCAGAAAAAGTTCAATCATCTAGGATTAAGGGGGATAATAAATAAATAAAGATCCTGAACTGAAAATACTCAAAATGAAAAAAATCAATGTTTAAAAAAGCCAGTCACATGAAAAAGCAACTGATAAAACAGGGAGCTTCAATATATACCTGTTCCATTGAAGGACAAGCTATGATTTGGAGATCTTCATTACTAAATTCTTCCTTTAACAAAGCATGGAGTTTTTGAAACATTTGCTGAATGTTATTCTTTTAAAGGAAAGAAGAAAAAACTCAGTATTAAAAAACACAACACCCATCTCAAACATGAACCAGAATAAACACAATGTACACAGAATAGCAACTGAAGTGAACAGGCAGGGAGAAGTGGCTGAGCTTTATGAACTTTTCTTCTAAAACAAGCTGGTTTGGGAAACAGCTACAAGAATCAACATTGGCTGTGAGGTAAAAGCTTCAGCTAAGATGTGCTAAACTTGAAAGACTTAACCTGGAAGCTTAAAACTCAAGCTTGGTTCTTCTGGTAGTTTACAACAGGTTTTTCATCGAATCTGTCATCCTCTCTGCCTCTGGTACTTCTGCTCATGCATAACTGACCAATCTGAACTCATTTTGGCTGGGACAGAGTTAATTTTCTTTATGGTAGCTCACAGGGTGCCAAGTGGAAAGTGTGCAGAATAAACAGCACCCATTACTTCCCTGTAGTGTATGTGTGTCGTGTAGGCCAAGCACAACAGAGAGCAGGATAGCTGTTTGAGTTTTGTTTTCTTGAAGCTAAAGATACCATTGTGAAACCCCTACAGAAAAACATGCCAGCAATACTCACCCTGACTGGCTTAAACAAAATTAATTCTGTATCTTTATTGGACAAGTATAACGACATGCTTCGTAAAGTTGATGGCAGCTTTGTTTTTATTGTCTTGTAAGTGGAAGAGACCAGGTCGTTGATCTTTGCTGAAAGTAAAAGAAAATATGCTTAATAGGCTAAAATGCAGTTCTGCTAGCTGAAACCTACACTCCAAAAAATCACCTCCACTTTACTGGGGCTGATCATTACCACAGGTTTGAGTGAAAAGGAGAGAGGGGGCAGCTGGGATGTGCAATATCAAACCCATCACGTGACCACAGCATGCCAGACACTGCAGAAAATGCATCCAGCCCATTTCTGCAAGCTCCACAGAACATCCTCGTCCACATCCTCCTGAGGTTTCTGAAGTCACAGCCTTCCAACAGTACAAAACTCTACACAGGCTTCTCCCCTAGAAAACTTACCTGTAAAAGAAACTCCTGGGAAATAAACAGTGTTGGTAAAGAGAACAGAATATCACAAATTCTCCTCACTGACCACAGGTCACATTTGTGAGAAGAAAGGCTGCACAAACATCTGGATTTTGACTCAACCAGACAGGAATCCTCTCTGAGACAAGACTTTCTTTCTTTATTGCTAGGAATTTTGATGATTTTACAAGATCGTTGCTAACGGCCAGGGGAAAAGCACATTTTGTAGTTTTAAAGTACAGAAGTTAATACACTATGTGTTTTTTTCCCCCTTCTCAATTTCTGCTGTATCTAAATTTTCTGCCTAATCCTGCTTCCCAGACAAATGACTCCAAGAAACAGCAGAAGCTCTGCTTAGGTCTGCCTCTACACACATAATTATCTCCAAACAAACATTAAAAATACTCCTGGAGAAGCAGGAGATGTTAAGTAGAAGGTCAAGTTAGCCTCTGTAGCGTCTGACCCATTGAGCAGCACTGAATTATGTATGAATACGGCTGGCTTTGCATCTTAAGAACATGACGCAACAGAATGTTCCAATGCATGAATTGGAATAATCAGATTTTTTCACCCAGAAGCACAACTTTGTAAAGTGAAGAGCAAAACAACCTAGGAACATCTAAATCCGCTCTAAATGTTCCTATGAAGTATTCACATTTGAATTCTCAAGAAGAGGAAAACAAAGCCAGATTCCATTTTTGTATAGTGACAGGAAAACTGAAAAGAGAGTAGGTACCAAACATACAAGGCGGATTCATTCTTTCACACAAAAGCAAAAGCTTTACCATAACATAATCAAGTAATTTTCAAGCACATTTCGTATGCAGTTGCAGAAATGCTGTTTATATGCAAGAACAGTCACAGCTTGAGAAATACTCAAGGCATTCATCTACTGCGCCAATTAAATACATATTCTTAAGTTTGTCAGGTCTTGATTTAGAGGTGGCTGAAGACATCTAAACTACCACACAGGTTAAAATGGAAGCCAGGATTTTCAAGAAAAATGTAAAGAGTTCAATTTTTCAAAATCAGTCACAATCGCACAGTCCAAGTTATTCCTGCCACCTTTTCAGATTCCTAATAGTTGCATGAATATAAAAAAAGGCAAATACCTGGTTGTGCCCAAGGCTGCTGTGCTAGACTGTAACTGGGACCTCCTTGAGTGGCCATTGTTTTTAAAGCAGCTACCTAAGAAAAGTAAAATCAATAAAATTATGTTTCTTTCAGTTGAATTCACAACAAAGTGACCAAGTAAAAATTGCACAAGTCTCTCAGATAGCACAGTGTACAGAATCTCCCCTGCTCTTTCTCTTCTATGGCCTGACTTTATAACACACAAGGGAAGCAGCATGACAGAAATGCAATTCAAAATTACAACTGCGATCAATTCTTGAAAGTAAAATTCAAAATGGGATTAAATTTACAAAGACGGTTAGGCACCAAAGGATACAAAACCTCAAAAGCGATTTATACTTAAGCAGCTTAGTCAGACTCCCCAGATTCCCAATGAATCACTGGGATCACTCAGTCAATCTATCAATCTCAACAGTTACTCATCTATATTTTAGGCATGCCACTGACCCCTACCCCAGCATGACAGGCATCAGTAAATTTAATATTGTAATCTTTTAAGTTCTCAAAAATCAGCAGCTGGGATATCTGCTGTCCATACAATGCTGTAGCCCCAGTTTCTGAGAGGTCATTTCACTTATTCTCAGCACATACAGATCCACATCACTCTTCCTTTTTCAGAATAGCTCCTGCTGCGTGGTTGTTCTCAAGATACCTAGAAATCCTGAGCTCTAGAGCAGGTCCTAGAAAGAAATGTATTGCAAAAAGACATCTTTTTTGTTTCTATTCCCTAGGATGCCTAATCCTTCTGACCAACTTTTACTAGGGATTTTGGTCCCGAGCAGAACTTGTAAGAGAAGTCCTGCTCAGCAAACACCTCAATGATGTAAAATATGCTGAGAATAGAAAATTTTAACATACTTCACAGCCATACTCTAAGACCTCCCTCAAGAACACACGTGATCCAAGACTGTTTTTGAAGGCTTACAAATGCAGTCAAGGTAGGAATTTTCCTACAAAAAAGAAAAGCTCCTGCCAACCTTCACAAACCCATTTCAACTCAATGAAACACTGAAGCTCCTTGATCTAAGACCACAGGGTTGCTTTCAAAACCAAACTAAGTCATGTTCCTTTAACCCAATAATCTCAAAAATGCCTGGGAAATTGTTGTTGTAACTTAAAGGAAAGCACATCATCTTCAGCAAATCAGACAGAACTAGCAGCTTCTCCTATACCCAATTTAAATACCAATTCCCTTGTCCTACCAGTACTTCAGTTAGGGTAACAAATATACAACACATTTGTACCTTTGCCATGAACTCCTCCAGTTGTTCTATAAACTGTTTGGTTTGCTGCTGGATAAACTGCTCACAAGCAGATTTCAGATGACGATCTACATCTTTCTTAGAGTCGATATAATGTTCTCTGATTTCTGGAGTACCCTTGAACAGAGGACAACAATTCTCTTCTTATTATTTGCCAGAGATCACCATACACTTAAATGATCCATCTTTTCTTTATGCAATAAGACTCCATATTACCTCCAGTAGAAACTGTATCAAGGCGTTGTTGCTGTTTAGTCTAAAAAATCTTGAAACTGTCTTAGGATTCAGGATTTTAAATGCTGCATCTGCGAATCAGAAAGTCACTCATACTGTAAGTCAGTGAGATTCAGCTCCAGAGATCACAAACTCTAATCACTCATTTACACATAAAAAGTGGCCCAGCATGAATGATTACAACTGCAACATGAATGACTCCAGTACTGCCAGTAGTGGATGCACAAGTGCACATGCACAGAAGCACACGAAGCTTAATCCTCTACTTTTTAATTGTACCTAGGGCAAACCTGGATCTAACAGTTGCACAGTCTAAAGAGATAAATACATTACAAGAAACTAACAAGTTACTGATATTAACTGCAGTGCTATGAGCATGCAAACTGTGTGAGCTCTCCTCGTTACTGTATCTACAAGTGAAAGACTTCTACATAAACTACCTAGTTAAGCATTTACAAATAATATGCAGAATTTTCACATGTTGCCTGGTAAAACCAAGTACAGTTGCATGAAATAATTTAGAATTGGCACTTTCTTCCTCTGTGTTTAATTGTTTTAGTTAGAACTAAACAACAAAACATCAAGGTTGATAGACATTCATATTTATGTTCTCTACAGAAGTCCCAAGAAGAAAAAGCAACAATGTCTGCAATTAATACAAGATACTGAAAATACTCCTATAGTACTAACAGGACATTGTCAATATGAAATCTAGTCAGACTGGGAAAAAGAAAATTATCAGTAGTTTCTGTATAGCTTATTGCCCTACAGTCATTCATTTATCATCGTACACATCCATCTGCTTTTTCTTTTTTTCAAAAGCAATTCTATGCCCCTCTTGCTATATAAAACAATGGGAGAGAAACTAGACATAAGAGCCAAAGAAGTGCTGTACCGGGCATTAAATAAACAGACAATACCAAATACATAGGCATGTAGGTTGAGCACTGAACTAAGATTCTGCACTCCTACGCAGCTAAAGGAGACCAAAGAGAAAGATTATTTTTGTTATCTGCATTATTTCCCAGAAACTTCACCAATTCCAAAGACAGACCAAGATCTTGATTAGAAGCCTATGAGCTCGTCAGTGCAAGTTTCTCCTCCCACTGCCTATTTCAGTTACATGAACCTTAACATTACACTGCTTCAAAAAACATTGGGTCAAAGCATGATTTTTACATTAAGCATCCCTTTGCCTATAAATCCCAAATTAAATCTTAAATCCATGTGCAGAAAGTTTGTCTAGAACGCAGTAAAACTATTAGCCACGTTATTATTCTTCCAGAACTTATCCCAAATATAAAAGCCTTACTGGCCTGTGCTACACTACAGTAAGAATTTAGCACAACGTACATCTTTTCAACACCACTGCCATCACCCAACACAAAGAGTTTTCCATTACTTACCACTGCCACCTGCAAAGCACTGGCTGGCACAAAAATTTATTCCATTAAATGAAGATGGAAAACAAACTTGTGTGTCAGCCAGGACAAAACACCAAAAGGATATATTTGCCCTTTACCCTCCAGTCAACTAGAAACCACTCAACAGGTAGGAGGTTTCATTGATGTTCAAGTGCAACAAGTGAAATAGTTAGTGTAAGAATTGCTTGCTTCAGAGTTAAGAGAGCAGCATATTAGACAGCAGGAAAGAGAAGTTATTTCTTTAGCTTTCTCTTCTGGAATGGAAAAAGAGAAATTTGACATGCTTCCCATATTTTTCCCATTACCTTTCTAAGCTTGGAAAGTGCACGACACTTCGGTTTTGTACTGAGAGGTTTTTTCCTGCATTTTACAAAGGAACCGTAGTACAATTTCAAAACCCATGACCATGGCCACTACTTCTATTTTCACTTCCCACAACACATATGCTTGCTACATAATACCATTCAACAATACCGTTTTTTTAACTTCCAAAGTAAGAAAACCTTTCCAAAACAAAAACCTCACAGAAATGTCTAGGAAATGTTAATTTGTTCTAGACAAGTTGACTACGTATTGTTAAATTCACCTGCTAAACACCAGTAACAAAAGATATTCCTTTAATGGGTCAGAAGAGAGGAAATACATCTCTTTGCAATTGCAATGTAGGTTATTTAGCTGTTCTTAAAAAGGACTGGATAAATAAGTTAGGTCAGCACCAAAAAGCAGACAAATGCATTTCGTACAAAAATAAAGAATTTGTTAGCTATATCTTGAATTGCCTTGAGTAAGAGAATGGTTTATGGCTTTTTCCAGAGAAGCTAAGAACAAAGGAAGAGATTAGAAAAAGCATACAGGTCATTGCAAGTGAACATAAAATAAACCCAGAACTTTTGCTGGCACATTAAGGGAGGACAATCCCATCCCCTTCTGTAGCCAGCAACTGTTTAGTACCTCTAGTTTTCTTAAGGTCCAGGGAAATTTCCTTAATGGTGAAATCAGTGTGGAAAGGAGCAATTTGTTCACGAAGAATCAAAAGGTGTTTTATTAGGAAAAGCTGTCCATCAACCTGGGTCTACAGCACAAAAGAAAGAACATGCATTACATATAAAAAGTCCCCAAACAATTAGATGAAGAGCGAAGTTTCAACATTTCCACATTTATTAGTCAACAAGTTCTTTCCATTAGTTTGTAGTGCCATTAACCACACTCTGGGACCAACAAATCCCACTTCTGTACTATTCCTAATACACTGTACTACAGGAGCAGACTTTATTCACATTTCTTAGAAGAATTAGATTATACAGCCATACTACTAAATGTCTCTATTAAGTACAGGTATCCCCTATTTGAAAGATACAAACTTATTCTTTTTAAGAGCCAGGAATTATTTTGTGTGATTCATATAATTTGTAGTTGAAAAACATGAGGTTCTAAATTGTTTTAATCATCATGATGACTAAAAAAAAGCCAAACAGTTAATGTTCCTATAATAACCTTGATTAACTGTGCTATTCTGCAAAGGTCTTACAAGGCATTTTTCTCATGTCATTAAACACAAAGCTTAGTTAATTTCTAAACAGTACAGCAAAAATAGAAAGAATAAAACAAGGCCAAGTTCACACCACCCAGAGGATGTTTTGCACTGCTTGTTATTTTAGCTACATTCTTTATACTGCATGCTGGTTTTAATCTTTGAAGTTCATGGCTCATTATGGTAAAAGGAGGAGGACTCAAGAATTCAAATTTGCTTTTGCAAGCTGGAAGAGTTTTAACAAATAAAAATATCATCAAAAGTAAGTGGTGAAAGGGCTTCTTGAGTTATTTCATTTTACCAGGTTTTTTAATTCTTATATGCACAATTTCATCAGAAAATGTTAAATTAACATGCATTAAGAACAATGTAGTACAGATCTTAGTTCTAGGCCAGCCTATCTAGGTTTCACAGCAGGACAAGTTTCATTCTCCACAATACTTTTAATTCAATGATGGACACAGTGTTGGAATGGATATTTAAGTGCAGAATTCTGAATTAATTATACAGGAAATAGTTATCTGTTTAAGCTAAAAAGGAAATGTAGTTTGAATTTCTTTTTAATGATACTACCTTTAACAGGTATTTTTCAAAGGACACTCAAAAGAAGTACCTCAAAACAGCTCTTCATTTCTAAACACAGCTAAAACTTCTCATTACTAAGTATTTACTGCTTTAAAAAATCCAACAAATGTAGCCTATTAAGACCTTTTTTTTTTAATTCACTTCCTGGATGTTAGGAATTAGCAAATTTCTATAGCATTTGTATTAAAGGAACTGTGACAGGAAAAAAGGTTTACTCCAACTATTTAAACTTATATACTTAACATGACTTGATGAATCTGCATTGAATTCTGAGCAACACATCAAATCAGACCTTTTGATAAAACAGTTCTGAGCTGAGAATACTTAAAAAATCTTCCCAGTGAATTTAATGGTTAGAAAGACTTTTGAAAATGCAAACAAACAACGGAGGCAGAGAAAAAGAGAAAATAGTAACAGGCAGTGAAAATAAATATAGGAAACAGAGTCCTCTAGCAGAAACTTTTCCTTAGACATCACTTCATTGAATTCCCACGAGTTAGAGCAGCCTGTAAACACAATTACTACAATCTGTATTTCCCTTTTCAGAAAGGCTAGCATGTGAATCATTATCTTTGCTTTGCAATACATTAACTGTAACTAAGAACTGGCAAATCCGTCAGGCCTCTGGGGGCAGAGCAACATGCTTTGACTAAGATTTCAATAGAATTCTGAACAACTGCTTCATGACTTTAGATATACATGGAGGGGAGGGAGCTTGGAAAACATACCACAGATTCTGACCTTGTTTTTGCTGATGGAATCGGCAGCTCCCAGCAGTGACTGAATGCAGGCAGATAAGGCCTCTTGCGATAATCCCTGAAACACTGCCCTCTGGGGGGAAGAGGAAATCAGGCCAACAAAAAAAGCTGTTAGCAAAGTTCAGGCAGAATTTTAAGAGTTACAGTTTGTGAACGATGGGCTTATCAATCTATAAACCTCTAGACCAACAAGCTGCAAACATGTTGTCTAAATGCAGCAAGACAGGATGGCGTGATACAAAAGCTTGCTACAAGCACTCAGCCTGGATACAGGTGCACTCTCGAGCATGTCCTGCTCACCCTCCAGCTCTGAATTGTCACCTGGGTAGTGACACAGTCAGTGACACCTCACGCACTCAGAGCCAACAGCACGAATGATGTTTGCTGGGTGAACTGACCAGACATTTTGTGTGCCAGAGTAACCACCTGTGCTGTGCGTGCAAGTTACACCTGCAACAGACGTGAGATCCTTCGAGTGAGCTTAACCTCAAGCAAACTCAAATTACCTCACATTTGTGACAGGTGAGTAAACAAACATGACAGCTGCCATGGCCCGGGTGACACCGAGTAACTCACTAAGCTGCAGTAACTACATCCTACGGCTGAGCCTGCCATAGGAACACAGCTCACCTCCACCAGCAGCCCTGACTGCCCCAAGACTTGCTAGTGACACTTCATTCATACCTTCTCCTATCTACAGGGTGCAGGCAAGGGGTACCAGTTCTGCTAAAGTTGCCCAGGGGAAAAATAAATTCATCTCTGTGCAGACACACTATAAATGAGCTTTGCAAACAACGCAAAAACAACCTCATCTCCAAAGGCCTGGCTGAACACAAGGGCAAATACTCATCTATCTTTAATGAGATTAATATTTTAAGCAGTAAAGCATTCATACTTTCCAGCTTCTTTTTAAGCAACAGCATCTTAGTAGCAGTTTCATATAACACCCATCAAAGATATTTTGAAATGCACTGTATGTATCTAATAAAGATACAACACATGCAGAAAACAAAAAACACTTGGATTATTTTCCTCAGAGACTTATCAGCCTTTTATGCTATTAGACGAGAGACAATAAAACATTCTAATGGGCAAGTCTCAAAATATGTGTTAAGTAAACACAGCTTTTGTTTTTGTTAGACACAAAGATTTCTACTAGCTTAAACTTTGGAAATGTCTCCTACATTTTGGAACTTGGAAAGATGTGCCACAATAAAATTTTCAGAACATTTCCAAAAGAAGTAGTAGGGTAACCACTTTTAAGAGCAGAAACATCACCTTGCCTGATGTCCTGCAAAGCACAAAGAATAAAACATATTCACCCAGTAATTTCAGCAATAAAATCATTATCTACAAGTGACCCAGAACTTTCTATTCTTTCTTGTCCTATTCAATCCTCAACCTTGGTGCAACCAGTATCTTTAACGTCAGACACTGAATTATTTCTGTCATAGCAAAAGCAATAGATGTACAAATCAGTAGCATTTTTCTAATTCTACAAATACAAAATTGTCTTGGAAACGATGACCTAAATTTTTCAGTTCTCCTGTTTTACATAAAGATAGCAATAAGACTAAGAGATGAGGCCACTAACTGTCCATTCCTAATTCATATTAAAATATTTAGACATGATGCCATACACACTTTATAACTTCACTTAAAAAATAGGTAAGAAATTTTTGCATACGTCTATACATCTGTACAGTTTGGAGAGACACACTAGAGTCCTTCTGACAGTAGGATACCACATTCCATGCAGATCTGCTGGTGAAATTGTGGTCTGGTGCCTGGGATTAAGGGATTCGGCTGAACCTGTTTGAAAGCAAAATAATCACATGAAAAACTTGCTCATCTGTCCTTTCAACCAAAGGTGACTGTAATATCAACTGCGTTTTATACTGACTACACAGTAATAAGACATTTTATTTTACCCAAACAGGTTAATTTTTTTTCCTTCTGAGCAGGTCACTACTAGATTTCTGATGTGAATAGAGTACATGGCTGTAAAAGACATGAATTTCCTTTCAGGGGTAGCACAGCTCGACTCTTTTTAACAAGTTACTTTTACAGGCATGTCTCCAATGACACACCTCCCACTCAGCTGAACAACTGAAATGGTCAAACAATTACTGAAAAAAATTGCATAGGAGAAAAAAGGGAAAAAAATTGCTAGAGATCATAGAATTACAGGAAATGTTCAGGGAAAAAGGTAAAAGAACATCCTATTAATTTTACTTCATGTCTTCCTTTCTGCTGGGGATAATCCTGTATAGATTAAACAGTTGCAGAAAATACAGAGTTTAAACATCATGTTAATAACTGTAAAAATAATGGCAAAACCAATTTTTTCATGAGGTTGTTGCAAACACAAAAAGTGTTCCCCCCGAGTAACTTTTGTAATAATCTCTGACAAAGATGCTGCTTGTAAAAACCACGCTGTATCATTCTGAACAATGGCAATATAAAAGGAGAAATCCTTCAGGGATCCTGGACAATAATTAAAAAATTTTAACATTCAAACAACTGGCATCA
>JAWWMO010000001.1:55425911-55472150 GCA_035047845.1 Dendrocincla fuliginosa
TTTTACCCAAACAGGTTAATTTTTTTTCCTTCTGAGCAGGTCACTACTAGATTTCTGATGTGAATAGAGTACATGGCATGCTGTACCATTCTGAACAAGGGCAATATAAAAGGAGAAATCCTTCAGGGATCCTGGACAATAATTAAAAAATTTTAACATTCAAACAACTGGCATCAAAACAGCCACAGTTCACCGAATTTGATTCCAGTTAACTGTAATTTACACACACGTGGGTTACATAGCACAGCTAACAGTAAGAAGCATCCTCAAGCACACATCTGGATGGCAGGGCTACTTTGCCATGGAGAATACAAAAGCTCAGTTTTACACAAAGTACAGTAGATACTGTTGGCAGCAAAAGTAGTTGCTTCACATAATGAATTGCACTGGAAGCAAAAAGAAATGCCAACAAGAGAACAAGATTAAGCTGTTTCTCATAAAAAATACAAAGCTAAGAACTTTGAGGCAAAGTTCACCTGTCAAAATCTCTTAAGAAGTTCTCTAGGAAAAAATCCTTTAAGATACGCACAAGTTTCTCAGAGATGGTGCAAGTTAATGCTCACTCCCCATGAGCTTTATGCATTAGTTTGACAACGTGAGATGTATTCCCTACCAGATTTAACTAAGCTGCAAGACTCGGGATCTTCTAACCGGACATCTGAAAATGAAGCTTCAGATGGCAGCTTCTTCTGTTCCTCTTTTAAACTCTGTGCAATTTGCTGCAAAGAAAGATACACAATAACATAATATTTTTTTCTCCTCAATTCGAGCAACATTACACTGCTTTGGTAACAAGAGAGAAAGGCCTAATAAACTGCAAAAGGAATCAGCTACACTCAGCTTCCAGTGTTTCAAAGACACAAAGAAGAAACAGATATTTCCAAAACAGTAGCAGAAACCCTGCAATTATAAAGTAAGATTCACAAATACTACACAGATCCGTGTAAAGGACTGTTCCTTCCCTTTTGCCTGTTTTTACTGATCTTTAAATAACAATAACCTATGAAGCTACCTAGAAAGAGAAGCTCAAAATAGGGGAGCCCAACTGAACACTCACTTGGATTTTACACAGATAATTTTTATAATGGCTTTATTCCCATAAATGATATGTGCAGATGACCTGAAAGTACTCTCTAGTTTATTCCCTGCAGGAGTTCAACCAAAAGCTTTCCTCTAACATTACTCAACATTTCCACGTTTCAACCTTTTTCACCACTTGCTCTGCCTCAAAGCTAGAAAAGGCAGCAAGAATGGGCAAAGAACTGCATTAATATTTGAGCAGAACAGCCCAAGAAATATTTCTGTCCTGTGCTTTTAACATTTTAATAATTCATTTACTAAGACAGAAGGTCTCTCTAAATAGCAAGGTTTTGAGGTTTAAAAGCAATCAAGTAGCAAAATGAATCTCAAATCAGGCAAAAACTGGAGTCTTATGAGGACAATATGAAGATCAGCATAATTTCTCAATTTGGAATGAACTTTCTTCTTCCAAACTGAAGGGCCATAGGACCCTTGTTAGAAAATAAGGCCTCATATAGACCAAGCAGCTGCATTACTTGCTTAGAAAAGTTATAGCTACCACTAAAAAGCTCTTAAAATATTTTTTTAATCCAGTTCTATACACACAATTTTAAAAACACAATAAATAACACAAGCCTGCAAACCAACCAACCAAAGCTGCACTAACAGTTATACTGGTAAATCTTCTAATCACTAGCTGTTCTGAATGGAAGAATCCCATTTACTGGCATTTTGTGTGGTGGACTTCTCAATTACTGTTTTTGCTTTGTCTTCAAAAATGTATTAGTCCTTAAAACTTTCAGTACAAAAGAGCATGTATTCAACAAACTCACTAGCTTCAGGGTTTGTAAACACTTTCCTAAAACCCTCTGAATGTCCCTTATAATCTCCATAGCATAAACTGCAACATAATAAAAGCTTTACTCATGTATAAAGACAATATCACAGCAATGTAAGTTCACTGCTAAGAAGTTTCTCAGTATTTTGTCTGTTTGCTCAAGAATTGAGCACAGTAAGGTACAGTTACACAATGTCAATTTTTTTCAGCCCACAGCAAAATATATACACGTATAGCTGTAAACCTTCTGTGTTTTATGTAAGTAATGCTCTGATTCTGAAGTCCAACAACAACTTCTCTACCAAATGGTCAGCTGAAAATAAGCCCTACAATTTTCTAAGCACCACCAGCTACTCTGGTAGCTAGACAGAAAGCAGAATAGAGCAAAAAAATCTGGATTTTGCCAGTCCACACTGTAATTGCCATTCTCAGTCAACTCAATCCTTTGACAGCTTGGGCCTCTCATTATAAAGTGTAGGGCAACAGTTACTTAAGAGGGGAATCTTCACTATGCTTTACTGCTTCCATGCAATGCTATCCTTCAGCTGCATATCAAATGCAGTTTGTTCTAGCCAAAAACTAATTTCAAGTTTCTCATTGGCCACTTTTTCATTTCCGTGAGTAGTTTCATTCCAAAATCTTTCATCAATATAGTATTAACCTTTTAAACTAAGTAGAATTAGTTTGATCCATTTCAACAGAAACATTGACTCAAAGGGCTGGGAATGATCACAAAAAAGGCTAATACTGATAAGAACCTGAAAAAGGCTACTGGAAATTGTTGCTGACATGTTAAATTATCTCAAGTTGCAAGCAAGTCTCCCCTCACACTGACTGAGCAAGTGCACACATATACCTACTAAACACTGGTTGACCAGTACTTCTGAAAATAAACTTGCAGCTGTGACTGTCTAAAGCTACTCTTCAACTGCAATTCAACTAGAAAATACACTGCATAATACCTATTACTTATGAATGTAAATAAAAAATGTAGGGTCTTAATTTAATCAGCAGGTGCCAATTTGACAATGCTAGTAATATCAAATACACCTAAGAACTGGAAACCCCTGGCTGCAAAGCACTGTACTGCAGAATTGTATATGCTGCATATAAAATCATCAAGGACAATAAAAAAGCTGATACCTCCATCATTTCCAACTTGTCAGGATACGCGAGATCGCCCGGAGCAGGCTTGTAGCCTGTGATATCAGTCTGAATGTAAATATGTGTCCTATAGACAAGACGCTCTTGTACATCTTCTAACATCTGCTTGACACCAGCTGCAAATGCACCCAGTTGTTCAGCTGACAAAGGTAAAAGAAGCACAAATTTGTTAATTACAAAACAAGCTTATAGAAACAAAAGTTTCAAGTATCACATATAGAACTGACAAAAACCAGCTTGCTGCATATGAAGTCAGACTATTTTTGGAATAGTGGCGGGGAGACAAATTGGTGACAAACAAGGAATTACCAAACTCCATGCTGCAGTTGCTTCAGCTCCCCAAATTTTCATTAGACTGTGAAAATTCAGCCTCACTCTGATTCTACCAGAGGCCTTGTCAGAATTAAGCATTCTAATTATTGGAGGCATGGGTATATTAAGTGGCATTTCCGTGGGAACAACAAGCAAGGTGGCTTTGGTTCTATCACAGCCAATGCTTGTGGTGTGACTGCTGGGACTTGATAACATCTACCCACCAGAACAGATGATCCAAAGCAGCTCACATCCAACTTAAGAATTCCTCGATCAGCCCAAACTTAAGTAGTAGGAAGGCAGTTCTTAAGATTAGCCAAAAGATTATGTCAGTAAGTTTTTCCTCATTCCCAAGAGTGTTACAGTTGTACTTCCAGGAAAGCGAGCAGTTCTTCACAATTATTGGCACAGCTTCAGCAACAAAGAGCTACACTCTGTGATATACTAGTATACTGTTTATTGTCAGGTGCAAGTTTAAGACTGTGAAAGGATGCCATTATGCACTGGTCATATTAAGGAAATGAGATACTGGCTCGTCACTCCTATGAGACTCTGAGCTCCAAACACACTATTCCAAAATCTACACCAGCTGCTTAACATTTCTGCTGAAGCTGCAATTTCTAGTCTGGGAAACAGACTCCTTGGTTACAGATAATTAAAAAAAATTCAGTCTGCATTCTTTTGTTTTATCATCATTATGCAGAAAGCTCCACATGGATCATGCACTAGCAGGGCCAAGTGAAACAATTTATTCATTTGAAAAGTTCATTTAAATCAATCTTGGTGCATGTGTATGTACCATGCACTTGTATAACCAAGAGAAAACAGGACTAATATCAGTATATTAATTTAAATGAAGCTCTACACAAACTCCGAGATACAGCCCTTTACTATAAATGAAAAAACATAATTCATTTTACATAAACATGTCAAAACTGAGGTAAGGTTAAGATCCACTAAAAATAAGAAAACATCCAGGAATTTTTTTGCCTTTGTAACTAAGTAAGTTTATCAGTTAAGAAGACTTAAAAACAATCAGCTTCCATCTGTAAGTTACCATTGTTCTGTACATGATCTTCAAGCATCTCATTTTTGAGAATCCCGCAGAGTTCAGAAAGCGTCTCTAAATGAATGACATGGATGATCATTGGCCTCAGGACATCATACAATGAAAGACACAACTTCTCCAAGAGTTCACTATGAAGCAGAAATAAAACAAAACAAAATACTTTCAGGATACCACAATACTAAACCAAAATTTTATCACAAGCATGGATTATTTTGTGGTGAAGATTTTTGAAAGTAGGGTAAAAAAACAATGCAACACAGTGCCATAGAAAACTTGACAAAAGGACTGCTCAAAAAAAGAACACATTATTTCCTACAAAGTCTTAAAAGATGTAGGATACCAACTGCTTAAAAATGGTGATACAGTTTTTAATTCGTTTTAAAATAAAACTAAAACCAACCCAAATAAACAAAAAACCCACACACACCAACGAGCAACTCAACATGTCAAAAAGGAAAGATACTGCATGCTGGTTTACTTGTCTTCTGTGTAATGAAATGCTCCTGTTGAGCTCAGATTCATATCCCCAAGTTCCCCTTGAGAAAAGGTTCACCTGACTCCAAGTACTCCAGTTTATTAGAACCAGGAGCACATGAGAAAGGATGCAGGAGGAGAGCTTGGTGACATTTTCTGTAACAACGACCCACATGGCAGAGCACACTTTCAACCTAACTGAAGTTACAGTATCAATGCAATATGAAACACCAGAAATCCCACTGCAATTTATTTTTTTCTCTCATGTCCAAAGTGATGCATATCTTGGTTAAGACACCTGTAGCACTCCTCTAGACATTTTTGTTATTCTCAATGTGCCTTTCACTCATCACAGATTAGACAACAATGCTATTGCAAGTAGCTGGAAATTCAAATAAATCTCCAGTTAGACTTGGAAATATAAACATCAAGAGTATTTAAATATTTACAGTGTGATAAAGATGCTGAGTTTACTGCAATATTTTTTTTCTAATTCACAAAGAATGCCTGTCAGTAAGGCAAGGGCACTTCATTTCCTCTCAGAGAGGGAACAAAAAGGCTCACAAAAGAATACTCAGAGAAGAAACATTTTCCATGTCTCCTCCTTTGTATCCTATAGTATTACAAACAACTTGGTAAAACAGTAACTCTCCATGATAAAAGCAGAAAAAAAGGAGAAAGTTTCACCAAACTTAATATTAAATACAACACTCAACCTCAGATCTGTAGTCTTGATTGGATTTTGGTAAACTCTTTTAGCTGCACACAGACACTTGGCTGTTATGTCTTCATAACCTCAGCACCTCAGGACTCCAGAAAAAAACCAAAGAGGCTATTTATTATGCTACGAGGAACCTAATAAAGTAGTTTACTACTTGAAATGTTTTTCTTAAAGTATTTTATTTAGACACAGGCAAAAAAAGGGAAGCAAGTTCTTGGGAAATAAGGTAACTACACTTCACCAAGATGCAAAAATAATCAGAAGTCTATTCACATTTTTGGTGTGAATAGCGCTAGTGATGAAATTTCTGTCTGAACAACATTTTACACTGATTTTAATTAGGGATATTTACTCCATGATTTGGACTGAGAGCCAAACTCTTAAGACAATTTAGTCAGGTCACCTCAAATTCTGAGCATGTCCCACATGAGACCAATTTGTCAGAAAGACTAGTACTACTCTGGCGTCATGGCTTATATCTAGTGAGGCTTTATGCATTTTGGTTTTCCTTTACCTTTAGAGGGTGGGGAGGGTAGTGGGCAGTACTTTTTCCAGGTTACACACTGAAGCTGCACTCAATTTAAGACACTACTATACTCAAAACTAATGTCTCAGTTATATGAATAGAAATATATTATTTATGAACTTCATAGCAGGGGGACATGACCTACACAAATTTCAAAATTAAATATAATTATTGCTCTAATATTGCAAGTCTGTTGTAAAAAACATGCAATACTTTTATAATGCAATTATTATGTGTAGCAACAACCTGTCCCTCTTCCACAACTAGGCAGAGCAGATACAGATGCTGCTCTTGTCAGCCATTCATTACCCTGCCTTCAATTCATCCCACATACAGGCAACATGCAAATACTCCTTGACAGTAAGGACAGCTCACTAACTAAATCCCTGATGAAAAATAGCTGGAGTTCATCAACTTAATCTTACACGGAAGCAAATGAAAAGCACTTCTGCAACTGGTTGTGCAAATCATTGGCATAGAGGCTGTAAAAAACCAGCTCAGAGCTGTAAGCTGGAGCACTGTAAAGTTCTATAGCTATTTTCCAAGTAGCTGTGTCTTTATCTCTTTCAGACCATCTACAGAGCACTTGCACAGACTATTTATGGAGAATGCAAACTATTAGCTTTGCTTGAAGAAAAAGGAAATGAAAGAACATCAAATTCTGATATATAAAGTGATTAAGTTGGGGGTTTTTTTCTTGCTGGTTCTTTCTAAACCACTTCAACAGAGCCCTATCTGCCATATAATATTTGCTACTATATTACAGCATACTAAATACAACATGCAGTAAAACAAAACCAGCATGTACCACCTACTCCAGTTTTGGTGTTGGTTTTGTGAAGAACTCATTGTAAAGCTGGTGTTCATCCTGGCATACATGGACCATAAAGGCACAACCACTTCGTACCTGTATTCACAGAAATACAAACACTTGATTAAATTCTTTTCCTTGCATCAGTACTACAGGAGATATTACAGATATTATTACTATGTATCAATATATATATTGTGTTATTATTGTTATAGCTATGATTAAACTGAAGCTTTGTAAAATTCAAAACTAATGAGATGAACTCTAAAACTACAGACTGAAAAGCTGTTACTAGACAAACAAAAGCTCATTGTACAGCTTCTGCCCCTTTTTTGTTTCTGAAATTTCAGTACCAACATTTTATGCCTTTTTTTTATCCTTCCCCCTTTGTGAGGTTTGTAGCAGGGCTGAGTTTTGTACAGAAACAAAACATGTATTGCTTGAAAATATTAGTAAAATTTTAATTATTCAAAACCACAGACAACAGCAACAATTCTGCATGTAAATAACTGAATTAAATAAGTACATTTTATTTGGGGTACAGGGGGTTAAAGCATAACAAAAACCACACATGACTACTTTACCTACCAGAGCACAATGATCTCTGTTGTTCTGACTGGTTAATTCTGTAACAGTGCTAGCGATACTCGGACCAAGCAAAAGCTCCCTCTGGTCAAGGTAACATTGATGGATTTCATTGAGAACTTGTTGATACCTAGCCAAGAAATTAAAACAGCTGCATCCTGAAGATCACTTTCTGGTACACATAAAATGCATTCTAATACCCTCTTTTAAGTCTATATAATTTTGATTCTTAAAACTTTCTTTTAAACAAATAATGTGTTAAACAGTAAAGTAAATATTTTCAAAGCTTAAAATTGTTGAAGACAAATTATATAGACATACTCACTCTGGCATTTTTTCAGACCTTTGCTCTACTTGTTCAATTAGGGTCTACTCAAAAAAAAAAGAAAGGAAAAGTATTATTAGTATGTTATTTTTTTGTAATAATAGGAAAATAGCTTTCAGTATTTTTCCATGGACACAATATGCAATCTTTGGATATTCACACTTGGACAATATGCAATCCTTGCATTCACACTGATAAATTCAAACCCCATTTTCATAACTTCCTTTTTAAAAGTTAGTTACCAGCCTACTTACTCTGACTTTGGGAGCTGCTGCTCTGAATTTTACATAAAACAGTGTGAAGGCATTGTCAGAATTTGGCACAGCTGAAGGATCCTGAAAGAAGAGATGAGTAATTGGTTAAAAAGCAAAATACTATATTTGGCTTCTAATATATAAGGGCCAAGATAATCAGGCTCTAAAACTGGATCTTAGCTGTTTATGCTTATACTGCCAGTGGAACAGCTCTTTGCCACTTCCCACCAAGAAAGACATGCTGGTTTCAGAACTCAAAGTCAGATGGAAGAGCAAAACCCAAAATAAAAGTTTCAACCAACAGCCTCTACAGCAAAAGTAACATTTTCGGTACCAGCCAGTTCCAGGGCAGAGAGGCTAAATTTCAGCTTGTATTCAAGCTCCAACTGGAATATCAAGCCTTGAGGTACTTCCACTAACAAAGCAGAGCAGAGACCCAATTTAGCCGCTAAAGAAGAACCTTTCTCTCCCTTATCCCTACCGATGACATGGAGAAAAGCGAATGGCTGCCTTTTGAAACATGGTGGGGACAGGAAAATATTTCCACCTTTCCCCCCTCCTACTTCCATCCCTGTGAGCAACCTGATCACCCATCTACAAACAGACCAAAATCCCCAAACACTCACATGTGAGTTACACCAAAGAACATTCAGATCTCACCAGTCTCTTTCCAGTCCTGACAAGGCCTCTTGCATTATTGCAACAGGAAATCACAACACTTGATCACAACTATAAAACACTGTTTCAGTACTGCACTTTTAGCAGAAGCAGGCACTAGATGTTTCAGAAAAATATGCAGAATATCCACAAAACCTGCATGTACATGTGAAAAAGAGGTCATCTGACTCCTAAAAGAGGTATCTTTCCTAACTTAAAACTCCTGGGTGACAATTCCAATCCAGAAATCTGGTTACACACTTCCTTCTGTAGACAGGCTTATTATCAAAGATGTTTATTATGCTTACTATCACTCTGTTTAAATTCAGCTCAGTCATGGCAATCCACTGGCATCAAACAAGCTTTGATACCTTCTTTGTTTTTTTAATAAAATCTAGTTTTATACCAAACACAAAAAATGTCTAAGGCTACTTAGCCAAGATCTTGACTCCAGGAGTATTCTTTCACAAGTTTCCATGAACACTGACTAAAATCCCCTTCTTCTACGTCTGTCAGTTCTCAATTCTAGCATCTTTCAATTTCACTGGTTATCCCTCAGGACACCAAGTTTGCCTGTAATTGGACTGAGCACAAGGCACATGACAATTGTTCAGAGAAAGAATCAAAGTGGGTAGAAAGAGACATTCCCCACTCTTCTTTCCTCTACCAAAATATTGCAGCACAAGACTACCAACATTTTAATGAAACCAAAAAACCTCCCGACTCACCTTTATGCCTAAATCTCACTGGAGTGGATGGGGAAAAACACCTAACTCTTCCCTGGGACACTCTAGTAGCACTGTCAACATTTTGAAACAAGCCAAAAGATACTAGCAAAACGAGCAGGAACCTGTTACAGTTGTTCTCTGCAGCTACACAAACCACTGCAGAAAAACCGAAATATTTAGGTGACCAAGGGCACCCAAAAAAAATTAGTGCAATATAATACTGAAATGGTCATGGCACAAGCTCAGAGTTGTGCTTTAACAATTCTCATCTATAGCACCCAGCTCCTGTATACTTTCTCCAAGTATTCCCTGCAACCTCTCTCTGTCTCCAAAGCAATCCGTCTCCAAAACAGACCCCCAAAGTACCCCTATTTCTGTTGTGCACCCTCCCCATCTGGCAACAAAGACAGCAGCATGCACTGGAGCTGACTCAGAGCTACGGTGAACAAGGTGGCTCAGGGAAGCAAACTGTCTGGCCAGCTGGTTGGTGCTGCTCCTCCACAGCCGCTTATCCATCCCTGGCCTTCAATAAGGTCACCTACCTCAATTCACATACTTCACCTTCTTCAAATTCCACGATTTTTTAACTATTACTATTTTTTAATCTTTTGGATCCCTAGGTCTCTGTCATATCTGGCTGAAAATTGGGTAACCTACACAAACACCATAGCACTGACCGATTTTCACAAAAAATCGAGGTGCTGACACCTCTCACCCTTAAAAAAATAAAAAAAAGAGAAGAAAAAACTGTATAGTGTTACAATAGACATTTCAGTATAGCTCAAGTTACCACTTACTGATTCACCTTACCCTTTTCATTAACTGGGTTGTGAGGTTCTGTAGTGTATTCACAGTGTATGTCTTGATAAGGTGCATAGCTTTAGAAAGGCATTGTTTAAACTTGTTCAAATATACAGGATAGTCCTTAAAATTTGGCTGAAAGAAATAAAAAAATCAATTTTAGATAAAAACAATAAGAGTCAAAAATTTATCAAAATTTAAGACACTTATTAGCTAGAAATGCTAGCTCCTATCAACTAAAAGCAGTATTTTATAAAAAGTACGCAGGACAAGTATACTCAGTAAAAATTTCCCAAGTTTATGAACCACCTTATTTGACTTGTATATTTGACAAAGAGAACTTTCAACAGGAAAAAACACACAAAAATGGTATGCGCACATGGCTTTGAGGATTTAGCTGAAACCAATACAGAATTACTTACATGTGATGAAATATATGCAATACAATCATCAAGCTTAGCCAGCATGGGAATGAATCCTTCACTGTTCACAGACAGTGTAGGCGAATTCAATTTCTTTGGAAAACAAGACAAAGAGTCATTGTAAGGAACTCAAGTATTTTATTGTTGGCAACAAAGTTCAAAAGATCGGTACACTTTCATTTAGTAAGACTATTAACAGTGAAATAATACTTACAGTGTTTATGTTTTCCAGCTCATTAAAGTAAGAAAGTTTCTGCTGAATGTTTTCAGCCAGGTCAACAAGTTCTGACTAATAAAAAAATAATAAAAGAATATCAGCATCCTAGTGAGTAGCTTAAATACATATTTCTATGTATGTAAATATAAAATTATTCAGTCTTCCTTTCAACTCTCAGCACACACCACTGTTAAACAGTCCTAGATAACTTACAACTAATTAAGAACAAAAAATGCAGAATACAGCAGCACTCTTGTGCTCTCTCTTACCACAGAATGACACATTACTCTCAGTAGTGTATTTTAAAATAAATATTCTACAGGTTTGTCAGTATTCCACAGACACTACTGCATACAAACAGCAAAACTGACATCAGTACTACAGAGAATTGTAGAAATTCTGCATTTCAGGACTGAAGTCTTAAAAAGTTCTCTCTTATCCACTTTTACTAAAAAAAAAACCCACATTCATTTTATCACTGTTGGAGCAGTTTATGAGGAGAAAGAAAGTATCTGGGAGATAAGCTTGCAACTTTAAAAGATCTTTCTTCCTGTAATAAGCAGCTCAAAATACTTCTGTAAGTGATGTGAATTATTAATCTCAATACAGTTTGCACTTTTCAGGCATCAGTTAAAAAACCTGCCCTCAGCTAGCTATCTTTCTTGATTAAAGCACATATTGACACTTTCTGAACATTTTACAGCATAGTCTGACACACTAGCTACAGGGCCAAAAAAAGGTCCAAAGCAAATGGAGGGCCTGTAACCACAGCTCACAAGTTTTCTCAACCCCAAAAAAAGAAACTTTAATTTAAGATTTCTTTTTAGTTCCCAGTAATCCTCTCATCAAAGATTACCTGCTCTTTCAAAAGCTGTTCACAGGCCTCATGCAGTGTTCCTGTCTTTGTGGACACAAAAAGATACTGTTTTTGCAGTGACTCCAGGTGCTGAAGGGCACTATTCACATCATTCAAGATAGCATCACACTGCTCCTGAAAGCCAGACAAGTAATCCCTCATCTGTCTAGAAAAAGAGAATCAACAGTTAACAGAAGTAAAATTTCCCCTTCTGCATTTGTGAATCCAGCTGCCTGCAGGGACACTGCCATCACCCTTCCCTCTCTAGGAATAAAAGATCACTTGCACGAAGCAAGAGTGCACAGTTAGCAGATGTTTCATGAACTGCAGAAATAACAGAGCTAAAGGGTTTGGAATAACCACTGCAGTAACTTCATTCCCCTGACATTTCTCACAGCAAGCCTACCTAGAAAACAGCAGCTTGTACCACAACAACATGAACACTAAGTGGACAGCACAAACACAGAGACTACTGCAAGCTACTCCTAGCAGCCAAATTCTACCTGCCTTGCTTCCAGCAGGGGTGTTAACTCGGGTCTCTTCCTCTATACAATTTTCAGCTTCCATTTAGAAATTACTTTTTCTCTCCTAAAGTAGCTGATATTATCTAGAGGATTCAAAACTTACCGTGAGGACTGAAAGAGGCTTAGATGAAACAGATCTGGTGCCTAATGTCACCAAGTTTGTCTAAGGCTCAATGCAGATCTAAATTCTAAATGATCACTAGATATCATGTCAAGCATTCAGCTTAACTAAAGCATCATTTAAAATGAATTGCTCTTGGATGTCAGCTAAAAATTTTGAGCTCTGCTTTACGACACGCAAAGCAGCAAAGTGAAACAGTTCTCTCTAGTCACCTGTCCCTTCACTACATAACCCTTTACTGTAAAACAGGCAAAGAATTTACTTTCCTCCTGCCCCTCTGGCCTCCTGTAAACAGTTACATAATGACAATCCTACAAACCACTGTGCATTGGGGGCACACTTAAGCACCCATGTGCTCTGCTAAAACCACGTCAACTAACAAAGTGAAAGGCTGCTACTCTTTTTAGGTTCTTAATGATCTGATCATGGACTTACTATATGTGTAACCCTCTGCTTTTAAGAAAAGTCATGTGTCCTCAAATGACAGAACAAAAGAGGAAGAAACAGCAGACAAAAAGCAGCAAGTTTGTAAAGTCTCAAAACACAAGCCAGTTTCCATAAAAGCCATCAGCAGATTTAGCTGAGCCATTCAGCTGGCCTTCAGACTCTCAAGGAGTAAATATCTAAGTCAGTGAGTAGGAGTTCTTCTGAGCCTGATAGCAAAGTCACTTAGGCAAAAACAGATGAGAATGACAGGCCTACAAACTGGAGTTGAGCAAAGTGTCAAGGAATGCAGGGAATGCAGATACAGAATCACAGCCATAGTCACTGGTGAGCCAAATGGTGAGAGCAGAAATGACTACCAGACACATCTGCTTACACAGTCTCACCCTCAGAGGAGGCCATTCCAATGGCAGCAGCAGTTGAGAAAGAATGGGAAAGCTCTTAGACTGCCTTTGTCTACAGCCCTGTCTATAAGCCAAAACTAATTCCGTCTGTCTTAATATACCGGGCAGAAGGAAATCTGCATCCCCTTGAACTGCTCTGACACAAGGGCAATGGCCTTCAGGATGGGAATGAAGCACACTGCCTTGGAAAGCTTCAGCTGCTCCAACACATTCCCCCATTCCCCACCAGCTGAATCTGAATACATGCTAACATTAATGGACATGGTGAAGTCCTTCAATGTTTGAAGCGCTTAAAGTAAAAGGAACCGAGGAACAGCACATACCTATACTTGGCACCTTCATCTTGATCCATCTGAGTTTGCACCTGAGCAAACCACGAGAAGAACTAGAAGAGATTTTATGGTGTGAACAATATAGATATCACATGCAATCAATTTTTAAGAAAAAAATCAAATCTATGACCTATGAAACGTACATGACCTTTTGTTAAAAACAGAGCTGTTTCAGAACTCAATTATTAATCACGGAAACAATTTCCTCACTGCAGGTCCCTTACAACTGAAACATTCTATTCTATTCCTCCACTGAATTAAAACAGGAAAGACTGAATTTCATCTGGTTTTATTTGCACAACCATTCTTCTACATTAAAAGCAACACCACCTTACTGAAGGGGTGCTGTACTCATATAAGACTCCACTCTAAATGGGAAACGTATCTGCCTCTTAGGAGCTAAGATTTCAACCACTTTTTACCCCCAAGCTTCCCCTTACGCATCTTGAAAAAGGCCCCAAAAATTAATCAAACCCACCAAAAGCTAGGTGAGAGACACAGAAACTAACCAAATTCTCTGAAGATTACTGCATTTTGGAGGATATTCAGAATCACTTACCTGCTGCGCTGTTTCAATTCTTTCGTCCTCCATTCCCAGTGTTGCAAATCCTTTCAAAAGGACATCCTCTGTGGATTCTGGCACAGCAGCTGTCAGCATAACAGGTAGAGACTGGGACGTCAGGCTGCACAAATCCTCAATTGGGAGCTGCTCACAAGACCCCAAAAAATTTTCATTAGAGAACTCATTGGGAATTAGTATGTGCAGGTCAACTACAACACAGTCCAAAGCAACAAAATGAGAAGATGACAGGCATTTACTTTTGAAGAAACAAATACAATGGACATTTTATCTATCAATATGATAATCACAGAATCATTAAGGCTAGAAAAGATCCCTAAGATTATCAAGTCTAACCATTACACCAACAACTACAACACCTATTTGTTCAGAAACACCTAGCAATTTTAAGTCAGAAAACATTATACAGCATTTTACATAAATACATGATTGAGTAAGAACAGAAACTGAAGGTACATGTACCTGACATATTGGCAAGCTACACTTTAATTTCCAATTTAACTGGCCCTAACCCAGAGGGATGCACTAGAAAAGTGTCTGAGAACATAACTCAGAACTAACACAGAAGCAAACAAAAAAAAGGCACTATTGTCTCTGGTACATGGCAACAATATCGCACAGGAATTGTCACATTTTTTTTGCCAGATATTCAAGGAAAATTCAAGACTTAACACTGGCAGAATTCATTCAGAAGACAAGGATTAGCTCTGCTGAATGGGAATTATTTTTTAGCCACAATTATTTTGTTTAAGTGAGAAAAATATGGGGGGGCAAGTAACTTTACATAAATTGTATTAAAGTACAGCCAGAGATTATTAATTAGCTTACATGGAAGAGATTAATTGAAAAAAGCAAATACCATTATATGCACTTATTTAACGTAATAACCTCTTTAATTAGCATAATGAACTGTGTTTTCAAATGCTGAGAACACCAGTAATGTAAAAATAGAAAGTGCTCCTTAAATACAAATTAGTATCTCTCTAGAAAACTACTTGCTTAGTAAAATATTCACTGCCTGGCAATGTCAGTTGGACAAAGAAAGAACAAGCAGATCTCAACTATCTTAGAAATGACAGATTGACGTATGTTGTTCAACTTCCACACAGCACTCTTCCCTGTCCCCTAAAACAGGCAGGACTGTAGCACTGGAGCCAGGGTTTCTCTCCTGTCTACTGCTGAGGAATAGACAAGTCCATCAGACCCTGATTTCTCAGAACAGCTGAGAGCCCACAGTCTCAGTCCACTGAAGAACTCAATGTGTCGGCATTGGCATTGTCCTGACTGGCAAATATGGTACCTGCCTTGTTGCAAAGCCGGTTCAGATCCTTAAGAACATCCTGTGATAGCAGCACATCCTGCTACGACTATTTTGGATGGCTGCCAATGTTTACTTTTTGCATAGTTTACACATGAAAAGAAACCAGAAGAATGAAATGAAACAGGTGCATTTCAGGAAGGAACTTCTTTACACTCCCCGTTTGCTGTACTGAGTTTTCAGACACTTGCTGAGAGCCAACTTCGTTGATTATATGGCACTATATCTTGTGCTATGATCCTGCTCCTATCCCAATGATATATCAAATGTATCAAATACAAAGCCTCTCATAAAAGTGCAGTTACGGAATGCAAACATTCCTTTCCACGTCCCTCTGTGGACAAGGGAGCATTCATAAATAATCACCTTGTCAGAGTTCTATAGCTGAGTGAGAGGCCATGTCCTCTACGGTGTTGACAAACTTTGCCAAGCTTTTTACCACTGCTCCTGGCTTCACACATTCGTTGGATCACCTGCACGCCGCACCAGGAAACAACGCTGCCTCCAGCAGCTATGCATTGACCCGGATCAAATTAAGAGGACCAAAAGAATGCAACCCCACGACTGAAGCTCTCCATTTCAAGAGGACAAACTCCGATGAGCTGGGCGAAGCAGGAAGGGCAGGCAGAGATGTCCCCATGGGTGCTCAGGGGGAAGGTGCCACCTCTGCCTGCAAGCCAGGGGGGCGGGCGGTATGAGGCGGCTGGGGGAGGCAGCGGGAAGAGCGAGCCGTCCCGAGGGGACAGAGGGAGGCCAGGGAAGCAGCTGGAGGCGCAATCCCGAAGGTAAAGCGCTGCCGAGCCCCGTAGAGCCCCGTGGAGCCCCGTGGAGCGGGCCGGGCCGACAGCCTCTCCCGCCTGGCGACGTGGCACCGCGGCCGCCCCCGCCCTCCCCCCGTCCCTCCCTCCCTGCCCCGGTGCCCCCGGGCCGGCCGCCTCACCTCGGGCGGCACGGGCAGGTTCTCGGCCGCCGCCTTGAGCTCCAGCACCGAGTCGGTCTGCCGGTCGCTGAGCGGCGCGGTGGGCTNNNCCAAGGACACAGTGTTTTGAAGAAGCACCTGCAAGACAGCTTGAAGACAAAACAGAAGAGAAGGCCCAGAGCCCTTGGAGAGCCTCCAAGGGGCAGTTCTGAGCTTACTGAGGGTGGGCACCAGGGGAAATGGGTACTACGGGTTGGTTTTAGATATCATATATGCTAATTACTGAAAGTTATAAAAGCTGTAACATCACTGAACCAGTGTGCACATACTTCTGGTGTGCAGCTAGAAGATTCTAAATAAAGGTACTTCTCTATCTCCTCTATGTTTCTCTGAGTGCCCATCTTCCAGGATTTTAGGCATCAATGGGACTCACTTTCTTCATCACTCCATACCCAGAGCTGCTTTCTCCATCAAGCACCAGAACCTGCATGCCTGCAGAATTCAATTCACTTCAAAAATGTCCTCCCTTATCTTTGGTTTGCTGTCTCATAAATTTAAATATTTTATCATTACACACTGCATCCTAATTCTGATGTGCCTTACTTAAAGAGCTTGAAAATAAGTTGAGGTCTTCACCACAGTAGTCACCCTCAGCTCTTTACTTCGGTCCATCTTGTCCAGCTGTCCCACAGATTAACTGATGCAGTGCGTTCCTAACCCTGTCACACCAAACCAGCAGACTCCTCATCTCCTCAGAGCTGGTCCATCACATTTGTCCTACATGAACTCCAGAAATCCACTCTGGTTAGTAAACCAGTGTAATAAACCTATTTTGTTGCTACACAAAACTAAATTGATTGATCTGTTTCAGACCAAGCAGTTTTCATAAGAGTGGGAAATGGTGTAGCAATTTAACATATGCCAAAGAACAGTGAAAACCTATGGTTAATGCATGTTGTTTGGCTAGTAAGTTACGGGAACACAAGGCTTTAACTACAGCACTGCAACTTTAATCCGCTTTGGCTAAATAACCAATAGTACCAAACAGTTCCACGTCAGCAACAGCTTTCCTTTGTTAAACACCTTGAGGTATTTGAGCCCCCCTGCCTCACCCCCCTACCGTTTGAAACTTAGAAACGGAAAGCAGTTCAGAGTCATAATGATTTCAATACTTTTAATACGCTTAAAAATGTAAAACATACACTTTGCTTATACAGTGTACAAAAATATTTACAAATCTTTCTATTAAAGCACAGAAACAGTTGTAAGGAAAACCACTGCACATCAGCATACACATATATATAGAAAACACTGAACCTTAGGAAAGAAAGTGCCTTGTGCATTTAAAAATCCATTTGTGAATTCAAAATTAGTAATTTTTAAGTGATTATAGTAATTTTGAAAGCGCAAGAAAAATTCTTGAAGTGGAATGGATGATTCTAGGAAAAACGTGTAAAAGATTAACACAATGCCACAAAAATCCAAAGCTACACATCCTGCTTTAAAACACAGAAGGTCCATCATATGAGTTGTATCTCACACATTCCCTTTCCTGGAATCAAACAGCAGCATTTAATAAAAACAAAACTGTTTATTTAAAGGCCCTGAAGTTTTGATACATGCTTATGCCTAAAGGTAATGCTTTACAGAAGTTGTGGTTGATTTCTGCATAAAGTGTTTACCTACACGTAACAGCAACTTGAGCCTCTTTGGTATATGAAAGTGCTCAGTAGTTCTGGATTTGGGTGTGTTTTTAAAGAAGGAAAGCAGCCTTTATAGTAGATTCACCTTTGGAGGGGTTGGTTCTTTTCACATAGGCATCTACATGACAGCCTGAACTGCTCAGTGTAAAACTTGCACCTTTCAGATGACAGGTAACAGCCAGTACCCAGTACAAATAGTTCTTCTCAACAACAGAAAAGGCACAGAAACTTTCTCTGCAAGATCAGCAGATGGGCATGAACTTGTTTGAACTTCATTCCTACTTGCAAATTTACATATGAATATGTCGAAGAATCACTTATGGTGAAAATCATCATGATACATTGCAAAAAACTTTCTTCAAGCTATGCAAAACTGCCAACTGTAGCAACCACACTTGCAAATGAAGCTGGACTATTCCCAGCAAATTATGCAGACATCTAAGGACTTAGAACACAGGAAAGCTCCAAAACCAGAAGCAGATTTTGTACTGCAGTGGGTACTTTTCTGACCTGAAAGCCTGCAAAGATGTCTTGTGACACTTCCAACTAATTAGAAGCTTTAAGCTATTACACTCAAACTGTAGACACTGCTGAAAGCAGGAAAAACCCAGCTCCTTGGTACTGCCTATCTTTCTGTAAAGGAAAGAAAGATTTCTCTAAAGAAGTCTTCCTTTGCCTACAGAAATACAAAAGAAAAAAAAACCTGTTCTTTGCCTCTTACAGAACACTGCTGCTGAGTCTTAACAGCATAAAGTTGCATTACAGATCTTCACATTCAAGAACACTGAAACAGTTGACAGAAGTGTCACCATGTTTGCTTCAGTCTAGAAAATAGTGCACATCATCCACTGAATCACACAAGCCATGGTTACAGGACCCAGTTTGCCTTGAAATCACTTTCAGGTTCTTCTCCCTCTCAAGAGTCTTGCAGTGACCTCTTCTTTGGCCAGCAGCTCAGACAATAAAGAGCAAATACACAAGACAACTTGCACATTGCTCTGAACTCAGTACATTAACAGTATTCAGTATACAGCTCAGCATGTCAGGCGTCCAACTTCTTCAGCTGTTCATATGTCAGGAAGAACTGGGAAAATTGATTGAGGAAAATTCTTTTCTGTTCAATGCAGTGCAAAAGGTTCACTTCGCTACTAAAGGACAACTGTGTCTGTGTGAAACTGTTTTCCACTCTCTGTTCCCTCTTATGGTATGCTGCTGGTTGGCCACTTCTTCTATCCTATATTAGGCAGAACAATGAAACTTACTTTAAGGCTGGTGATGCCAATTACTTTCCCATCCCTTTTCCTCAGGGTCTTCAACACAGGACTGAGAAGGCAGGAGAACAGTGCAAAAGACCTTAGTCTTTGCTCACTTAGCTTTGATGGGCTGTGGGAGGTTCATTCATGGTAAAAAACATTACTACCAACCCACCTCCCAGGGCTCTGATCAGCAGCCTCTTGAAACAAAACCAAAATTGTGTGAGAGATAAACAAAAAGACTGCATCCATAATGCCAACAGTATCCTCAGTTCTGGGAATAGCCCCCATTCCTAACTCACCTGGTCAAGGTTTAATTTCCTTAAAACCAAGGAAATTGACAGGTATGAAAGAGGAAGTACATAGAGAATTACTTTGCAAGATCACATTTTAATATTCACTGTGTGACTCAAATTCAATCTGATCAGTAAAACTGTGAACTACCCAATTTCCTATTCATAAAAAGGGAATATCTGTGCTGACATGACCTTTCTGCACCCGGTATTCTGTGAAAAACAATACTTGCTGTTGTATGGCTAATGTAATAGCCTTGCACACCTCTGAAAAGGATACAATGATGTTCCAAGGACCAAGTCTTAACCAATTTGGCCAAAACCCCTTATATAGAGCAAAAAAGCCTTCATTCTTCCATGTCTAGGAAAAAAAACACAAACAAACCACAAACAAAACAGAATAATAACATATTTAATTCTTTATTAGATGCTAGACAGCATTTCAGCTAACAAGACTATACCAGAAAAGAAAGTTACAGGACTAAACCCTCGTCATTTAGACATATTGTACGATGGGACAAATTTCACTAGGTAAAACCAAGATTAGTAGTGCCTGCAGCATTACTTGCCAGGTAAAGTTGCAGTCTATGTTATTCATTACCCAACCTCAATTGATCCAAATTGCATTCCCGGACTTCTCCCCACAAGAAAAAAAAAAAAAAGTAGTCTTGCAGAGTGTGGCATGTAAGCCAATAGCTCACATTAGGTATTCCCTTGAAATTTTTTCGGTTGTTTACGGACTTCACAAAATTTCACTGAACAGTGTGACTTGGACTGTTCAGTCAACAGCTGGACACCAATAACTTACTACCCATTCTTCTTCATGTAAAAGACTGCCGTGCTCCCACCTCATACCAAATTTAGTTTTAAGAAACCAAATCAAAGTAACGAAGAGCAGAGACTGACCTTGCCTCTGGCTGTACTAGGCTTTCCATAATGCAGTAAGCAACAGAGAAAACTATCTGTTGCAGGAGAACTTGCTCTTTGAGAACTGAAAATTATCATTTCCTATCAGCCTGACATAGTAAGAGAGTGCTGCTAAGACCCTTACTATCCTCATCCAAGCACTAAAAGGAAGTAAGGGCCCACAGCAGACACTAACTTTCTTCCTGCCTTTCTGTCAAGACAGTATTTTTCACACCAAGAGCATTACTGGAAGTATAGCCCTTTTGAGCACTATGGCAAAAAGCACTGCTAGGTCCCCAGGATTAATTTTTAAGGAAACAATGATTTTGAGCTCTACACCAAAACCATTGCTTGATAGCAGCAGTATTTATGTTGATAATGAACTACTTACTTGTAACAAGCAATCCAAAGTGCCCTTGTAGTTTGAGTGCCCCCCATGTGGTTGGCTTCTCTGATTCATCATGCGTGTTCTTACAACATCAACAGGGTTGGATGCAAGGGCACCAGCTAACCCACAAGCAAAACTTGACCTAATAAAAGAAAGCTTTAATGAAATTTGATCTACCACATTTAAAGACGCACAAGAATTCCTCTTTCTCAGGAAACACACAGTAATAATGGCTGTTTAATACTTTTAGTTAAAAATTATGTCAGCTAGGAGACGTGAAAAATTACTTTTCATTTACTATAAAAAGCATATTTTTGAAGATTTGCTATGCAGCCCTTATATAGTGTGCTTGAACAGATGTTGTGCCTCTGTGAATAATATTTGAGTGAAACTTTCTTCTAACCTCAATTTGCATAGCTGAATGATTCAGACCACCCACAAAACAAATTTCCGTATTTAAAAAGAAAGTTACATCCAACTCCTAAATAAAATTAGCTTCCATGCTATGTGCTGCCATTTGAGATATTATACTAAATGTTAGAATTCATCAGAAATATATTTACATCTAGACTGATAACACACACACACAAAAAAAAAATCAAAATACTCATCTCCCAGAACAAGAATTAAGCAATGATGAGCTAAACAGTTACACAGACTTACAGAAAGTGAGTATATACTGTATCTCCCATAAATCCAGACATAATTATGTGCTTCTTGGTAAGGTCATACACTGGCAGTTCCACTCCAACAACAATAGCAGCTCTCTGTGCTGTCAGTGATACTCCCTGGCAAAAGAAAGGACATAAGTTAAGTTTAAAGTCAACCTTTCTGCACCATCAGAAAAGCCAAGCTCTTATAATACAAAGCAACACACCACAAATGTGTTAAGTGCATTGTGAATTAAAATAAGGCTAATTAATACAAGTCTTAGATGTATGTGCTCCAAACCCACAAATTTGATGTAACAGATAAATCACTTCTCCACACAGAATGGCAATTTCAGTTCCTTTATTGTTATTTTTTTATCTCTGCTTAACATCTCAATTCTTGCATTCACAGTCAGCTAAAATATGAAAAACTGTGTTCCTTCGCTGCTAATTCAAAAACTGACAGAGTAAGGAAGATGAACAGAAAACTGGAGATCAAGAAACTTTGCAGAGAAAAGCACACTAAGAGAAAAATGTTTCCATTTTCCAGCTGTTTCGGAACAGTTGTCTATTTTGCATCTTTGGTTGTTACCCAGTCATTGACCCTAATTGACCTACGAGACAACTCGTAAGACAATATGAGAGTCCTGAGCAAGAGGAGATGTTCATTAGTATCTCTGCTTCCAAATGTTCTTTAGTATATGTTTTAAAATAGACAGAGCATACAGATTGCAAGGTGTCATGCAAAAGGTTGTTGAACTAGTCCTAGAGCCAGTCACCCTAATTAAAGCCTACATTTGTCTTCCCTTTTTTAAGTGGCAGCTAATCTTTGAACACAAGACTGGCAGTAACCCTTCATCTAAAAGCACTGGGGCACCAGCAGTGAAGCAGTCACAACAAATGACATAATATATTAGCTCCTCCACATTTTAGCTGAGAACGCTGTAGAAATACATGCAATTCAAGTGCACAAGAAAGAGTACCTAAAGTGTAAGATAAAGTTAAAAAAAACAAACCAAAAATAAAAACAAACCTTCCATAATCCTTTAGCGCCTTCCTTTTGGTAGATCTGTATGAAGTTGCCCATCATTCCTCCTTGAATCACACTACCTTGGGCTTGCATTCTGATCTGAGATTCATTTGAATACAAAATTCAAAGATAAACATTTTTTGAACATACAACCAAGAAAATAATAAAACTGTATTCAACTACTGAGGGGTTACAATTTTAAGTGGTAAAGTCAATTTCTCTTTGAATATAAATTAAGAGCTGTCATTATCATAATGTAATCTTTTGCCTTAACTATCCAAATGCAGCTGCTAATTTTGAACAAGTATGTGGTAGAATTCTTAGCTGCATTAAATCACTTCTATTTCTGTATGGGTATGCTCCTCCATTTAGATTAGACTGACAGATGAGTTCTGCAGGATGTCCTTTACAGTGTTCTCACAAGAATGAAAGGTTAAAAAGATCAATGTTTCAGCCAGTGAGAACCATGGTCTTTGAACCTATAGATTCCTAAGAACATCCTTAGAAACCTGCCACAGTAACTTCCAAATACAAGTTTGACAACAAGCAACTTGGTAGGTGGACATAATTCTGGGGAAATAACTAATTGAAGCCACACTTAAAATACAAGCTTATGTTTGAAATGCTACTACAAAACCACAAGATGAAGAATTATTTTTTTTCAGTAGTTTCAGGAGAACAAAGAGTTTTCTTGACTTTTTTTTTTAATTAGAAGCAGCTATGTAAATCAGAAGCTCCAGTTTTCTAAGATAAATACCATCAACCCTTTCAATTAACTGCCTATCATTACTTCATAGATTATTCTGAGTTGGAAGGGACCCACAAGGATCAAGTTCAATACTTAAGTGAATGGCCCATGCAGGCATCAAACCCACAACTTCAGTGTTATTATCACCATACTCTAACCAACTGAGCTAAGCTAACAAATTCTTAAAAGACACAGTCATTTCACTAATTCACTTTAAAATGACTGATGCTGAAACACTATTTCCACGGACTACAAGATTGCAGAGCCTCTCTACAGGGTTGAAGAATCATATAGTACAAGTAGCACTCACTGGGACTTTTCTCTCTGATTTAATCTTCACCTGTTTTGAGCTCTAAAAACATCCTAGTGCAAAAAAATCCTAGTGTAATAGCATTACCAAGAAGTACAGATGAAATGCACAGTGTGGCTTCTACACAAACACTACAGCATGAACGTTAAAAAGTCATCATATCTTGTTCTCTCCTCGCACTCCAAAATAGTTACATGGATCCAACTACCTCCTCAGCCTTCAGTTTCCTTGTGAGTACTTCCAAATAATTAGTACTGACTGGCAGGAGGTTCCAAGAATTCAGGATGTTACTAATTTTTTAAAAGTTAAAAGATGAAAATAAATAGGGTTACAAAATAAATCCTATATTCTTCAGGAGATTCTGCATTACCTCAATGAGAGAGAGAAAACTAAGGACTAGCTCTACATAATTACCTTTAAGACATCTGTAGGGTTCGCAATAGATGATGAGATTACTCCCGAAAGAACGCCACACACAACATTCATCATCAGGGTTTCATCTATTTCATAAGCAAAGAAAGAGTTTAGCTGTGGATTTACAAATCTTAAGATGCATCAGCGCAAAATGATGCCTCCCCTTCTTTAACCACAGAGAGTGCCAGTTACAGAAGCCTTAAAAACTGCCCTAACAAGTTATCCTTGCTGACTCACTTTGTTGTAACTGGTACAAGGAATGTCTTCTTGGTAGACTTGCTCAAACTGCTACAATAAGATACCAAATGGAAACAACCAGCTTCAAGCAAATCAGTCCTGAATTAAATGGAAAATAACCACTCACCTTCTGGACGCTCAACAAACATTCTCTTTAAGCTCTGGTAAGTGCCTATTTTTATAGTTCCATATGAAGCTTGCCGGAGCATTGCAGGTGCAATCCTGTGCAAACAAACAGCAATAATGTTTATGCTCAAGATCGCAAAAACTGATCAGCAGATGCTTTCTAGAGCAGGAGATTGAACACAAGATATCTACCAGAGAAAGGCTGGTTCATTTAAATCAACAACTTGAACTCAGGATAAATAAAGCAAGCTTTGGAGGTTTGGTTTGGGGTTTTTTGTCTTTTTTGGTTTTTTTCTTGGGGGGGGGGGGCCAGGGGGCATTGTTTGTTTGTATTTTTAAATAAAGTCTGCATGAACATGAATGAACTGTGTAGGGATTACTATTAGACCATGCCTCAACTTGTGATCTATAAAATTAGCTGGCAGGCGTGTCTGAAATGTAATTCCTCTACCATCCTGCATGTTTTAAAGAAAAGTATGCCCATTTATACACAAAGTTTAATTCAGTTTTTCTTGAGAGCTGGAACAACAATAGCAGCAATGTAGAAAGTAACTGTATGCTTAGCTATTTTTTCCCAAATAGGTTGTTGTTTGAGGGGGTTTTTTAAACATGAAATTCTATTACAGAGTGCAAACATTGAAGCAATCCAAGCTTGGCCTTTCAACTTCCAGATTAAGGCTAACCGAACACCTTCTAATTCTAAAACCCAAGAATTCACACAGCATGGGCTTATACTTATCAACAGACTGTTCATAAGACATTGCTGCAAGTCAGTTAATATTACCCGGAGTATAAGGCCTTCAATCCTTCTTCTCTGCATATTCTGACAAGTGCATGCACCATTCCACGGTAGCGGATCTCTTTGTATTTGGCATCATTAACTTGACCTTGAACCTGGAGACGTGTTTTGGTCAGATCAATGGGGAAAGTACCTTAAAGGAAAAATCAATGAGAAAATTAATCAAGTACTTACCTAACCAAAGACAAAAAAGAACATCATATATGAAAAAGCTACTAAAATTTACAAAAACACTCCCGTGGGTAAAGAAGTCTTTGTTAACAAGACTCTCTTTTAAACAAGTAGTTCATGCTGTATCACCTTGTTTCTTCTAAAAGCTTATCAGAGGCCCTACCTACTCCCTGTGTTTATATTCTGCACTCACTATATTTTCAGGCAACATGCTACTGCCTGGTTGAAAACAGCCACACTGAATAGGAAACTACAATCACGTACAGAGTTTGCATGTGTATTCTACCAACATCTTCGAAGAGCATGTCACTGAATGCAAATAAACTCCACAGGACAAGCTATACAGATTCTAGCCTAGAATCTAAAAAAGCAAGAGAAGCAGTACCCATTTCTGTTATTTCTTTCCCATAGCCTACTGCTATGTTCAGTTCATACTCTCCATGCTTCCTTTATGAAAGGGTTCAGAAAGCACATCCCTCCACAGCTTATTTTTAGGAAAAGGACCACCTCAATATTCACTACTGACGTAAGCACTAACAGGAGTCAGGATTAACCACATCTGTTCTAACAAGGTTTGCCAGACACACAAACTTTTGTGAATTGTTTGTCTTCCTTACAAAGCTTTTGGCATTATTGGCCATGTTCAGTCAAGTTAAATAACAGAGGTTTCAAACTCAAGTTTGCACAAGTTTCGTAAGAGAAAGTAGAAATTCTTCCTTTCCCTGGAAACATTCAAAGTCAGATTGGACATGGCTCTGAGCAACTTAATCTAGTTAAATATATCTCTGCCTAGCACAGGGAGGTTGGACTAGATGGCCTTCCACCCCAACCTATTCTATGATTATGTGAAAACAAAACAGTAGCTTTAAGTGTCATTTTATACTGCATCTACTTTACTCGACAGACTTCACATGAAAGCCCAACCACATGCCTAACTATGGTCTGCTACTATGAAAATCTACATTTCCTTTATTTTCATGTACATGCATTTCAGATAAGCCTTTATAAGGATGTTGGTATGTTAGGTTTGTCTTTAGAGTAGGCCTAAAACATCAGATGCACTGTCTCACTACAGCAATTATTCTATGTTGCTCACTAACTGAATTTAAGTGTTCAAACTAATCAGTCACTCACATTCAAGAAAAGAGAATTTAAACTTCAACACATATACTCAGGAAAGCTGAGACAAGAATTTACAAGAGCTTAGCTTGTCTACTCTAGCAAAGCAAGAGCTTTATCTACTTATGATCACTGTCTAAGAACAGTGAACAAACACCAAATAATAAAGTGCAAAGGCAAAATTTGTATAAAAACAAGACCCACCAGGGATAAAAGTTTACAGACACAAGTATTCTGACATTGTAACAGATCAGAGCAAATCTTCAGTCAGCATTAAACAAAAAACTCCTATGCTGTAGACCACCATACACTGTGTCACTGACAGCATGGAACCAAGCTTGTTTTAAATAAAAAACTATTTCAATAAAGAAAAAAGCAATTCAAGGAAATGCTTACCACATTCTGCAGTGACTGATGCTAAACCTCCATAGATAAAAGGCTTCCAGTTTAGTGCTGGCATTATAGGTTCCTCTTTCTGTGAAATAAGGGGATTTAATGCTTTCATAAGTACACGTTATAAACATACACATTAACACTTAATAAAACTTTGTGCCTGGTCCATTTAAAATGGGCCTTTAAAACATACTAAGAGTATAAGACATGTAATACCATTGACAATCAGAAGAAAGTCAGGATAAAAAGAAAGTCAGGATATAAAGGCATCTGGGTTCAAATCAATCTCTCCTATTTATTTGGGCCACTATTCTCCTCACCATGAAAGGTTAAAGCAGTTTGTCTCCCAGGCATGATGCTAAGGAACACTGCAGTGAATTAACTCCAGGGATTTTTACCAAGCTGAACTAGCTTGACTACATCCTGCAATCGAATGGAACTTAAGACAGTCATGACAAAACTTCCTTTTTTTCCAGTTATCAACATGAAAGGAGCTGAGCTGGTACACTTGGATGGAAAATGAGAGAGCACACATCCTTTTGCTTCCATTAAGACCTATTTTTGCAACCTGTGTTCACAATATTGATTCTGGTGAACATTACATGAAACTAGTGTAATCAGGTATATAAGGCATTGTACAGTAAAAAAGGCTACTCTAACTTAGAGGTCAATAAGTGAATTTGACTAAGTGAGCACAGATTGCAATTAAGTATGGTGTAGCTTTGCAAGATGTTAAATTATCTTAGAAAAGAGATAAGAACTAGTACAGATGATATAAGATTGCCCTTCCCAAAACCAATCAGGTCCATCCACAGCTTATTTTCCCCTTCCTCATAATATAAATACTTCCCCCATCCCCCATTTTCATAATATTCTCCTAAACATCGTATTGTACAGTTATCTTTTGCCAATTAACTATATGGGGAAATTGTACTTGAAAGTACTTCCTATGGCACTTACATTGCCTGTTACTTTTATTCACCTGAACTGCCCAGCTGGAAAATATCAAATACACCAGTTACTTTTTGTTAGCCTTCTGTACAGCTGAACCTTCTTTCGTCACCTCCTCTAGAAGAGCCAATAATCCAGCATCCAAATAAAGTTTAAGAAGTTGCAGACACTCTGAATGCCTGAACAGTTTCTGCAGCCCTAGTTTTCCTTTTATCATCTTTACTGCATGGAGTTACCTGGGTCTTCTGACTCACAATACAATGAAATCCCAAAGCACACAATTTCAAATACTCAACACCTATGGGCACAAAAACCTATCTTACTCTTTAGACCACTGCTGATGTAAAAATAAAAAACAAACACACACCAAAAAAACCCACAGAAACAGGAAACTGCAACTAAGGACACCCTTCTATACTGCCAAAGAATGCTGTACAGAGGCCAGGACCCACAGGCAGAGGCTGTGCCAGCTTTTCAATACAAATGCAACAGAGCCACATGGGCATGACGCTGTATCAGAGGGAAGCCAGTTCTAGCTCCAAGTTCCTCATATTCCTGTTCTGCCATGATTAATGACAGATCATTTAATTAACAGAGACAAAGCCAAGCTTGGCTTGCCCACTATCAGCCACACACTGATCTTTGCTCCTGAGAAACTTTTTAAAACTGATAGTTAACTCCTGCCACACCAACATACTACAACAAATTTTCATCTATCATAAATACCACAACACTGACAAAAGTAAAATATATACTTTTTCTGTTTGTTTTATATTTCACTCTGCCTAGGCAGCGAAGGCTACTCGCTTTTTCTATGTAATTCTGTGCACTGCCAAATAAAGTTTTCAACTTGTACGCAGATTTACTAATATTAGTTGAAGCTTCACTATACACACAGGATACACTAATGCAGAAATTTTATAGAGCACTCTTCCTTTGACGTATCCCAAGTTGAAGGTCAAGGCCTGTACCTCTGAAAAGCTACTATTCTCCTCTCCTGCCAGTATAACCATATGAGTCTTTCCACTTCTATTCTATACCCCTCCTTCTAGCTTTCCATAATTTAGAAAGAAGTATGAAGAAGAAATTAAAGCAGAGGCAGAGTTGATCTCAGGAAAAAATAAAAAACAAAAAAACAAACCAGCCAGTAATTTCGCCCCATGACCTCAGCTGTCTCATTGTCCGCTCATTTCCTGAATTCTTCGTTTGCTTCTTAGTCAGAATTCCTTCCCTATACCAATAAAAATAATAAGCATCTCCTTAGAAGAATTCCATATCAGGTAGACTGAGTGGCAAACTAGTTAAAAAGGGAATCCATCAGTCATTATAAAATAAAGTCTCCAGTTTGAATAGAAAGATATTGTCCTTATCGAACATATATTGCTGTTCCTTGAACATCAGTGACGACAGAGGGGATAATTGTGGGGTTGAGTTAATACACAGATTCATCCACGATCTCTGCAGAAGTCAGAAACAAGTCTGCTTGCTTTTAACCACAGCGTGACCGGCATAAAACCAAACGCCCGGGTTCCACAGAAGAACATACTGCTTAAACAGCTCGATACTCCCCTGCTGGAAAGCAGGCTTGAAAAGTCACGTGTCGAACTATACATCATTTAAAACACCCTTACCGTATTAAGAGCACGGTGTGCTCCAGTTTATAGTAGTTTTAGCAACTTAAAATGGATTCGGTTCTAGGCAGGCAACAAGGACTGCACAAATAACTACACACGAGAGAGGGTCTCCCATCCCATCCCATCCCATCCCATCCCATCCCACCCCTCCCTATCCCATCCCACCCCATGGCACAGCAGCAGCAGCTGCCACCGCCTCCCCACTCACCACCGAGGTCCCCCCGTCCTGCCGCGCCGACCCCGCCGCACCCAATTCCTGCTCCCAGTTCCCGATCCCAATCCCGTTCCCTCCCGCCCCGGCGGCTTTTGGGGAACGCGGCGCTCCGCCCCGGGGCGGGCTCGCCAGAGGGGTCGAGCCGGCCTGCAGTGGGTATGCGAGGGTGGGGGTAAGGGGGCAGTCGGCTCGGAGGGAATGCCGAGCCCTCCTGTAATAAGCCAGGAAAAGATTAACCACCCTGACCTTGCAGTCACAGGTCTCCCCTCGCCGCTGGCCTTGGGAGGCTGCAGGGTGGCGTTTCCATTAGCATTCCTGCTCCAGGAGGCTGGAGGGACTGTGTGAAGAGGTATTTCAGCCCTCCCCGGTTAACGAGCAGGTCACTCGCCCCTCGGCGTTTCTCCTCAGCACTCACTATAAGGGCATTGATTTTGCCCCTCGGTTTACAGTCTCTTGGGCGCCTGTGCTGCCAGTAGCAGTACCTGGGCTGAGCTCTCCTGAGCAAGCACAGGAACCTTTAGCTACCTCCTGTGTGGAGGAATAGGAAGGGGCAAGGTGGGCTTAAATAGCTACTGTGCTCTTTAGAATACACCACTGAATATTTGTTACAAAATGGTTGCACAGGTGATTTTATTATTATGCAGTTCTGTGCAATTCTGTGTTTCTTTGCATTACCAATACTGAAACCATGCATTCAGTACACAGGCTTTACTTTGCTTTATAAATGCATATCCAGTGCCTGTCCAGAAGGAACACAGGGGCTATCCAAGAGGGCAGGTCTCAGCTGCTGTACAGGTGGCAGTGGCCAATCCACAAAGACTGGCCAAGGACCGGGACTAGTCTGGTTCTGAGCCCAAGAGTTGAAACCAGTTGTTTTGCTGCCTCCAAAGGCAGAGTGTTCTGGCAACTCAGTGTTTCCTCTTTCTGATGGAAGAGCTGCCAGGAGTGCTTGCAGGACCTACCCCCACAGTGCAGCCCTGCTGCTGCTGTCACTCAGCTGCCTTGCAAGTGGATGGCGTGCCTTCCCCTTGAAAGGTCAGAACACCCTGTGGTGTTGCTCCCCTCACTAATCTCAGGGCAAGGCTGGCAGCTGAAACACGTTCTTTAAGCTTACTGGCTGCTGAGGAAAGGGGATAAAACCCATTCAGCTCTCATTAAGAATCTGGATGCGGCCTGGCATGCAACCCACAATAAAACATAAGGAATGCAAAACTTGGGTTCCAGTACGCTGTAAGTGCTTCATACAATGAAAATAGTTCTCTACAACCACCCAAGTCCATCACAGACCTCCCAGAAATTTTACATTTCAGGTGTTAAGATAGCCCATATTGCTCATGCTCCAATTGCAGTGTTGCAAAGTTGTCATTGCAGATAAGCCTCTCAGAAGGTTGCTACAAACTCCCACGTCAGAACTGGTACTCCTGTGCAGACCACCTCCTGAAACTTCTAGTAACTCTCGAGTACTTTCCAAGTTTTATATCTACAGCAGGTAGGATCTTACTTGAGGGAAAATTTGAACAGTTCCTTTCTTTCTTTTTGCACATCATTTGGACTGAATCTAACCCTGAGTGATTTTGTACTTTGGTGCAGACACCTCGGTTTTCTGACTTCTCAAATTTCTGTCTCCTTTTAAGAAAGACTTTAGTTCCAGTTTGACCTTAAATTGTTCCTGGAGTTTGGCCAGCTCCTTCCACAGGCAGAGGGGTTTTATTATTTCTGATGCAAACCGGTTCCTGCTCACACATCACATCTTGCACCCAATCACATTTCTTAAGTAGTTCTCAACAATGTACGTCTGAATACAGAGAAATTCAAGTTAACGTTTGTTACTGCTACTGACTTTTGCGTGGGTCCTCTGAATAACATCTTTTCTTGTATTCTCAGCCTAATTCATACTACCAGATACGTAATGCTTTTATCAACATTCAGTAGACTATGTTTTGGCAAGCTGCCTTAAGCCTGTTACCTGCGTCATATCAGCAGTTGACTTTGGTGCTCAGCATCTTTTCACATGTCTGTGAACAATCCATCTGCTGCTGATTACATAGTCTTACAACAGTTTTGTCCAAAAGCCAGTTCTTTCCCAATGGACTGTGTAGAGCTATGGTGTAATTAAGTAATTCCCAGACGCCTAACCTTACCGCTCCTGAATTTCCTCACACATTTTTTATGTTTCTTTTTTAAACAGAAGAGGGCCACCCTCAAACAAATCTACCACAGAGTTCTGGTTTTTGTCCATTGATTCCTGTTTCACTGCTACTTACAATGGAAAATCATTTCTCTTGTCATCTCTGCAGTGGTGAAGACAATTTTGCCTAGTGTCCTACTGCTTAAATGAATGGTTAGTGAAGTGACAGACAGTTCTGCCTGTGGGCATTGTTCAAACTGCCTTGTCATTTTATCACTAGTTGTAACCACTGGAGAGTTTCCTTTGTCCCTTGCAAACTTTCACAGTTATTAGTTATATAATTCATTTGCTTTGTTTGTGTCCCAATGGCTGCATGCTGAAAACAACTCTAGGACATGGGAGCCAACAGCTCCTTGTCCTGGCACAGCCAAACATCTTCGGTGTTTGCACTTCCTGTCTGAGAAAGAGTTCATCAGATGCTCAGTCATACAGCAGATGACTTTGTTGGAAAAATAAACACTCAATGTGCTATTGGCATGTGTAAAAATAAAAGACATTAAGTAGTCCTTCCATTGTGTTTGCCAGGGGCACAGCCTCAGCTGGAGCACCACATCCAGCTGTGAGTGGTACATTTCAGGAATGCTGTAGAGAGGAGTTAGGAGAATAAGAGTAGGGATACAAAACACAATCTGCAAGGAAGAATTGAAAGAAATAGACTTGTTTATTTTTTAAAAAAATGAGGATAACATAAACTTCAATACTGAAAGCTATCCATAAAGGGGAAATTAATTATCTGTTGTCCACCACTTACATTAGACATTAAAACAGACTTTCTAGTGGTATAGACAGTGCTAGATGAGACTGTGGAGCTTGCAGTGCCTTCATCATCACAATCTTTTAAAAACTGTTGAGCAACTGTTTTTCAGATGTAGTTTCAGTCTGAGTGATCCAACCAAAGCATTGGGACGGACTCACAAGGATCTTTTCAGACCATTTTTCTGTAATTACTCAATGACATTTCCTCCTCCGGCTGCTAGCATATGTCATATAGGTATACAGTGACAACACAGCTTAAGTTCCTAACTCTGCTGTGCAGAGTTCAAGGAGAAAGGAAAGTGAAAGCAGGAGCAGTGGTAAATGTTGTTTTGTACCCTTTTTTAAATATTTTGTTTAAATATAATCTGATTTGGGGGCTCTCCTGTTGGCAAGAGCCAAAGGTCTTTATTGTATCATTGTTTTGTGGATATATCATGTTATTTGTTTGTAATGGGTAAAGGGTGAAGGAACAGAGGGCAGTTCTGGGCTTTGAGGGTAAAGGAACTGAGGATAGTTCTGGGCTTTTTGTGAGCAAGAGAGTCATATAGCATAAAGTCCCAGCAAGGCAATTCTAGTAAATATAAACCTGCAAACCATAAAAATTTCTCTGAAAGTGTTGCAATCTTGTAACAGGTCCTGGGAAATTGATTTCTCCTCTTTTCTGAGACTCCCTATAGAGATAATAATTTCTGTGTACGTCACAGTGTTGGACTTGATGTTATTTGAATGAGCAAATGAAAAGCTGTTAAAGTTTCTCATATAGAAAGGCACTACAGAAGGCTTTCCACTAGAATAAAATACTTTCTAAGCTTAACAGGTGATCTGTTGTCCTCTGGATCCTTGCTAAATAAAGATCAGTCACAGTTGCTTCACAGAGGCTTTTGTCCAACATGGCACTGCAGCTAAACAAGTAGTAGCTAGAACAAACAATGCCAATTTGAATGCTGGCAGATGCCACACAAAGAAAAGCAAACATTTTTCTATGTCCTACTAAAAACCAGGCAGAACTTGGTGTAAGATACAGCCTAACCTTTCCCATATGGGAGATGATTCAATGTTGGGTGAAGAATGGAGAGGTTGATGTGACATCAAATAACATTTTTCATATGATATATTTTCTGCCGCTTTAGATACATCCCTTTCTTGTCAGTACTCAATATCCAGAGGTAGTAGGAAGTGGCTGCTGGGGGAAATACATATTTGCACTTGACTGTCTTGTAGAAGGGGAGTTGCAGTTGAAGTAGTTCCACAGTAACAGAAATGTGGCTTATATAAGACAACAGACTGTGAGATGTGGTGACATGTGATCCCAAGCCATGTCCTTCACCATGCAGGATTTACATTTATCAGAACACAAAACTGCTTCTGTAGGAAAATTACAGATGGTCAGTGCTGTTACTATTTAAAGGAACCTCACTATTCTCTTTTCTGATTCCCAAGTGTCTGCAGAATACTTTGCATTAAAACATTACCCAAATAATCCATCTTTTCTTCTGTTTACCATAGTCCGTCTTTGGGTAACCCAGCTTTTGCTATCAGCATTTGAATACTATTTCCTTCTTTTTCAATTTAAATATGTAGTTTACAAATTTTTGTAAAATGAAGCATTTAAGTAACATAACAATTTTATTTTTTTAAATTAAAATTCTGAAAAGGCAGGATGCTTTCTGAAGAAGTCCTTTCTTGCTTTGCAAGCCTGCTGATCCACAGCATGACAACAGCAGAACTAACACTGTGTTTGGTCAAGATGAACTGATTGCTGTTAACCTTGAGCAAGACAGGTTATTCTGCACAGCAGGGGAAAACAGCTGTAGGATTTTGTCCTTAAGGTAGTCATCTGTCATGAAAAACACATCTTGAACAAGTCACTGGGGATCTTTAGTTTGCAGTGGGATTCCTTGCTGATGCACTTCTCCATTCACTCCTAGTTACAAAGCCTGACAGAGTGAGAAAACTGTTGTCTTCCAGGGGCTGAAGAGGTGCAGACTGCAGTGATAGACACCCTGGACTTCTGGGAAAAATGGCAACCAACATGTTCAAACAGCTCCCTCCGTTTTCTACAGCCATCCTTCCCTATACAGAGTTCAGTGGATGCCAGTTTCTGGACTCACTCATGCCTTGGGTGGCAGCACCAGCGAGCACAGTGATGTGGCCTTTTAGCGGTAAGAAGGGGATTCTGCCACATGGTAGCACCTTTGTAGCGGCTCATTGCCAGAAAAGAGGCTGCTCCCTTCCCTATCCACATTTCACTCCCATTCCTAGACACAGTTCTGGCCCTTTGCTCAGGCCAGTGGTGGCTTTCATCTGACTTATTAGCAGGTTAAACTCACTGAGTTTACAGCATGCACCCATCAAAACCCAGGCTTCTGCCAGCTGATGGAACTGAACTGGATTCACGGTGGCCCCAGCACCAATGTAACAGAAGCAGCAGGAGTTCAGCCTGTTTGGAAGCATCAAAATACTAGAATGTGTCAACATCTCACAGGACTTAGCCACAAGTACCTGGCACAGCAAAAATATTTGAGGGGTTGCAGTATTCATTCTGTCTTTAACACCCCATCCTAAAACTGTTGGCCTCCTGCCTGGTTTGCAGTGAGAGCAGGAGGTGGCATTAATCCCCAGACTTCACACAGTGCACTAACAACTTTTTCTGACCTTCTTCAAGGTCAGAGAACAGAGGCAAGACAGAGCCACCTCGCAGCCTGCAGACTGCCAGCTGGACCGTGTTTAAAACCTCATCTAAGCACGCTGGATGGACTCCTATGGTACAGATAAAAATGTGGAGTCTAATTCATGCCAGAGATGGGTTGGCCTTGCTTCAGCTCTATGGCCATGGGGAATCCACTTCTGTTAAATCAAAGAAATAACCTACATATTTCCTTGCTTTTCATTTCAAATGGAAATCCAGGAAGAAAAGAGAAAAAAGCAATTAAGAGTAATAGAGATGAACAACAGAAGATAGTGCAAATGAAGGCTGAGACAAGAGACGTGAAAAGAACAGGCATGTATAAATTGCGCAGAAGCTTTTACTGGTGCTAGGCTGTCTGAAATTACAAGAGGGTTTTTTTGTAAGTGAAAAGAATAAATGATCTTTTGAAAACAGATGGTCTGCCCATTCTGTAATAGTTGCTGTGAGGATTAAGACACTTAGGTAGCTTATTCCAAAGGAAAGCACTATTGATGACAGCTACTTCTGACACTTTCAGCAGTCTTAGAGCTTAAATGTTCCAAGGAAAGTGACTGGGGGTTGAATTGAATTTCCTGGAAGAGGTCTTGAGGGATATTGGAAGGTCACAGCAACATGCAGTCACACTCCAGTAGACCCAGAATGGCCATCCTTCCAGGCTACTTGGAAAGCAGGACTTAGCAATAGACTATATACTTCCCGCTGGATGGAATTAAACTTTGTGCATTTGTAATATCTGTAAATTTTACAGGAAATTAGGCCAGCTCTTGTAGTTCTGACACATCCTGGATTTCACTGGATTCCAAAAGACATACATCCATTGTTTTTATTATTTTTGTATATTTTATATTTTTATACAGTCCTTATCTGGAAGACTTCTATAATGGAGGTAATTATATGTGTATAAAAATGAGGTAACTATAGAAGCTCCACAACTTTTTTCCAAATGTACCTCAGTAATATGCAAATTATAGCACTTTTTGCTGATGTTGATTGTCACTGCAGACTCCATCGTAACATTGCATTTTGGAGATTACAAACAGGCTGCTTTGTATTTCTAAACCCTTGAAGAACAGAAGCAGTTCCAGAAGTAGGGGAACCCCAGAAGATGGCTTTTGATCAGTAAGTGTACAGCATCTGAAAGGAACGGGAGAGGTGAAGGAGTGAGCAATGAAGTGTACAGTATAGATGATCTTATTCACTCCATACTACCTGGCAAATCGTAGAGGCATTTGAATGGTGTGGTTAAAGACTAGGTGGGGAAAAATCACAGTGGTGTGCAGGCTCCTGCAGCTCCATCTGGTTAATCTGAACAGAGTTCATTCAATTAACTCAGCAAGTCTCTAATCAGCAAAAAAGATCTTAGTTTAACCACTGCCTACGTCACCACTGCAGAAGCAATTAGCTCCCAAACTGAGCTAACCTGACCATGTTAGCACATCAGGATGTGTCAGTATTTTCAATCCAAATATTAGCACAACTAACTTAAAAGGTTTCAAGCATCACATTAGTGTTGTCTGAAAAGTGCTCTAAACTTAGCCAGACACTGGCTTCTGTCTACCAGCCCAGAAATGGTTCTAAGAATTTACTGTGCTGTAATCCCCTACCTATTGTGATAGCAGACAGAGCTGCAGCAGCAGTGAAACCTTCAAAACTTCCTTTACATGTTGCAGAGGGGTAGCATTAAGAATGGCATACTTGGTTTGCTGTCACAAGTGAGCACTTCTTGTAGCAGGAAAATCGGAATCAAGATTCTTATGATCAAAGCTGTTCTGCCTGTGCCACAGATTTTTTGTTTTGTATTAGGAACAATGAGCAACAGTCTTGAACTTTCATAAATGGCATTCTTGGTCAAAATCAGCTTACCCAGAAAGCTCAGCTGAATAGCTTTTTATTTTTGTCTTATTAATGCTTCTAAATGCACTGCAAAATACATCAGTTCTCTGGAAAACAATTGTTCAGGCAGGACACAACAGTTTTTCTCTCATCCCGTGGTCTCTCTCTCAACAGTTTAAGCAACCCTAGAGTGCATTTGCCAGGTTTGGAGGTATTTGCCTTTTGCTGACAAGTGGTAATGGCATCAGACCCTAGAGCTTCTCACAGACATTCGGTTCTTTCTCCTTTACTTTCCCTGTTTTGTTGACCTCAAGTGCACTGAAAGAACTAGCCATGTAAGTGTTAATGAATTACAGGCTCATTAAATGGACCTAGGTTTGCTTCCAAGTTTTAGCTGATCTCTTTTATCCTTGTGAGCAATGTACTGTGAAAATTCTTGAAAGCCAGAAGTTTGATTCTAGAGGGTGGTGGTGGGAGGCCAATTATTATTTAGTAATGTTCTCATGCCATAACTTTTGGTATCAAAAATGGGAAAAAAAACTCTTGAATGAAAATCAAGAGCAAAATATTCTTTTCAGGAAGCAAGTGACTGCTCATGACTAAACCCAGCGTCTGGCCTTCAAATATTAGGCTAGACATAGCAGTGTCAAAATACTTTTTGTGCACTGGCACTTAAGGTGCTGCTGCAAAAGGTATGATACTGACATTAGGTGTTGCATTGTAAATACAGAGATGTGTGTTCCAACACTGCTCTGAGCTCATAGAGGCTTTGCTCTGCTGATTCTAGTTGGCTGTGGCCCTTGGGGTGAGGAGTCGGTGGTGGAAAGGCACAATAGTAGTCACTCTGAATTTTTGATGACTGAGATTGGCTGGTTCTATTTGTACTAATGCGCTGGTTCACCTTGGCTCCAGTATGTCTCAGTTTTAAAATCTTCTGAAGTATAGACTGAAATGATTTCCATCATAAAACACCACATACAGAGATATAGTCTCCACCCCACTCCCAACCTTCCTTCATCCTTGAAGAGATGCTTGCAAATGTGAACTTTAAAAAGTACAACCAAAAGGGCAGTCAGGAGGTCTGTGAGACAGGCAAAAAATCATAATAAATCTCCTCTGTCAGAGCTGCATCTTAGTTCTCTCTGCCTCTATTTTGAGCCCAGATCTGAATGTCTGAACTTTCCCCCAAATAACACATGACAGAGCAAACTTGTGCCAGGTTCCAAAACCAACTCCAAGAGACCTCTCCTGACCACAGACAGAAACCAATGCAGGCAGTGTTACCTTACTGTGGGGTCAGCCTGCACCCATGTTCAAAAAATAAGTCTTTTGCTTTCTGTCTTGCACTTCTGTAATTGCATTAATGGATTCATGTCTGAGTTACTGTAAGGAAAACAAAGAGAAAAAAAAAAGCACTTGTCAAATAAATATGTAATCAGAAGAATACTAGGAAGAGTACTGCAAATTAAAGTGTATGTATTTGTATAAAATACATAAGGTCCTGTAGCAAACTCATCATCACTTTTGGTAATATAGTACTGTATTTTATATCAACTCTAAACTAATCACAAACTTTTGTTGACATAAACCTTGCCTACAGAATACAAATTTACCATGTCTCAGTACATTCGAGACATTCAACATGTTAATTAATAACAGTGGTAATAATGATGATGCATCAGCTAAAATATTATGCCAGCTCTGATTGTACACAGTCATAATTCAGATTATTCTTTTTCTAATTGTAAAAATGCCCAAATGCCCTTCCTTGCAGAGCAAGCAGTGAAAAATAAATGGAAAATCATAAAAGAATCGTTCCTAAAATTTTGCAAATCTTCATTTTTTGGTTTCATTTCCTCTTACTATACACTATTAACGTAAGAATTTGTGTTTGAACTAGGTCAAAATAAAGCCACTTGCCAGAGCATGGAAAATAAAACATTGCATTGAAAATCACAGCACTTGTCTTGCAAATGATGTGATTAAAAAAAATAACTACAGCCATCTTAATATTACCCCTGTATCACACACCAGACAGAACTGGAACCCATGTATTTAACAGTCTTTAATCTCAGATGTCTACTGGACATTTGTTTTAAAAGACTAAAGTACTTTTCTATGAGTTAAATATGCAAGTCCAGGTGTGCAGTATACGGAGTCTGTAGCTTTCACATTTTTCATATAAAAAAATTATTATATTAGCTAATAGTAGTTAACATTGTATGCATATTTCTATGATTTTTTGTTCTTTAAGATGAATTTATGGTTGACAATAGATTGTTGAAATATTGTGGGGATAACACAAGTCTGTCTTTCTCCTCTTTGTGCCTTCCAGTAAATTCATAAATTCACAGCTATTCCCGATTACAGTTTTTAAGGCAGTAGGTCTTTCATATTAATGATTTCAAAGGGCAAATAAAGTACTTCAAAAGTCTGAATATGACTGAAATTGCACTGATAGTGAAAAAAGCTGTTCCCATCTCTGCAACTGGGCTTGAGCAGTGGGGTGCAATCCCTTCTTCCTGCTTGAGCAGTGGAGTGTAATAGCCTTCTTCCTCAAGGCTTTAAAAGGATCTCATCCCATAGACTGCCCTTTTGAGCTGTTAGCAATGACTCTTCAGAGTATTTCTGTGTGGTCTGTTACTGTCCATGGGTACCTGTTATGAATAAAGGGACTAAAACCAAAAGATGGAAACCCAAAATGAGTGCCTAAAACAAGACCTGAGCATCATAGGAAGCTCCTACATCTGCTGAGAATCAGAAAATTACTTTGATTCCTAAATACAGATTTAGAGGCTTAGCCCTGAATGCCCTAGAAAGTGGCACATCTCCAGGAGGACTGAGACATGGGACTTCCTGACTGTCAGTCCAAAACCCAATCCTTTTTCATCCTTCCCTTTTGAGGTTAACGTTTTGTAACTTGAACCAAATGCCACACTGTGGAAACAAACCTTGTAGCTCTCCGAAGAACAAACTGCTGCATCAGCACCACTGAAATATTATTATCATGGCAAGATCTTAGTTTCTCACTATCCACCTTGAATATCCATAATCTCTATAGTTCTGTTTCCCTACCTACGGAAATACATAATAATTAGTCACAATCCTGTAGGTCCCTTCCAACTTAAAATACTTTATGATTCTGAAACTGCATTACATCATGAGAGAAGCTATAAATGAACGAATATATTTGGTCAATATATCTACCAATTGTCATGGTTATTTTCAGCAATGGAGAATATAATCAGAAATCAAGGATATTATGAAAAAGAATTTTCCTGGCCCCTAATTTTCAGTGGACTACAATAATCTGAAAACCCAACATTTGTGTTTGCACTTTTCATGTGAAATCCTAAAAACAAAAAAAGGAATACTAATTTTAAATAAAAATCACTGCCCCGAGCCTGTGTCTCTGCCTAGATCAAACTGCAGGTAGTACAGACATACAAGTGGTCCGGTTGTTTCTTTGGCAAAGCTGACCCTCAGGGAAGCAGCTTGCTTATAGTTCAGGACTGCATGCAGAAACCGAAATAGTACCTTTTATGCTCAGCAGCAGCAGAACTGTTCAATGAACTAATGGAGAAATTGCTATTTTTCTGCCTATGTTTCTTATATGAAGCATGTGAGTGCAAGCTTTGGATAAAAGCCAAGTCTTTACATAGCACTGGCCAGCAGCAGAAATCCAATGCAGATAATAAACTCAGATTAATGGAAAGAAAGAAAAACTGTCCTTTTTTCCATGTCATTGCTCTTAAGTGCCTGGCTGGAGCTCAACCCTTCGCCTTGCTTCAGAGGAGTTTGAAAGCAGAAGCCAATTTCTATCCTGCTATTTAGGGGCCAACCACGTCTCTGGGCAGCACCAGCACACCATACCCCGCATGCTCTCACCATGTGTCTGCAACACCCACTGTACCCAAAAGCAGCTTCTCACTTGGATGTTCAGCACAAACCCATTCGTGAACAGTGAGAAAATGGGCCAAAAAGACGAGCAGAATAATTTACATATATTTGATGTTCAGCATAGTGCATCTGTTGCATGTTTTCCATATTCATACTGCTCTCAGTGGAGAATCATTTGCTTTGTGCTATAAGAGCATACGCCCCCGCACCTCCCTTTTCTCTCTGCATTCACTTGCTCCTGTATGTATTAGTTATTTCAGTGGGATTTCTTCCTGGTTTCCTATCCCCACAGAGTAGTAATGATTTGTTCTATCAAGCCTCTCAGTAGGTGGATAAACATTACTAGCCTCATTTTGTGCATGAAGAATCTGAGACTGGAGGGTTATGTACGGACTGCCATCACAGAGAAGGGTGGCTGTAAACACCAGTTTTGACACACAGAATTTCTCTTTTGCCTCACAGGTGTGTGCTTCCACCCACACTGATGAGCTTTTCAAAACTGAAGGACAGTATGACCTTTCAGGAAAAACAACAAAATCAAACCTAACAGGCACTGTGTGCATCATGGCCAGTGTTTTTTATTTTCAACAGAAAAATATGTATGCTCAACTTTGGGTGTGCGTATATGTCTTTTCTACCTCCTGATGTACTTTGTTTGCTTGTACACATGAAAATGTTTTGTGGCTTGAGGTGTCCCAGATGGGAAATTTTCTGTGATTTAATGCCCAATGAGCTACAGCTGAAGGAACACAGGACTAGACCATATTGCAGAACAACTCAAAAATAAGACACAAGGAGGGGGCCTGTGGCTGCCCAAAAGACTGCGGAAGGTGGATGTGATTTCTAAGCACAACTGAAACAAAGCAGGCTGACCTCACAGCACCTCTGTAATCCTTTGCTTACTCAGGAATATCCAACACCACTTCGGCTGGGCATTTGAGCACAGTCATTAAACAGTAAGGAAGCTGATGGCAGCTAAAGGACCTGACACATGTGAGGAGGGTTTCACTTGCTCTTTCAAATGTCAAAACCAGGTCAGAACTATAAGACAACAAAATTAGACCAGGAGAAATCCTCAGGACAGCAGCTAATATACTTGGCATAGCTGGGAGGTGGTGAGGCAGAATGTGCAGCAGTCCTCCCTCAATTCAGCACGTTCCCACAGTTTGCCAAGGGTTATTTCAGGCCAGAGAAACAGCCTGAGATGATTCCCTAGCCTTCTTATGATTTCCTTGCTCCCTCATCCTTTCCAGAAATGTCCTTCCCTGAAGGCTGCACATGATTGACAAGTTAATAAAGGGGATTCAAGGATACAGGAAATCTCGTTCAAACTCCTTCCTGCAAAACCTACAAATCTGTGCAGAGGAAGGTAACATCTCAGTGCTAAATTTCCTGATCCCAACAGTCCTTGGCTGAAGGGCTTCTTCCTGACCCAGGAGTGCTTAATAGCCCTTTCTGCATTTTCTTCTAATTGCTTTTGCAATAATCGAAACTTTTGGCATCCACAGCATCCTCGGGCAATAATAAGTTCCACAGTATGACTATACATAGGGGTGTTAAAAGGAGTCTTTTTTGACTCTTCTGAACCTGCCACCTCATCATTTTATTGATGTTCCCATAGTTCCTGTAAGCTGAGAGGCAGTGAATAATTGATCTCTTAACTTTTGCAGTGCTGTTGTTGGTTTCAAAGACTGCCATTGCATCTATCTGCCCAGATATGTCTATTTAAAATTGATGTGTCCTATTGCAGATTAATATTTTGCTCCTTTCCTGTCTTCCTGGTACCACTCCTACTTTTATCATACCTTTTTGACATGGAGAGGCCAGGCCTGAACATGGCATTTGACATTTGGGCATACAGCAATTATGTATTATATCTCTATGTATATATTTACTCTCTCTCTCCATGTGTGTATACAGCATATATGGCAGGAGTGTTTTCAGTTTTATTTTCTATTTCTTTCTTAAAATTTCATTAACAGTTTAGTTTTCTGAGGAGCACTGAGAACAGCTCTTATGTTTTCACAGAAGTATCTATTATCACTTCAGGCAACTCTACCCTGAATTGTATTCATTACCTAAACTGCTTTTTATATGTAAAGCTCCTTTAGAAATACAAAAGATTGGCTGGTTCTTCCATTTTCCCTCTCTCCCTGCAGTATCACAGCTATGCAGATAGACTTCCATGTGCCCACTGACCCAGTGGAGGAACCAAACAGTAAGGAACACCCTGGTTCATCATGTGTGAAAGTAGAGACAAATAACAGAGTTTGTTTTTTTTAAATTAATATGGAAACTGTGTAGCCAAGTGTCCATGTGGAATGAGGCACGCTGAGCTCCACAAGGATCTGAGCATCAGACAGACCTCCAAATCTGCATTAGTGCAGGTTATGATCCATCCTTTATTTACAATACTTATAGGAAAATCACAGAAAATCACAGAGTATTCTGAATTGGAAAAGACCCAGAAGGATGACCAAGCCCAGCTCTTAAGTAAATTGCCAACATGGGGATCAAACCCATGACCTTGGTGTTATTAGCACCGTGCTCTAACCAGCTGAGCTAATAGGAGGGCCCAGGGCCCCTTTTCAGTAAATGTTTGCTCTGCAAAGGAGGATGGAAATCTCCAACATCAGGAAATTTCAAAAACAAGGTAGGCAAACAGCTCCCCAGAGAAGTGCATGTCTAACTACCCTCTGATGAAAGAAGACTGGCTGATTGAACTCCCAAGGTCCTTTCCCACTCCTATCTTGAAGTGCCTCAGATTATCAGTCATCTCTCAGATAAATAAACAGATCGGCCTCTATTTTCTCAGACCACCTTTGTGGAGACAGTTTGCACACAGCTTTTTCTACCATCTTTCCATTAAAATTCCCCATTTCATAATGGATCCTACAGCACTGCTGTACTTTCCTAAAACAATAGAAACCAGAGCAATTCAAAATCACTCAGAAAATGGGAGATACCTTCTAGCTCTCCAATATACCCATTGTCACTCAGGTCCCTTTTTTATTTTTACAAAAGGGAGGAATATAGTGCACACAAAATCCTTAACAGAAAATAATAAATAACAAATCTGTCTTGGGATCTTTGAAAATGACAGCAGTTTTTTTTGCAGCTGACAAGTGTTATGACCTCAAGTTACTGGATTGCCATTTAAGAAGATGTTTTCCAAAATGCAATCTTTCGGTCCTGATGCCTGCTTTCCTCTACAGTATTTTAGAGTGATGCTTTGCACAACTGAGAGACCAAAAGGTTCATCTACCCTTTTCCTTATAATGGGTATTAAATCCTACCATTCTTCTGGAGCATCTGCAGTAAAAGATTGCTTTCTAAATGTAACTGTGTTCCTTATTTATTATCCACGGGTAGCGTCAGAATTTTAGGGATAAAACCATTAATATTCTGTGTGCTCTGATGATTATTTCTCTACTGGCAAGACCAAGGGTTCACACATTATAACAATGACCTAAAAAGCACACAGCGATGGATCAAAATGAAGCAAATGCCATTTTGAAAGGCAGCAAAGGAGTGTAGCGTGGCAGGATTAGCCCTTCTAATGGTTAAAAACTCAACAGACCCCTGCTCATCACATGTGGATGCTAATTATTTGGAGAGAATAGTTATCTGTGTGCAGCATCCAGCTGGCCAGGAGCCCAGAGGAGCTGTATCAGTTACAGACCCAAGATCGAATTTCATTTGCGCTGGGCCTGGGGCATCTCAGGTCACATGGGAACAACACCCTCAGCAGTGGAAAAAGTTCTGGCCTCCTACCAAGGTGAGCAGAGAACGGCCTGCCATCCACCAGCTCCTGTCCCGCCATCTAGTGGGGTGTCTCCATATGTCCCAGGCACTCAAACAGAAAGTCTTACATTTGGTGTGAAAACACAGAGAGCTAGTGGAGGGAAGTCTTTTTTGAGTCTTCTCGATCAGGATCACTAAGTTCACTGAGGATACAGTTCAGCTCGCATCTTCAGGGTGGAAAACTAGGCAGAGGCATTTGCCTTAGGAAAAAAAGATGATTAACTTTGGAGTAACTCTGTAGATAGAAGTTATAACCTTGGCTCATGTTGCAGTAAAACCAGCTGTGGTGTGGGACGGAGCCATGAGCTGCATCGCTGGGACCCTCTTCTCCCATGGCTCAGCTGCTCTGTTTGCACTCAGGCCTGTCCCTCACTCCCTGACTGTGCTATGCTGCAGCCAGGCTGTGTCTGACCCCATGTCCTCATCCATGGATTCATCCCAGCCCTAGCTTCACTTCAGATCTTGGTCCCACACTGCTCGCCTGGCTTGGGCACTGTGGGGCTGAGCCCTTTTTGGGGAGGACACTTCCCCTGCCTGCCTCACCACCACCCACACTCCCAGCTCTCCTTCCCTTATGTAGCAGGCCAAGCTGCTCCATAAGTCAGCTTGAGCTCACTTAACAAAGGGATCTAGTGGTTAGCTATCTCTGCTGTGGAGGTTAAATAGGATAAATTCCCCTCTCATTCTTTGCAAAACAATTGAACCAGCCAGGCGTGCACTGACTTCTTCTTTTGTGGATGAATTTAAAAATTTTCCACTCTGGTGTAAGAGCAGATCTCTCTGCAGAGGGAGAGTCAGGCTTACTGCCCACAGACTAAGCAAAGTCACAGCAAGCACAACCAGTTAAATCCCTGCTCACCTTTCCCTTAGGTTTGGCATAGAAGGAGCCCTTTCTGCAGAGTACCTCTAGTCTGAGTCAAAGGACTGTACCACATTGCATTTAAATAGGACTAAAGTCACTCATTAGGATTAAAGCTCTGTGCCCTGTAGAACCTGAATGCTTCTCCCTCTGAGCACATGTGATTTTCAAGCAAACCCATCTTGCCATGCAGGACAACAAACACATTCCTCTCTCATACTATTCCTTTTCCAAACACTCCAGTTCATTCTGCATAGGGATATGAGGATATTATTTTTATCCCAATTGTGTAACCAGTCTAAACAGGTGTAAATGACAGCACATTGTTCTCCTAAGAATCACTGGGTGATGAATAGGGTTAGAAAGGATCTAGAAGCAGCCTGTCCCTCTATTGTGGGGCAGACTGAACCATTATCTGTGTAATTAATGATGGATTTAATATACTTTCT